>JAZFAU010000333.1:0-157500 GCA_037178615.1 Dione vanillae | reverse complement strand
GTGGGTAGGTCATATGCAGGTAGCAACCCATAAAAAGCAGTAAGTTCTAAATACTCAGCAATACTTGGGTCATTTTTCCTTATATTAATATTAATATCTCCTATTAAAATAATATTCTTAAAACTTTTGAAACGCTCTATTAGCAAGTTCAAAGACTGTAGAAACGGATCAATATTTTTATAACAGGGGGGTCTATAAATTGCCATGACAAGAGTATCTAATCCAATCTGAATCAGTATGCAGCTAGCATTCTTGAGTGATGGTTCTGTAAATTTAACACTAAGATTATTTTTGCTATAAACTGCAACACTATCATTTTGGTTACAAGGATGTTGAGTTCTATAAGATACATATCCCTCTAATACTGATAAATTGACACATTTCTGGAGCCAACATTCAGTTAACACAATTATATCACAGTCTAATTTTAATCTAGCTTGAAGTATAGATATACTTAAGATGTTTTTATTAATACTTCTAATATTTTGGTGCACTATTTTTAGGTAATGGTTAGGATCTTTAATGTAGGAACGACAGAACTCAGCCTCACATTTATATATTTCACTTATTTGTAGACTATCTATGTTATTTAATTTATCATCAAGATTAAGCATTTTTAATTTTTAATGTAAAAAGTCCATCTAATAGTACAATAATGTTTATTCTATTTTTATAGGTGTAAATATTTACTCTTTGCAAGTATGCATTTATGTTATAATTAAATATGAACAATATTTCAAATTGATATGAATAAAGGAGCTGTTTATAAGTGTGTATATATATGTATATACATGTCAATAACAATGGGAATATATATATGTATATAAGTGTAGTTATAAGTGCATGTATAAGTGTGAATTTTATGCTGAACTTTGTGCTTTACATAAAGATTAATCTAAACATAAAGATGCATAATATTTTATGACTAACATAACAATAAAAAAGTACTTCAAAACAGAGAAACTGATAAGTAAAAATTACTACAAAGCATAAGATTTGATAAATAAATAGTCATTTTAAGCTTGTTACTCCTTTCTTCAACTTATTCAAATCTTCCTCATTTTTTAGTTTCATGAGTACATTTCCATCATCTTTTCGTAAATAAACTGATGTTCCCGTGGCCCAGCAGTATTTAATATTATGGTTTGATGCGAAATCGCGTGCCAAAAAATATAATCGTTTTAATTGTGGGGTCAAAAAGTCAGACACGTATATTGGAGAAGGTGGACCCTTAATGTTTAAGTCAGATGTAGTTAATTTGTTATTTGATTTTCTATATATTTCAGCTAATTTTAAAATGTTTTCCTTGTGTATGACCGAAGCTAGTTCCAGTATAATTGGTTTGCTTTTTGGATCTTTAGAGTAGCCCCTATGGATGTTCCTTACATCTGACTTCGTTATCGGCACTTGTAGTGTGCTTCCTAGACCCCCAGCTATATTGAGAAGGTCCTCCACTTTTTCATCACGAGACAAAGGCACATTTCTGATTTCGATCGTTGAGCATCGCGACTTTACTTCAAGAAGTTCAATCTTTCTTTCCAATGTACAAATATACTCACGATCGGCCTTTTTTTGCTGCTCCAACTCGATTATTTTATTCTTCATATCGTCATATTGGTCAGACATAAACTTAATTGAATTATTTATGTGTTCGTTTTGCTGTTTAATTGTATTAATTAAATTTAAAAGAGCTTCATTTTTTAAATCTTGTTTAGAGGTCCAGTCTTTAAACATATTTTCAAGCCTCGACATAAAACAATCGTATTCATCAACTTGTTTACGCTTAAGTGGACGATTTACTAACTTATAAGCTTCAGTAGGGTCTAGAGATGATTGAGATGAGGCCATTGGTAAATTTTCATCCGGAAAGTATTGCTTTTGTGGTGACCTTTGAAGCGGCATAGCAAGAAAGCATGCAAAATAGGCCTATTTTAGGGTGTAATTTGCCGTCGGCAAACGATATTAGTTCCTTTTTTTTAATCAGAGTCGTATTGGTATATAAGTGACAGAGAGGAGCACTTATGAACAGGACATCAACAAGTTAATAAGCAAGGCCAATAGGGATGCGTTTGCACTGTTTAATCAGTTGAAACGTGCTTGACAAAACTAGCTTGATCTTCTTCACACCACTATATTCATCTCACCCACCGTTACACCAAGAAACTACTAATTAACACTTCACTCCTATTACCATAAGAGTTATTTTGCTATGCTTAATATTCACTAAAAATTTTAAATAAATAACAACATCTAGTCGACACGTCTACTCAGCGCAAAATCCAAGACGGCAAGTGATCAAATCATCAATCATTTGGAATTGAATTCCTGGAATTACGTATTTCGGAATTCCAATTCCATATTAAGGGAAAAATTTAGGTCTAGCTTGTGACTGCAATTTGTCTTGTACATCCCACATTAGCGAACTTAGTAAACGACTGTATTTCTCCTTTCGTTATCTTAAGCGTCTCTAACTCTCGTCATAGCAAAGGTTATTATAGGGTTGATGATTATATCAATGACAAAGACGCTTGGAGTTAATCAGTTCTGCAACCAGTTCCGCTCAGGCTAGGCGATACTTGTACATTTGTTGTATGTAAAATTGTTTTTTTATTTAAAAGATGTGCTGAGGAGTTTCTTTCGCCATTTCTTCTCCTCCATGACAAAGCACCTTTCTGAAATGGTAGTAGATAAATATTGACGTGCATAAGTGTATCTGTGATACCTATATGAATAAATGATTTTTGATTTTGATTTTTTGATTTAAAACAAAACAACGCTCCTACTACCAATTCTTGATTGTACCTCACACCGTTATTGACTTCGTTAGCTGCTACAAGCATGTGTCATCTGCATACTGATACGTAATACAGTGGCGAAATAGTCTACTCATTTTATTAATATAAGCTATGAAATGTAAAGGCCCCAGAACTGAACCCTCAGCTATTCCTTCAGACACTTTCTTACTTGTACTACAGCTCTTGCCTATTTTTACATGGTAACTTCTATTTGTAAGATAATTCTTACACCAATTCAACAGTGGCCCTCTTATTCCCGCATTTTCTAGTCTCAGTACCAGTATATATCGTGACGTATATTATCGTGATTTAAAAGAAAAGAAAAGTCAACAAACAACGCCAAAATATTAAGCTTCTAATATAACCATGTATTTAGTTGATCAGTGAACGATGATAATAGCATGCTAGTATTTTTACCTAGCCAAAATCCATATTGGGCTTCGTCTAAAATATATTTTTTCATAAAAAGAATGAATTTGATTATTAATAAACATTTCTTAAATTTTATTAATCAAACAATTTAGTGATATCGGCCTGTAACTGTTAATGTCAGCATGCTTCCCTTTTTACAAACTGGTCTACCGTCCTTCAGTTCATTCCCGTTTCTACGCTAGTATTAATGAATTTAGCAAGAGGTTTGCTAAGTCGTTTTGCAATTGCCTTAATTTTATATCCCCTAAAACTGTGTGCTTTGTTTTTTTTTTAAATTACTTATTATCTTTAAAACGTTATTTTCAGTTGCTTTTTTAAATTTTATGATATTATTTTTTGTTTTAAAAGTACTTTTATTTGCGTTTAGATAAGCATTATAAAATATTTGCCTAATATGGTTACACATTTCTAAAGATGTACATAAACTATCAATATGTTTATTATTAATACATTTACTTGCTTTATTTTACACAATGCAACTACGACTAGCCGATGGTCCGCTAGTACATTGTCGACTGCCGCGGTGCATGAATCAACTGAGCGTAACCTTACAAAGATATGATCTAAGCATGATTTTGAAAAAAAATTTAATCTTTTTTGAATACACGTATTCTGTAATACCACACATTAATCCGTGCTCCGCCATGACATTTAAATATATATCGGTAACTTTAGATGATACTTTCAGGTTTATATTCATATTCCAGGCAAATCTGACATTTGATGAATGTATATTTTTAATAATAATGTAAGTTCGTCACAAAAAGTTTCTTATTATATGAAAGGTGGTCTATAAATTGCACATGTTGTAGCTACTTGGTCACGTGAAGTTTTAACATATCCTATTACATATTCAAACATATATGTATTATAGTTGTGAATAGTGAATGTTAAGTAATCTTTAATATAAAGTATAATGCCACCTCTTTTTTTGTTTTCACGCAGATTTATTTGCATTTTATAACCAGGAATGTTAAAGAGGATACTTACTTCTTTTGATATTCCTACTTCTGTTAGAATTATAATATCGATTGGATGTTGTATCCAATACTTCTAAATATTTTGAATAATTTTTAACAATTGATCTAATATTTATATGAATACAAAAAATATTTATATGACATGTAGGGATCTTTCTTAGGAAACTATTACAATCTATACAATTATTTATTTCTTTTATTCCTGACAATTCTTTTCTTCTATCCATGCCATTTTTATTTGTTTATTTATTTTTTTACTATTATGCCTACAAAAAAACCAGAAATGGCCTAATTTACACAAGAAGTACATATCATTCGTTTTGGGAATTATATCAAAATCTAACACACATTTTATTATATGGATTTTACTTATTTTTATTTTCCTTGCGTATATTCTGCCATTCTTACACCATACTAATTTAAACGTACTACTTAGCTGCTACTATTATACGGTAGCATTTTATTATAAGGCGTTAATGATTCTCGTATAAAAATCGGAGAGTTTTCTAGTTCACGCTGCACATTGTGTACAATATCACCAACGGTAAATCGTGTCTGCTTAGATGCTGTTAACCATTGATCCCTGGCGTACTGGCCCTTCATTTCCACGGTAAGAGATCCCGATCTTTCTTGTGCGGTTGTATGACACGTATACATTTGACGTCATCGTTGTTCATCTTTAACTTAGTAGCAAAGGAATTTTATGATTTCTTGGGGTCTTTGTAATACTCCCTGTGGTAATCCTGATATTTTCACGGAGGTCCCCAGGGACCTTTGTTCCATCTCTTGTATTTTGAACTCTGCAGAAGCCACACGCAGTGCAGATTTTTATTAGTATTTTGAAGTCCAATATTTTTATTTTCTAACTTTTTTAATTAACATTCTTGTTTAATAAAAGACTCCTCGATGTTGGTTATTCTGTTGAAGTTAACTGAAACTTTTGATTTTTCTTATGTGCTTCAAATTCTTTTCAATGATTTACTTTATTTCTGTGGTTATATCACGAACAAGCTTGATTCCCGTTTTGTTCTCAGTCACTAGTTCCTATTTCCTCTTCTTTGTCGGACTCATCGCCCTACTCTAAAATGGAAATCTCTTATAGAGATTAGTCTACATTTGCTAACTATATTTGTATATTCCACAAAGTTTCACAATGCATTAAAGAATACTTAATATAAGCGCCGATATGTACATACTAATACATACTTACCGGTATATAATGATCTACTGGTGTTTGATTATATTAGCTGTAGCAATATGATAGTCTGTAATTACACTAGGTACAGAACTGATAACCAGCAAGTAACTTTACTGGTACTTCTTGACTTATGCAATGCCTTTAACTCGATGACTTAGACATACTATTAGAAATTTTAAAATCTATTGACGTATTCTCAGAAACTATTGAATAGTTTCTTCTTACCCGTATGGACGCAGACTGCGCATCAAACATGAGGAAAGAGACTTATCGGTGTGACATATGAACGATGGTGTTCCGCAGGGTAGTGTACTCTCCACTTTTCTTTTTTCAATTTTATTTTAGAAAAATATAAATATCATCTCTGGTGCAAAAAAAACATTAAATACGATGTACAAATTCCAAGCAACTAAAATACATTCTCTTCTTCCTTCGAGTTTATTTTAAAGTGCTTACTTGGAAATTAGTTAGGGTGTTACAAATTTGGAAATCAGGATGGATAGTATATTTTCTTGGTCACATCACGTATCCGAGTTAAGTCGCAACATCTTCTCTACTGTAGGTAGGCTTAGAAGATAGAATACGTTTAAAGGCTAAAATATCATTGGCTCATACCCTCCTTTTACCTATCCTAGATTACACTGATTTTTGCTGATTAAATTTGTCACGTTAATTACTTGGTGAATTCCAACGTCTGCAGAATCTTATAATAAGATTTATTTTTGAATTAAGTGGGTTAAGAACAACACCACGTATAACAGGATCGTAGTCAGTTTAAATGGTTGATAATTGAACATAGGTATCACTTATACTCCTTCACTATTCTTTATAATATCCTCTACCAGCCCGTTACTCTATCGTACATCTAGGAACGTCCTAAATTCTTGGGATCAAACACCAATCCCTCCCAAAACTTTCGCTGTCGTAATAACAACATCCTGAAAATACCTCCATTCCGCGTAAAATACAAGTCTTTTACTGTTGAAACAGTAAAACTATAGAATGGGCTGCCACTAGATATGAGATGGTCCTAGACGGTTGGGATATTCGAACGACGTCTCAAACAATACTATCTTAACCCAAATCAATAAACCTACAATGTGGGATCTCATATATATATATATATATATATATATATATATATATATATATATATATATATATATATATATATATATATATATATATATATATATATATATATATATATATATATATATATATATATATATATATATATATATATATATATATATATATATATATATATATATATATATATATATATATATATATATATATATATATATATATATATATATATATATATATATATATATATATATATATATATATATATATATATATATATATATATATATATATATATATATATATATATATATATATATATATATATATATATATATATATATATATATATATATATATATATATATATATATATATATATATATATATATATATATATATATATATATATATATATATATATATATTCACTTATTCTGATTTTTTGTTCATGTAAGTATTTATGAAATCTTTATAAATACTTTGTACATCTTTCTGCACTCTAGTTAATTAAATAGTTTTGTGGTTGCCTGTAAGATATTGCTTTTAGTGACTAGGCTGTCATTGCGCAGTAATCTCTAAAAATTTTGATAAGCTTATTTTAATAAAAATAACGATTGTCACCCATTTTAGCAATAAAGTATTATAAATAAATAAATAAAATAAATAATTATCACATGACAGTTCAAATAACAAAACTTGTACATATTATAATTTTGTTAAGTTATTTTATAGTTGTGTAATGAAACGTAAAAAGAATAAGCCTTCCGTTGGCGGTCGTACCTAAAGAACACGTACGACTGAATCGTTCCGCGCTTGGTCACGTCTGCTTATTGACACAGAAATAACTGTTAACTAAAAACTCACTTATACTTATCATAAAAATATAGTAATTTTAACATATATTATGAGATTACTTTATTTACTATGTTGTGAATTTGTTGTGTTAGTGAGAGATTATACTCCAAATTGTTTTAAGCACGTTTTAGAAACTCACAATTTTTAATTTTATAGTAACTATAGACAAAACTAGAGCAATCAAAATTAGCTTTGAAACATTATTTTTCTATTTCACTTGCAATTACGAAAATATATATTTATTGCACTTTGAGACTGTTTGACACAGAGACACAGCATCGGACTGTAAACGCAACTGTGGCAGTGAACCTATCCATCTCGAGGGATAATAATATTCCATGTCCACGCTCTAGCATCAATAGAAAACTGTACTTACAATGTGTTGTCAAAAATTGAACGGCAAGTGAGACGGAGAGTGTAATACACACTTCCTCTGCTATAAGCGGGACAGGACGTAAAGCAATACATTTTTTAAATATTACTTACCCATATAACAACCTGTTTGAAATATTTCAGTATCTTAAAATCTTATGAAAACAGTGTACTATCACTGTCATAATATGTTTTATACATATTTAGTTAATTAAGCTAAGTATAACCCAATATTCAGATTGAAAACACTGCGTCAAGCACTTATGTAAAACACTTAACAGGGCAGTTCTCATGAGGGCTATTTATTTTCAACTTCCCACTCAAAGGCGCACTGGCGTGTGGCGGGGGCATCAATTAAGAAATTTTCTAGGACATAATACATTACATTAATATATATAATGGAATGTCATTATATGATATATTATATTAACAAATGTTGTTGCATGTATAGTAAATGCAAGAAACAGGCATAATCTTACCGCGCCTGTAGTAGACTACATCGAATCCGCAATTATTTTATGGGACAGTCTGTATGTTTCTACAATAGGATCCCAGAAAACGTCCAAAATTATTCTATATCAAAATTTAAAAAAAAAGTGAAACGATGTTTGTGTGTTAAAGGTTATTATTATATTAATGATTTCATAAATGATAACACGCTTTGAGAATGAAATACTCGCTCCAGCCTACTTCAAGAGGATAATTGTCATTAATAAGAAATGTGAAATTATTTGAAGTTCAAATAGTGAAGCATGTACTTCTTATTTTGAATAAAATTGTTTGAGTTTGACTTAGATTTTGCACACTTAACCTAAACGATAGTTTTAAGATTAATTTATATAAATTAAAACGTATAAATTGATTTAAAGAATATTTTTAGTCTTCATAGAAAGCAAAAGCTGGCTCTTGCTAATATCTTATGCTATATATTTTTTTTTAACTTCACGCTTTATCCCGCATGGCAGGGTAGACAGAAGAAACTGCAGGAACCATACGAACCTAGTGTTAAGACGCTTCGTTGCTTTAGTCCCTGCTTTCTCCGTCCCCACTTTCCGCCGTTTTTCGAAGCATTGCGTGTTGAATGGCGGAATTCAACGTCGTACTTTGCCTACTTTCCAGAGCGAAGAAAATGGAAATAGAAAAATCCATCTTCCCCGAGTGGGAATCGAACCCACAAACCGTCGCGTTTACAGGCAGACGCTACGCCTCTATAATGCTATAATTGTATTACTGCAATATACAAATGCACAAGCTATGTGTATATATAGACAATATAATATACTTGTAGACATGCCTTAAATTATACATATATTACAATACTAAAAAAAGAAATAGCACACAAAATAAAAAAATATAATTGTATACTCACTCCCATTATTTAAATACACATCTGTTGGATGTTTGTACTACGTATGTATATTTCTTTTTATATATTTTTGAGTATTTTTTTTATGTTACTGCAGTATGTTTAATCCCGTTGTTTAGCAGTTATTCATTCAGAGATTTCCTTTGGAGATAAGTCCGACATTGTGAACATCTTCTTCTTCTTCTCTTTATTTATGGCGTTTCGAGCGTGCCATTTGAGCACAATTCACTTCGCCAACATTGTGAACATACTTTTTTATGTAACATTATTTTTTTACTTTTCATGCAATAAATAACGTAGATATTTAAATATTTTTTTATTCTATTGGAGCAAATTTTAAATTAATTATATATGTATAGTAATCAGATTAGTAATAAATCTGTAATAGTGATTCGCGAAACAAAAAAGTTTAAAATATTATTGACTTCTTACTACACCACTTATTTTCCTGCATAAATTTGATAATTCAAAAAAATAATATTTTAATATGATATCGTAGTGATGCAGTGGAGCATGGTCTGACGTACAGTCAGAGGTATATGTACACGGTGGTTTGAGTATGAACATTCGAGAGGAAGATCGATCAAAGAGGAAGAAGAGCACTGTTGATTTCCTCCACTGCAAACGCAATGCCAATGAATATGCGAGATAAAAACTAAAATTAAAAAAAAACAGCAATTTTACAATATGATAAGGAAAATTAAAATGATTGAAAAAAATATATTTTTTTCCCTTAGAATAAAAAAACTGATTTTCAGAGACAAACAAATCGTATAAAATTAATAATAAAATATATTAAACCGCCGTGGCACAGAGGCGTAGCGTCAACTTATAAGCGCGACGGTTTGTGAGTTCGATTCCCTCTCGGGGGATGGATTTTTCTATTTCTATTTCCGTGGAAAACTCCGCTTTGGAAACTAGGCAAAGTGCGGCGTTGAGTTCCGCCACTTAACACACATTGCCTCGAAAAATGCGGAAAGTAGGTACGGAGAAAGCAGAGAGTAAGCAACGGAGCGTGAAGACATTAAAAAAAGAAACAAAAATATAATTTCATAAATTATATTTTATATTCGTTGCATAATTATTTATACATATTAATAGAAAATCAAACTAACACATTCCTGATTTAGCAATTCATATTTGAAGTGGGTTATTTTTATATCAATAATGATTTTTAATACCGTCATGCCGTCTTTGTAAATGTAGTTAAAGTTTCAATATAACAGGTGCGTTTATTTAAATTTGAACACTAGCTGAGTTGAGATATTCAGTTGTAAGTATAGTTGGCTACATTAGCCACAGGATTAGGCACTTGTGTATGACAATGTAGAAGCTTTGCAATATTACATTGTATAAACCATGTTCATTGAATGGAAGGTTCAACAATATATAACACTCGAAAGTGTCATAGATATATAAAAAATAACTAAAAAACTTGCGCAAAAAGCAACCTTTTTGTTTGACCAAATTCATTTTCATCTCGTGAGAGTTAGATTATAAAAATTAACAATTTAGCCTTAAAATTTACTGTACTATTTTACAATTCTATGATACACCTTAGTGTGCACTTGGTACACCCCTGGAAAATATCAATTTTCCCTAAACACTAACGTGAGTTCTGTAGCGATTTCTTAAGTCAAAATTACGATTAATTACAAAATATATAGAATTTGACACATATCTTGTTAGAAAGCTTAACGATATGGCGGTAATGTTTGCTTATAGTTTTATTAAAGTTTATTATAAATATATTATTTCCTTTTTCCTCGCATATTTAATAGCCCTCAGAATTCCCCCAAATATAATTTCGGACTTTGACAATTTTCACATCATATCATAGCTGTTGACAAATATATTCGAATATTTACAAAAAATATACTATACTTTTACAAAGAGGGATCACTATGCATTATTTTATTATGTAACAGCTATTTTGTTGTTAGCTAAATTGTTTTAATTACTTTATGAAGTTTAAAATCATATTCATTCATTTTTTAACACCACTCCCATATTTTACGAGGCAGAGAGAGAGAGAGAGTCAGTCCAAGTTATAAGACATTCCGATTTTTATTTTCAGTGTTGAGTTACTCAAAACATATTTTATCTTAACAACGTGCAAAAGTGGAATAAGAATCCTGAATGAGAATCGAATGCACAGTCACCGGTAACAATAACTTTAATATTAATATAACAAGTAAAAATGTTTTACAAATAACAATTTTTTTGAAATTAGAATTTCGGTATTCCTCGTAATAAGCATCTAAACTGTGGATGGGGGGTAAAATGATTGATTGAGTCAGAAATAGGCATCAAGATTTACTGTTTGACAATTTGTCTGATTTAGCAAAGTTGACTGGTTTCGGCAACTGAACGGCTGGTCGGCTATTGATTGGCCAGTTCCTATTGAGTCTTATGAATAATGTAAATGGATAATATGATATTTTAAAGTTGTACTTAAACCTATTTTAATAATAAATATATTTTTATGACACTCAAAGGACACAGGAATCATAAATATAAATATGTATGCACACAAAGCGATCTTATTGTTTAATAGCAATCTTTGCCGGGCAATCTTAATGACTAAGTAATAGTAACAATTAAAATACAAATAAAACGTAAAAATATAACAAAAAAAGCTTTATTTTTATTAATATTTACTACTTGTTAGTTAGAATTTTAAATTTATTATTTATTAATTCATAATTTATTTGTATTATTTAGATATACTTACTCAAAATTATAATGCTGAAGAGTTCATTTGGTTAAATGAGCCATTCTTATGGAACTATATGTTTGAATTAAAACATTGTTGTTGTGTTGTATAGTTCATTCAAGAGAGTGTATAGGTATAGGCTATTTTTATTACAACATCTTAATGATTTTTTATAAAACTTGTTGTACCTGCGGTATGGGTTACCTCAGAAGCACAGAATGTGTCAAAAATCAAACACAACTCTTAGTAATTGTCAATTGTCTAATGCCACTTCTACTTGCAGCTTTGTGCGCAAGTAAGCCAAAAAGTAATCGGTATAGCATATACATATATATATATCATATAAATCGAAATAAGCAATTGAAAAATCGTTTTACTTCTCAAATTCCAATGCAAATTTATTTTATATGAGCTATAGTTGAACTAAGTTATACTAACTGATAAGTTATATATCGGGACAGTCGTGGCGCAGAATCGCAGCGTCTGTCTGATAACATGGCGTACGTGAGTTCGATTTCCATGAGGGAAAATATGGAATTTGTCATTTTATTTTCTTCGCTCCGGCAAATATCAAAGGCACGGCGTTGAGTCCTGCCTTAGCACGCAATGCTGAAAAAAGGCGAAAAACGGGGAATGGATTGTCTTAACACTAGGATCCCACAGTTCCTGCGATTCTTTCTGCCTACCTAGGTGCGGGATAAAGCGTAAAGCTATACATATAATTTTTACCAATCCAAGCCTTCTTGAAGTCTTTAAAATAGTACCAGTAGTAAAATTCTAGGTCCTCACGAAGTGTGCGTAGTTAAAGTACTTCCGCAAATACTATATATTAATTGCAGAGTGTACTGTAACGGCATTATTGTTATTAGTCGCCATTAAAATAAATATATACAAATATACGTATCTACGTAGTATTATAGAAAATTTGTAAATTACCTGATTACTTATATGCTCTACATGTTCTCCGTATGTACTTAACTGGTACATTTTGCCGAGGCAAAGTATCCCAATGCATAGCAAATACGACAGAGTTAAAAACTGAAAACAAGTTTTAGCTCTCGAGACAAATTTACTGACATTTTTTTATGAGTTTTTATGGACATGTGCCTAGTGTTCAGTGCGAATATTTTTTTATACAATTGTAAACGTCAACATTAATGTCTTTTATAGTAAATGTATTAAGCTTTATCGATGTATATTAAATAGTAATTTGAAACTGTAACGTAATCGTAATATTTCTATATGCATTTATATTCTAAGTGCATCTTGTGTTTTCTCTGCAGCACAAATACTTTCGTTAAATGCATCGGAAGACCCATGTAACGGTAGAAAAGGAAAGAACCTTTTCGCTAGGTGTTAATTGAAGAGATAAAGCCCAAATTTTTGAAAAATTCAAAATGGAGAAGATAAAATATTAAAAACATTTTTGAGAGCTTGAATTTGTTGTTTGAATTGTTGGTTTGCAACAAGCCTTGCGTACAGTTTGTTTAAATGCGCCATAAATATTTTTTTTTCTTGAAAAACATTAGTAAAGATTACTTATGCTTAATTTAAAATTAACTATTACAGCTAGATAGGTATTGTGATGGATATTTTTTTTAAATTGTACTTAATAGTAGAAATCGTTCTTATAAAAGTCATAAAGCCAGTTGCAGGAAACTCGTGCCACTTCTTGTACTTATCTATAGGAAATAAAAGGTCTAGTGATTTTATAGGACAACAATAAATTTAATTTTGTAATATTGTATGACGAGTCAGTATTATTTTACTTACAAATCTCATATATCATTACAGTCTAACTCATTGTATAGCAACAAATCAATACAAATATCTTCCGTTAGTGGGTGCCTGACTGAAATACAAGAGCCTTAGTTTATATAATGTAGCGGAACACTAAACAATGATTTCTCGAAATACCTGTGGAATGGATATAACGAAATTTTAGGTTGTGTAGTCCAGTTCGTTAATACGAGTGTGTAGGCTGAGGAAATCGCCAGTTAAGAGTATTGAAGTGTAAAGATAAATATGTAGTTAAAGCAAAGAGTAGCGGTGAAAATGTCTCTAAGAATTAAGAAAATTGTATATTTAAGAATTGCGGAAAATTAGAATTGTTTTTATTTATATCTCTACACAATTAACTATGATAGTTTGGTATCTAAGAATAATCGATTTCAAGACAATTCTAAATGTTAACTTAACTGGTTACTAAGCAAGTATTAAATTTATACTTAATTAATATAGCTCTGGCTTTCAATATGAACGACTAGTATTATCATTAAAATGGACATGAACTTATATATTTGATCTTAATTATCAACTCTTAAATTTAATTATCAAATATAAATTATGTATTTCGTTGTTTTTTTAAATAAAAACTCAAGATTAGCCGTATATAAATATTAAGTTGGCCAGAATACTCCTTTTTCTTGACGATTTTAATATTGATTAATTTTTATTTTCATCTACTTTATCTAATAGAAAATACAAATTTTAAAAACGCTGTGGTATACTTATAAATTTCAAATTTTCTAATGCTTACTTCTTTTTAAATTTCATAACTTTGTACATTATATAGTACTATATGCGGCAAAGTCATTGCGTAATATTTTTGTATCAAGGGACTGTACATAGGAGAAGTTACTTTAAAAATGTACGATATGTTAATAATTGTTTATATTATCTTTTTGAGTTGTATTTAGTCGCCTTAGAGCATTAACACTCGCAAATTGTGATATCAACATTATCAGTTTTCATAAACATTTGAATAAACTTTTTTCCACAATTTTACACCAGAAAATGGCAAATCACGAAGTCACGCTTGACCAACGAAGTAAATATATATATATATATATATATATATATATATATATATATATATATATATATATATATATATATATATATATATATATATATATATATATATATATATATATATATATATATATATATATATATATATATATATATATATATATATATATATATATATATATATATCTTCATGAGGAAGGATATATATATTTGAATCTCAGCAAGGCTTCGAATTATTTGTAAAAAAGTTGTGCTCTAAACTTTTGACTGAGAAAAATAAAACAAACCGAAACAGAAAAGGGTCAGGTAAGACTAAATCAACAGCCTAGAGGACAACTTTATTACAATTTTATGTAAATGGAATCAACGCTTACAAGCACCAAAATTTCCGCAGGCGTAAATAGCACCAGAAAAAATCCGTTTCAACGAAAAATGTTAAACGATGATTTCTATTTGTTTATCTAAGAAAATATGTTGCTGCTATGAAAACAAAATTAATAACTTTTTACAAGAGAAATTGACTAGAATGCGCCAAAACACATGAAAACCGGACAAATGAAATTGAAAAAGTGTACTTTGGGGCGTTAAATAAAAATGTCAGATTTTCAACTCTACTGGACTTATTTGTATGCTGTTCATAAGAAGTAGATATGACCTAAGCGTGTACAGTGCTAAGTGTGAAATATAGCGGTATTAATATAATGGTTTGAGGGTGTTTTGAAAACAATGAATCCGGATATCTTGTAAGGATTATCAGAAAACTATACAAAGGAGTGACTTCAGGGCTTATTCATACTTTATATACTAAATATAATAACCTCTAAATTCGTGTTTCAACAAGCTTATGATAATCATTTACAAATACTGTGTCACAACTTTTTGGACAAAAAAAGAAGAAAATGTTTGAAAAATAACGCAATAGACATCGCAATCACTAGATTTTTCACCAATTGAAATAGTAGTTGTTTGTGTGAAAATTTGTTCTTCGTTGCACACTGATTATTTGTTGTAGTTACTAGAAATTGAATGAAAGAAATAAGATGAATATTATTTTAAGAAAATAATTAACAAGTCGTCTATAATATTGGCGGACATTGTTAAGACTAACTAAGAAAGAAGGTTACTTTAATAAAGCTTAAAAATACGATTATTTTCCTCACTATGTGGTATAATATGATCTGTTACTCTCTATTTCACGTTAGATATAAAAAACTACGTTCTTATATGTCTATTTATGCATGAATATCTAAATTTACATAATTATTATTACCTAACTAAGTAATACGTATCGTAAACTATATAATAAAAGGTACAGTATTGGATGTATTTGATCCGTTGATAAAAAACGATAAATGGAAATAAATTCCAGCATCGAATTCAAATTACAATAAATTGTTTAATAAATTGACTATTTTAATCCAGTTTAAACTTTTGTGCCATGCGTGATTGTAGAATAGTAGAGTAGCACGAGTGCAATAATTGACTCGATTATGCCTTTCCATTCAGGCATTGTTCTACGTGATATTTTTTTTTGTTTTGATGTTCACTTGAAACTAATAATTTTCTCCTTCTAACTTAACAATTGATTTACATGCAATTTACGAAAACACTTTTAAATATTTGAACGGAACTTCTACTAACAAGCTTCACGTTTCGAAACAGTATAAATTAATTTAAACCTTGTAAAATATTACTGACTAGTTTTTCGCATAAACTTATTTACTTAGGTTTCACACAACATGGACAAAATATCTCAAGAATTAAACAAAATTTCAAACATCTACGTTACAAAAAGATACTACTATACTACTACTATAAAGAAACTATATAAACTAGTAATGGCCAACCAACATACTAGTAAAATGTAGACAAAGGCAAAATTATCTATATAATAAATAAATTGAACCATATAGCTGTTTTTTTATAATGTTGTTAAATATATAGTAGAATAAAATTGGAGTAAATTAGATAAATCAGTATAAGGCTATTTATTCAATTGTCATATTATGTACTATTAGTTACTATTAAATAAAAAATATATACATATATAAATTTAACGTTCCCTTGCTTTTTTTCCTTCCTAACTGTACAAAGTGAAGTAAATGTATAATTTGTTACTTTGCCTTTAATATTTATAGTATTTTTATGTATATGAATGCAAATATCTATTAAAATTATAAATATATAAAACAACGACCCGATCGTTGTTCAAAAGTTTATACTACTGTACGCTACAATAGCAATAGATCAATCAAGAGTATAACTAATATTTAGCTTTTAATCCGATTAAAAGCTGAAGTACGGGTGCCGAGTAATAACAGGCGTGTTAATAGTTCTATTATCTCAACTCGCTTGGATCACATACTTACTTAATATCCTTCCTTTATATTTTATATGTACAAACATTTAAACCATAAGCTCGTTATTCTAATGATGTACTTAAATTTAGAAATTTCAAATTTGATATTTCGAATCCTGTTGATTCTGTGACTAAAGCCTGGAATATATGGAAAAGATTAATGAAAAGTGACATTGAGAGGGACGCGGTAGAAGCAGTGATCGGTTATATTGACATTAAATATTTACGAATGCGCTTATTAGCCAGTAAATGTACCTGTGTGCCCGAATTAATTTCAGTTGTGTCTACCATGAGTTGTAAGCAAGGAAAATCGATAGAGCCACCAATTAAGTGGCCACGAAGAGGATACACGAAAGAAGACGGCATTACCTGTTTCGGTTGTGGCAAAGCAGGACATGTTCTGGCCAATTGCACAAATAAGGTAGGAGAACTCTTATTAACTCGAAGTGAAAAAGTCACTAAGATACTTAAAGAAAACATATAAAAATTTTGAACGCAGCGGGACTCGAACCCGCGCCCTCCTGCGAACCGTGCAGGCGCTCTCACCACTGAGCATCACGCCGCGTCGAAATTCTTATATGCTTTTATACAACTTATATCGTTGTTAGCATCTCTGTAGGGAGATTTTTACAAAGAGATTTTTTTTTATGACATCTTGAAATTAAGAGCTCTCCTGGAAAAGCATAACGGTGTATTTACTACTGGTGTCCCTAAAATAAAAGTAACCACAGCAACATTAGAAATAAATTTGAAAGAACCGACTAAAGTGGTAGCGCGTAGACCTTATCGGATGGCACCCATGGAAAGACAGAAAGTAAAAGCTATTATAGTAGATCTCATGTCAAATAGTATTGTTCGTGAAAGCACCTCTAATTTTGTGAGTCATATTATTCTCGTAAAGAAAAAGAACGGAGAAGGCCGAATGTATATCGATTATAGAGAATTAAATAGAAACACTATGCCTATTAAATTCCCTTTGCCTATCAAATTGGTAAACTAACAGGTTCTTCTTATTTTTTAAGCCTAGATATGGCACAAGGATTTCATGAAATTCCAATAGATGAAGACTCCATTCATAAGATTGCGTTTAATACACCAATTTGTTCGAATATACAATGATGCCTTTTGGTCTTATGAATGCCCATATTAGATAAAATATTAGTTTACATTGACGATATTCTAATTAAATGCTCAGACATTTCAGAAGGCGTTTAAATGTCGTTTTTTTAAAACAATCCATGGAACATCTTGGAAATATTATTTCTAATGGAACAGTTTAACCCAGCCCTAGAAAAGTAGAAGCATTGGAAATGTTATTTCTAATGGACTTTCCAATGGATTACCTAATGACATACAATAACGCCCTTTAGAATAATGTCACATATTTGTTTTACCAAATAAATTGAGGACCGTCGTGGCGCATAGGCGTAAGCGTCTGCCTGTAAACGCGACAGTTTGTGGTTTCGATTCCCACTCAGGGAAGATGATCTATTTACATTTTCTTCGCTCTGGCAACTAGGTAGAACGCGGTGTTAAGTTTCACCACTCAACACGCAATACCTCGAAAAAGGCGGAAAGCGGGGACAGAGAAAGCAGGGGCTAAGCAACGGAGTGTCTTAACATTGGGTGCATATGGTTCCTGCACTTGCCTACCCTACAATATGCGAGATAAAACTTAAAGCTAAAAAAAATAAAATTTAACTTAAGTATATGGTATATTTAGAACATGATGATTCAAGTTACGTTCATTAACTTGACTTTACGTAATACTTTCTAGGTCTTTAACTCAGTTTAAATAAAATATCAACAAAATTCAACGCTCGCTCCTGTAGGCAGAAAAAAGGTCATCTAAATAATTCTTATTGAGTTTCTAAGAACATTATACAATTTTATGAATATTTCTCACTATTTACTTAAATTTAATTTAATTTAAATATTAATAGCAAAGACACATAAGTATATAAATAGCCTACGTAATTGTTTCCTTTAAAAGAAGTGACTTAAATATTCTACCGCAAGACTATATAACTGACAAGTATTCTTGAACCAAGTGAATAAAGTGTGAAAGCTGAGACGGGAAAGAAATATTAAAATACATAGCGCATTCTCTGTAAGCAACTGAGGAAATATTCTCTTTGAGTCAGTCATGCGATTAACACCGCTTGAAATGGATATTTTCATAGATAACTAATGTGAAGTAAAAATCTCTTCTTTTTCATTTAGTTAGATTAATATGAAATTCTTAAAATAAACATATTAATAATAAACTATTCTTTAAAGAAATTAGCAACTAAACTAGGGGCTAATTTTATTTTGAAATATATGTGTTTACATGTGTATGGTTATTATGATTGCATGACATAGTGCTTATTAACTAATTCCTTGTGTATGACGTTCGCAGTCTGACGCTTTGCGACATGATGGTCCTCTTTTTCTATGTAAGAGAGATTTTGACTTAAAATATATCTTCATAAAGATAGTCTATATGTATTTACATTTTCATTGAGATATAAGTCCACGTAAGGTATGGTAGTCATTAGAATTATATTCACTTATCCTCTATCAATATATGTACATGAAATTGTATATAAAATTGTAATGTTGTATATTATACACACATATATATACATACAAAAGTAGGCATTATACAAAATTTACAATTTACCTTTAAATTATTACCGTTTAAATGACAACACAAAATTTGATTACACAAGCTTAGGTAGACTACCAAAACGAAATTGAGTAATATTTACGCACAGTTATTCAGTAGCATAAAATAAATTACGCATTTTTTTTATTTAACTTTCATATTATATTTCTATCGATTGTGACTTTTGTAAATATTAGCATGTAAATACGAATTATGCATGTGTTAGAAAGATACGTACAAATGTAAAAGTAAATTGATTAGGCCACATCTTCCCGCACGATCTGTTCACATTACATTACTGTGGACTCTACTCCCATTCTTGAGCATAATGTATTTTGTTGTCAAGTCGAGTACAAATAAATTAACTAATGTCATACAAAATCAATGTATGAAGATCATTATTTAATTATAGATATTGGTATATATTTAGATTTAAATGTTAATATTATGAAATAATTAACTTATGGTAGATATTTTTGTACTTTACATGATTGTTTGAAATTAAGAAAATTGTGTATAAGGAAGCACTATCGTAATGACTCACGAATACAATAAAATATAATTTGTTAATTCTCAAATTATCTATTGTTCAATTTTTTTTGTAGCGAAATACTACTAACAAAAAATGAACAACAGTTGACAAGTGAAGTGAACAAGGACAAACAGATTTACTCATTTTTAAAAAAATTGGAGATGAAAAATATTGGAGATTGTAATGTGATATTTTCTCTGTGATAATTTTAATATCCTTCCTTCCTATAACTTTTATATAACATACGGGCGAGTGTTCGAGATAAGTATTTTTTTTTAATTTTTAAAACTACTTCAAATAAGGATTTGTTAAAACCAGAAACTAATAGAACTATAAATTTTTGAATTTCCTATTTGTGTATAGCATTACATCACATACAAGCTATTCCATAATTTTACTTATAGATGGAGGACTGAAAAGTATATCTCTATGTAATCAGTGTTTTAAAAATACATACGTATACATAATTATCATGGCGGAAAGTATTTGGGTAGGTAAATCGAAGTTTTTTCGTGTTTTTACAACATGAAGAAGTCGGTTCAGTAAATTGTCAGTAACTTCTTTTTGCAAGTAGTTCTTAAAATGATATTTAAATATCTTACACATGTTTACTTTTAAGACAGATTGAGGGAGATATTTTAACCTTTAAGAATGAAGGAATATTTCTAAAAAATCACGAGAGACTCCCCTTGGAGGGCACAGGTTTTTGAATGGTTAATAGTAGTGGATGAGGCGATAGTAACGACGATGACTAACGAGCATATAAGGATCATCGCGTTTGTCGCATCGTCCTTATTGGCTACGCCACTCTGGAAAATGCGCGTAGTTATGTTTGTTTTTATGTAAGAATATTTGTGTATATTTTCAACATATACATATGCAAATTATAATTGTAATTAAAAAAGTGCTTCATTTGAAACGATGTTTTTATTTATTCGTATTGCTCATACTGTGTAAATATGATGTGGTTTCATTACATTAGAGTGACCCAAAAACTACTTTGACGAAACACTGACCTAAAATTCTGAACTTTAACTTAAATATAGGTGAATTAACAATGCATGATATAGTAACTAAAATTCATATTACAAACAAAACACACGCTTGTTAACCAATCACAAATTGTTATATATTACTATATAGCTAAATTAAAGCAAAAGCATTTTCAGTCTATGAAAATAGTAATTATTAATCGGAAGTTTAGGATTACAAATACTAAATGAATAGTGTAAATTTCAATTGAAATTTTCTGATATTCAAAAATGGCTCTATTTTGAGCCATGAATATGTTTGAAATTTATATGTATCACATACCTATGATATATACACATACAGGTGTAATAAAGTTGGTTAAATAATTAGTACCTACAATTTAATTGTGCAACCACTCTCAAAGACAAGAAATAGCCTTTAATTAATATTAAAATGAAAAATTCGCAGTGTCCTTTTACTAGACATCGTAATCCTTAGATACTCGTTAATTTAGAGGCCAGTTGGAAAATAACAAGTACTACGACACACGTCTAATATTACGTAAAAAATTTTAACGTTCATAAACATCGTGAAAACATTTAATCACCATAGACGAAACTAAAAAAAGATTACTGAGAAAAATACGTAAATAAGGAATCTTACAATACTTAACGAACAAAATCCTACGGCTGTCGTGACTTTTGTTAGTAAGTTTCTTCTCTACCAACCTATCAAAGAGGGTTTTCACGAACCAACCGTTCTTTGCGAAAAAAACACCTTTTTCTATGCAATATTTATTTCGATATATCCTTGGCAACATTATAAATGACTTATAAAATTATTAATTTTTGACATACAGGGAAAGGTTTTTTATGTCAAAATATAATAATATGAATTAGTACCAAAGAGCACTTTTACGAGCTAAATTTTAAATTAAAATTAGAACGTACTAGGTTCACGCTAATATATATTTCGTTACCTGTTGGCAATTTAAACAGTCTTATTAGAAGCGAAATAAAATAGATTATAACTTTAACCATAATGATATATGATTAATTAAAACCTTGAATACCTTTTCGGCTACCTTAATGTATATAATACGACATAGGTAATATACCAGCTATATAATTTCCCTTAATAAAACTTATTATTATCATTTATATAAGAGATTGTTCTTTGTTAATGGTAGAAACACAGCTCATTCTTTCACACTTACGTAAAGTAATAAAGGTGTAAGTAGCTGATCGTTTATTGGATTCAATCATATTGTTTTGGCTTTAACTTTGAAAAGTATAAAATTTGTATACAAAATTAGTAACCCTTTAAGCTTATTTCATAAAAGTTTTCGGGGTAAAATGATAATGAAAAACTTTATATAGTCTTTATTGACAGACCTCTTCTCTGAAAGCGTATAAAGTTTCGAGAGCTTTAAATGAACTTTTACTCATTTCGCGTCTAAAAAAAACAATAGATGAAATTATTTTTAAACTTCTAAATAAGAACAGAGGTAATTATTATATTTTCTGTATTTAAATTGAAATCGCTATGTAGCATTGTATTCGTGGAACTTTTAAACTACGAAACTTATTCAAGTGACGATTTGGCTAATGTTTGCATTTTAAAGAAACAACATCAAACAAAATTTGTATGCAAGATAAGTAAAACTTTGTTCTGCACTAACTAACTAGCACTCTAAATAGGCCATTTATTATAATAATACATGCTGCTTATTTGGAACTATTTCACGATCAAAAGTTCAGTGAAAATAACTAACAAGGGATCCACTCTATAATGCATTTACTTAAAGTTCAAGTAAAATTAAGCTTTTTTTCAGTGTCACAAATTTTTCTAAAACCTTTAAAAATTTTTGGACACACAGACATAGCTTCCACTTAAAAAATTGTAATATTTATTGAGAATTATACCATACCTATTATTGAGGTTTATTCTTCATTTCTCACTCTCTATTATGTTTAAACAATTTGTTCGCTGCTACCTAGTGAAAGCTGAGCTTAAATACTAAATATTTTTCAAATAATCACATATAAATTGTCTAAATCATACAATATTGTTTATAACGTTGTCTATAAATAATATGTATATTTATTTTTAATTTCTTTTTAGCACATAATAATGGATTTACCGCTACAAAATATTCGGTATCAACCAGCCTTATCACAATTACAATTTAAAACAAAAAAAATATAAGGAAGAACTATTTCTTGATTCATTGGGAGGTTGTTTATTTGAAATATTTGAAACCTCTTCACTTTACATTTTATAATTATAGTTAACACTAAAGTAAATATTATCCCTGTGGATATCTTGTATATAAATTATGTAGCTATTATTATTAATGGATGTAGTTAACTAATGCCTTATTATCTTATTGTGAATATTCAGTGATGAGTATTCATTTGAAATCTGTCAATGTAGATTTTCAGTGTTTTTTAATTGGAATTTAATTTCTCAGAAATTTGCATTAATTATTGTAATTGTTGTGGAAAACAGTTTTTTACAATCACATTTGTTTTGCGATGAAGAAATAGTTGAGTTGCTACACAACCTAAGGCCTTAGCCAAAAGTCAAATGTTTCATTTCTATTCCAAGTACTGTCACAAGCGCTTCAGCGTTAATAATCATAGTAAAAGCTGACTTGGTGGTTTCCCAAGCTTTTTGACTTCATGTTCCACTTTTCTGGTTGAACATGCCATTTGCTCCCTTAAACATTTTGTTTAGATATAAATTCTTTTCGAGGCCCAAAAGTAGAATAGTAGTTATATTAAACACCTATTTTGGCTGACTAGATCAATTGCACATCGCAGCTTTTAAATATGAAAACAAACAAATTATTAATGGATATGTTCAAAATCATTAGGGTTAAAAAATAATACGAAAATAAAACTGTGTAATATAATCGTAGATTTATTAACTGATTTATAAAAAATAATTGTAACTTAACCTGTTTATAATTTAGTAACTTTAGGGTGAAACATTCAATTTTCATAATTTTTTAGCGCTTTCTGCAAGTTTCATTTCGATAGGTAAGCGTTGACCATTAACACTGACAGTCGCTTGCGATTGTCAAAATGAGTTGCGATTGTCTTTTCGCGATTGACACTGATACTACTAATGTTTAGATTTCTTTTTCTACTCGATCACTTCGTTAACTTTTTGTTTTCGGCTACGACTTTTCTATTCGTTGGTTTAGATCACGTTATCGTTAACTCCATAAAAGCTAAAGCCACTGGTCTGCTTTCATCTTTTTACCTTGATGCGTAATTTCATACATCAAATTGTTTTGATTGATCTTTTTAAAACATAAGCCAAAGCATTTTTTTTTTCAAAATAAGAATTTACAAGGTTTTTTTTTGAATGTAAAATATTTTTTTAATTTACTAATACGTAATAATAATTTTCATTTGATTTTTTAGACTCATTAATTTAAAATCATAATTTTAATGCTATATGCAAGAGGCGACGGTTTGTGGATTCGATTCCCATTCAGGGAAGGTGGATTTTTATATTACCATTTTCTTCACTTTCACAACTAGACAAAGTGAGGCGTTGAGACCGCCACTCAACATGCTGTACCTTGAAAAAAGTGGAAAACAGAAAACAGGATTTTACTATGGTACCTGCGGTTCTCTTTGACTACTCTGTCATGAGCGCGATAAAACGTGAAATTAAAAAGGAAAAGAACAAAAAAATACACGAGAGTTATGGCACCTTAATGTATGGGACATATGTCCCCAAGTCACCCCAAAAATTAAGGTGCCATACATTTCAGACGGAGTCATTATGTAAGCGAGACATCATCTTATATCAAAAAAATACTACCAAATTGTTAGTAAAAAACCTAAGCAACTTTGTACGTAAATAGTATAAGCTTACATGTGTCCCAGAAGCATATCTAATCTTTTCCGTTAACTTTAGAATAGTTCATTAAGAAGCAAAAGATAAATCTTGAATTAAAAGAAATCTTATTACCGTGAGGTCTGCTATATTTACATTTTAATATGTAATATAGCAACAAGTTCTAGTAAACTGCCAACATTTCAATATGTGTAAAGTCGTGCTAGGAATTAATGTAATTACCATCACTGCTATTCCGCCGTTACGCTATACCTGAATGAAAACAGAACAAGCAGGCCTGTAAACCTTTAGAAGAAATGCAAATAATAGTGGCGACTGGTGAGTATATATTTCCTGGTGGTTGTGGGCTAGAATTTTTGTTTTCAAAACGGTAAACAACTCTGGCGTTAGTAAATTAACGGAAAATATGGAACGGAGTGGTAACAGATTCTCTTTGCCTACCATACGGGACTGCAGCTTTAAGAGAGGAAGAAAAATATATGTGCACTTGATTCGCTTTTTATTATAATAGGTGGTAATATGCTAATCATTTAACGAATTCTGTATATAAAAAAATAGAGTATTTGTTTCAAAGATACTAACTGTCAATTATAGTATAGTAAACTAATATTATTAATCCTATTAGGTTGTAGGCTTTTACCTATAAACAATGTGCTCCATTCACTAGGCTTAGCCCATAAATTTATGAGGTATGTTATTCAATATAAATAAAATGAATTTAACTATTCTTATATAAGAAAGAAAAGGGCGAAAGGCTATATAGGATGTCATATTATTTTTAAATTATAATTAATATTCGTTGTTGGAAATGAAGATTATTTCTTCGATTATCTTACTTTCAAAGATGAAATATTTATTATAGTCAGACAGTAGGTATGTATTGACCAACCGTTATACGCCATATCTATCCTAATTACAAAGGTGGAAGAGCTTGCTTGAGATCGATCGATTAAGTGCTCTGGTTTGAATTGAAAAATATATTTTGTAATGGGCAGTAGCAATTTATTGAGGTAAATTGTGATTTATTACTTTTTGTTAATCGTATCGAAGTAATCTATTGTACCTAGAAAATATGCTATTGACCTAACGGGCACAGCTTATCATGAAAAAAAATTTTATAATAGGTAAATAATAATATTATAATTTATATAAATCCATACATATAATTTATCTAAATTGAGATACACAACTGATAATAGTAAAATGTTGTTTATAAAGCTTTCCTTTCAATTCTGAAACACAAAATTTGTTGCTAAATCAAAATCATCACTATATTATAAGAGAATTACATTAGTATGGAATTTAACTGAAGCAAAAGGTTAAATGGACGAGAAATTAAAGGTCCTTATATGTAATATGTAAATTGCCAGTAAGTCATCTCAATTTCTTTTAAACAAGTTGTTACATTGCTTTGCATATTCAAGTTCCAAGTTTTAGAAATGTAAGAAGACATGGAACAATTGAATTGGGAAATAAGAGACGGCTACTTGGTACCCAAATATATATATATATATATATATATATATATATATATATATATATATATATATATATATATATATATATATATATATATATATATATATATATATATATATATATATATATATATATATATATATATATATATATATATAGAAGTTTATTATTTTTAAATACATGAAGAATGCTTATAACGAAATTTCATTACAATAGCGATAACTGTGAGGTCACAAAAATAAGTTGAATTGATAAATTCTAAAATAAGTTGCAATATATACAAAAAAAACTGTCGTTCACTAACCCAAAGTTCTATATAGAAAACACATCATTAAACGATCACAGACTTTGTTAAATAATTGAAGGAATCCGTAAAATACGGCTTCTCTTCTTTAAATCTGAACCGAGAAATTTTCAAAAATTTGAGCCTCTACGAGAAAGTTTCCTTAAACAAAACTAAACTTAGCTTTTAGGGCTTTATTTATTTATTTATCCTTTATTGCAAACAATACAAGGAGTAAACATGTATAAAAGGCGGGCTTAACGCTACAAAGCATTCTCTACCAGCCAACCTGTCATGTGGGAAATAAAAGTTGAAGTGTGCCAAACTGTAATTTCTTAGAAATTAAGTAAAAGCTTTCCTTTCTTTTAATAATTAACAATTAAGTCATTCCTAATTATTGATTAAAAGTCGTGGCGCAGAGGCGCAACGTGTGCCTGTAACGTGACGGTTTCTGGGTTCGATCCCCAGTCGGAGAAGATGGATTCTATTTCCATTTTCTTTGTTCTCGCAAACTAGGCAAAGCGCGGCGTTGAGTTCGCCACTCAACACGCAGTGCCTCGAAAAATTCGGAAAGCGGGGACGGAGAAAGCAGGGACTAAGCAACGGAGTGTCCTAACACTGGGTTCCCACGGTCCCTGCAGTTCCCTCTGCCTACCCTGCCATGTGCGGGATAAAGCGTGAAGCTATAAAAAAAAATTAAAAGTCAGATCACATAGAAGATTTATACAGAAAGGTGAGAAATTCGATTAAAAACTAATTTTCTCGACTACTTAAAAGTTTTTGGTAGTATAGAGCTTACCCGATCGCTCTATTTGAGTGATCATAGGTAGCTGCTTGTCCGATCTAATGAATATTGATGTTGATGTTCTTAGTAATACTTTTTCTGCTACACATAAATGATTTACTCAGGCTCATTATTAGAAGCATTTTGGTTTCACAGATGATAACACTATCTTAGTGAGAAATAGCTCAAGTCAACTGCAAGTGGGCCTGAAATTAAATCGTATAAGATTTATATATCATAGCATCACAAACAATAAATTACGCAGAAATTTATTTTGTAATTTCTTTGTCTCCAAACAAATTTCAGAAAAGTATCCTTATTAAAAAATTACCGTAAACTACCACCACGGCCTAGACGATTTAGTCATAAATGCCAACGACTTAGCCTCGATCTATAATTAGATTCAGCTATACTGAGAGCGCGGAAGCCAAACGCAATTGGGCGAACTTTACCAATTTCTCCTGGTATTAAAATAGCTAAGATGGCATAATTAGATGTATCACAATTTAGAATAAAGTATTAAGTGAAATCTACACAAGACAAAATCGGTGTAGTTAATAATTTGTATTTTGGATTTGCAAAAGCTAGTCACTGTTCATTTTTATAACTAAAAGTTACAATCTTTTTCAAAAAAGTTACTTAAAGTTTTTGCAAGACTCGTCTTGGTTTGGGATAAATCTAAGATTATATGAAATAACCATCTAAGAATTTTATGTCCTTTTTGGATTCTCGAAACAGAAAAGCTTTTATAGGTTTTTTTTAGGATTGGGCTTTACTCTCACATTTATGTCTTAAATAATTTATTTCCTTGTGTAAAATTAAAACTGAAACATATTTACTATTGCCTAGCTGATCCAAAATATTAATAATATTTGAAATAGGACAGGATTTTCTTATAAGTATATCACTGAGTGTTCTATAGTCAACTACAACGCACTAGTTCGTTCCTCTAATATTTTATTAATTTGTTTATATTCTTCTTCTTTATGACATTGTGCAAATCTATAAGATTTTGTATTAATGAGAATATTGAAATTAGTTTTTATTTCATATTCCAATGCGTTAGTACTCGAAAATTTATCATCGGGAGGAAGCAAAGTTTTGAAAGTTCTTTATTTTTCTCATTATTTAAATTTCCTCAAAGAGTTTAAAACTAGACTCGGTGCGTTCATTTAGTACTGCAAAAAAACAAATATTTAAGGTTATTTATATAAAAAAATACAATCTAAGTTATAACTAAAATGTTGACTATTTGCTCGATGCTAGAGAAAAGAGTTATTTTATATTTTAAAATTATAACTGACATTACTGACAAGGACACTACGTGAAAAGAGACTGTACGTTTCAAATATCATATCATTAAAGTTCTCGGATCTAATACTCTATACTAAACAAGTTATGAGAAGTCTGACTAAGCGATCCCAGGGTAGTGTGGAAACGTAACACGTCAATGAAATTATGAAATAATATTTACTAATTTAAATCTATGAGAGGTATTAATGTATCTAGCTTAAGGTTTAAATTTATTTTTCTTTTATTTATTTTTCAGTTACATTTAAAATAGTTACATTTATCATATTATTTTGTACAGCACGAAGGTTTTAATTTAATTAAATAATTTGAAATATTAACATTTTCTGCAATCTGCTTATCTATATTATTCCTTCCTATATTACAGGATTTCTAAAGTACATTAATAATAATTAAACATTAATAATTAAAGTACATTCTATTATGGTTACTGACCTAGGTTTTAACAAATAATTTCAGTAAAAAATAAATGAATTTTATTTTGTTTATTTTCAGGCTATTTGTATTATAATTAAGTGGCTATCAATAAATCTATCATAAAACAACTGGAAATCATCGAATAATTAATTTTTTTACATATATTGTTTTTTTATATTTTCAATTGCAAGTGTACAAACTCAAAGCCTTTAAGTCTCCCACTCATAATTTAAAATTCCTTGATTCAAAATATTACCTGAATAAACTTTAACCGTATTAGTTAAAAATGATCCTTTTTGTAAAACAAATCCATGCTCCTGTATTTAATAGTACTAGGCCTAGTACTTCCTGGAGTAGTAAGTACAATATACAATATCAATCATTGTTATTTATGAATTTAGCTTAAATTTAATTTTAATTTTTTTTAAGTTCTTTTTTACTATGTTGTCTAAATAAGTACAATTAATATAATGATTTCTTTGCCTTAAGGTCTAAGAATTCTTTTCTATTCTTGATTGTTATTATTGTATTTTAAATATTATTTTTTTAGTAGATCTATTTTTCTGTATCATGTTTGTTGGATTTTCTCTTCCGAGGTTGGAAATCCAAATGCTTCATTAAATTTTTAGGAGAACCACACTTTAGTATTTTTGATATTTGGGGATGTTAACCTAATAAAGAGTGGTGTGAAGATAAGCCAATGATATGTATCACTTATAATCCACAGAAAACAAACATTATAGAACTATAATTAAACTTAAATAATTGATTAATAAAAAAAATATTATAAATTTAAAATAAAAAACAAGAAATAGCATTGTGCTGGATCTCCTCACGTCTCGATCTTCCATAAATGTAACCTTAAGGTTTTTTTCAAAATCTTGATGCTGCGCCGGACCGGTATAAAAACTCACATATATGTGTCCTGGTATGATATTAAATACGATCTCACACTTCTTTTATAAGACGTGTTATTTTTTATTATTACATATTTTTTTATCTTTATTGAAAGTTTACAATATTAGTAGGTATATAGAATAAAGTAGTCGAATATCTCGGTAAAGTAACAATTTTGTGCTGTAGAAAATATGCAAATATCATTCGAACAAACAATTGGAGATCTAATGGAGACTCGGTATTTCTTATGACAAGTAAGAGTAATAAATACTATATAAACATTTTTAATATGATACTGGTATAACTGTGCTTTTTATTTTTATTTCTAAAATAATGTTATATTTTTCTGAATTTATACCCTTTTTATAGCTTCACAATAAGTTATTACACATAAAAGCATGAGTTGGTTTCAGTAATATATAGCGACGGAAACAAAGACCAAAGATTAAATACAATATTATGTTGGTGTATGAATTTTTAATTTTAATATTTTTATTTACTTTTAAAAAATGTCCATTTATTTTAAAATATCTTAAATAGTAAAAAGAATAAGAATTTCTGAAGGTAGGTAATGTTATCATATAAAATTCTTTACCTATTCTTTACCCACTTGACCGTTATCCAAAGCTTATTTATTTGAGATAGGCACCTTCCGTTTCCGCTTATATACCTCTCCCTTTCCTATCATCTGTCCATCTCGTTCCCATTTTCTCCCCCTCAGGTCTCCCCCACCTCACATACCACCAGGTAGCTTCGTTAGAATGTCTAGCTCATTGGCGTCCCGATTTCCGCTGCGAAAAGACGCTTAAAAGTTAACGAGTCTATCGTTTAATTTATTACCTTTCCCTTCGTGGAATTATTATTGTAAGTTAAAACTAGGAGGCAATCACGTAAGTTTTTTATTCTTTTTTCATTTGTAATAGTTTTTTACTATACAGAATTTACTTATTAACATTTTGACGTCTACCCTCGTTATGTTTAACGGTGTTACTGTTCGTAGACGTTATTACTAAAAAATTATTATAACGGAATTATTTATTTTTTCATTTGTAATAGTTTTTTACTATACAGAATTTACTTATTAACATTTTGACGTCTACCCTCGTTGTGTTTAACGGTGTTACCGTTCGTAGACGTATTACTAAAAAAATATTATAACAGAATTATTTATTTATTTTTTTTTTTTTTTAAATTAATATTGATCTGTCTGTCCGTGTGTTTTAGAATGAGTGAAACTAATCAATTACTTTCCGAGATAGACAAAGTTTGTGATGATGCAGTTCCCGGACCATCCCGAAAGCGAACGTCTACTAGTTCAAGTAGTGACTCGTCATGCTCGGAATCTGAGTCGGATAGCTCTTATTCAGGGAAGAAAAAATCGCATCGCAAACGTTCAAGGAAAACAAGTCACCGACGTCGTCGCCGCAGTTATTCTAGTGACAAACTGGAAAAGTTAACGAGGCATGTAAATGAACTTCGTAAACAATTGACTATAAATAATTTTGATAAAGAAAATCTAATTGTTGACTGTGACCACAGTGAATCATTAGAATTTAATGTCAGTCGTGAACTTTATAATAATGACTGTAATACTTGTATTTCACAAATTAATCTATCAGAACCCGATCTACATTTTAATATTGAAACCAAATTAAAAGAACCCACCTATCCGAAACCTTCTGATGATTATTTAAAATTACTTTGTAATATTCAGCATTTTGATCAAAAAGAATGGTGTGACTTAAGATATGCTAAGTCGCAAAAAAAATTATGTGTTTTCTCCACGATTTGTAGAAGTAGAGGCTAATGAAGAAATCAAACCTTATGATGTAAACCGTCAACTTTTAGCTACAGAACGATCATATGCAGCTATGACTTATTGTCTTATAAAATATAATGAATGTTTGCAAAATAATATACATGAGTTACTTTCGTGGATGAAATCTCAAAATAATTTAAGTTTTCAGAATGTTAATACCAAATTTACAGAGGTATTTTGTAATGGAAATTTAAATAAATTATCTTCTGATTTGTTATAAATGATTTGTGGCCATAGAACCGAGATTATACAAATAAGACGAGACAATGTGTTAAGGTATGCAAAAGATCCTTTGCTAAAATCAACACTGCGAAAAATTCCGCCATCCTGTCTTATAAAATATAATGAATGTTTGCAAAATAATATACATGAGTTACTTTCGTGGATGAAATCTCAAAATAATTTAAGTTTTCAGAATGTTAATGCCAAATTTACAGAGGTATTTTGTAATGGAAATTTAAATAAATTATCTTCTGATTTGTTACAAATGATTTGTGGCCATAGAACCGAAATTATACAAATAAGACGAGACAATGTGTTAAGGTATGCAAAAGATCCTTTGCTAAAATCAACACTGCGAAAAATTCCGCCATCCTGTCATAATTTATTTAATGCAGAATTGCTTACCACGGCACTTGAGAAAGCGGGAGGTGTCAGAAAAATCTTTCTACCCTCACCTAAGCATAAAGTATCTGCTCCAAAAGCAGGATACAATATTACACGCCGCCCCACGGGAGCTACCCACGGCGCCGCGTATTATAACATGCCATCAAAAGTCTGTCCTGATCAGTCAATGTATTCAAACTATCAGACACATAATCACGGTTATCATTCTCACTGTTCTCCACAAGAACATTTTTCAAATAAAAATTTTCGACGAGAAGGTCATAATAAAAATTCCTTTCGTAATGGGTCTGGAAGAAAAAGTGATAAAAATTCACGAAAGCGACAAGGTTTTGCTAACGAAAATGAGACGAGTAATAAAAAACGAAAATTTTGACTATATAACAAAAACGCTAAGTTTCATGGCAGGGCAACTTGCTCATTATCACGACAGATGGGAGAAGCTAGGAGCTCCAACATATTTATTGAAAATAATAAAAGGCTATCGAATACCTTTTCTTCAAAGGCCGCCTCTGATATTACCAAATTTCAACAGTGGCAAAAACACCACTCCAGTCTCCCAGGAAATGACAGGGTGTTCTCGAAACTGCAGAAATATCACCAAGTTTTCTTTCGAAGCTTTTCTTAATAAAAAAGAGCGACGGATCCTTGCGTCCGATATTCAACCTAAAAGCTCTGAACAAATTTGTGATAGTGGATCATTTTCGACTAATAAATGTCTCTCGTGTACCAGAATTTCTCCAGCCCCGAGATTGGATATGCAAAATAGATCTATCTCAGGCATATTTTCACAAACCTGTTGTGGAAACTCAAAGACGATTTCTGCGTCTAGAATACAAAAACGAGTTGTTGCAACTAACCTGTCTGCTATTCGGTTTAAGTACAGCCCCAAAAGTGTTGGCATCCTTAACGAATTGGGTTGCTCAAACTTTACGAGATATAGGGATTCGAGTCATAGTGTACTTAGACGACTTTTTGATAGCGAATCAAGACAAAAAATCTTACACCAGCAAGTACAACTGGTTTTACAAAGGCTTTGTTATCTAGGTTGGAAGATAAAATATCAAAAATCCGAAATTGTTCCCACAAAAAGCCTCACTTACCTAGGCGTGCAGTGGGATACTTGGCTCAATCAAAAAGCACTCCCGAAAAAGATGCAACTAAAACTTTTCGAAAGCCTGTCCCAACATGTAATGTTAAAAGAAATAAATTTGAAGGAGCTTCAAATGCTTACCGGTTTGTTAAATTTTGCAAGTTTTGTGGTCAAAAGTGGTCGTCTGAATTATCGCGAGATTTTGAACTTTCTCAATGTGATGATAACAAAATCGGCTCTCGTCAATATCCAATGGTGGTTGAGCCATTACAATCAACCATCTGTGATTCACCCTATGCCTCCAAGTCATTTTCTGTCAACAGATGCCTCGGATCTAGCATGGGGAGCCCAGTTAAACGATCTTTCTCTGTGGGGGACATGGTCGACGACAGAAGAATTACTTCATTGCAACATGAAAGAAATGTTAGCAGTTCTCAAAGTTTTGCTAGGTTATGGTCGGAGCCTCCGTCACTCGACCGTCTTAGCGCAGTGCGACAATCAGACAGTCGTATCTTATATTCGAAACGAGGGTGGCACAAAATCCCGACGATTGTTAGAAATAACAAAGAAAATTTATCAGATCCTAGATCAGTATCAGATAAATTTAACTGTTTATCATCTGCCAGGCAGATTCAACAATCAGGCCGATCATCTTTCACGATTTCGTGCGCCTCCAGAATGGCATCTTTTACCCCATTGTACAAGACGGATATTCAAAATCACCGGCACGCCCATGATAGACCTCTTTGCTTCAAGAACGGCTCATGTGATTGTGAATTATGTGTCTCTAGATCAAACAGACCAGTCAGCGATGTTTCACGACGCATTTTCACAAGATTGGAACTACAACCCTGCGTGGGTGTTCCCACCACCCAATTTAATACCGAAGATATTAATACATCTCAATCAAGCCAAGGGAATCTATCTCCTAGTAGTGCACCGCTGGAACCGTGTGTTTTGGAGGGCGGACATCAAGGCTCGAGCTATAGCAGCTCCGTTAATAATAAAAAATGTTCAAAGGAACCTGATAGACACGTCAACAGGTCTAGCTCCACAGAAAGCGCAAAAAATGATACTAGAAGTTTGGAAATGTGGGGGTGGGATAAAAACTTAATCGACTGGAATTCACAGCAAATAGATTTATTAAAATCGTCCTGGCGGCCTAGTACTAAAAAGACCTATAAAACTGCTTGGCTGAGATGGCTCAATTGGGCTAAGAGACATCAAGTCAATCCCTTTGATCCAAATGGTTCGACATTGGCAAGGTTTTTAGCTGATTTATTTTTATTAGAAGGCCTTTCTTATAATACTATTCTATTACATAAATCAGTTGTCTCGACTTTATGTAATACGGACTCTTCTAATTTATTAGGCTCACATATTTTAGTAAAGCATATTTTAAAATCCATTGCCGTTAAAAAACCACCTTCCCATAAGTCGTTTATTTGGAATATTGATACCCTTATCTTATATATGTCTAATTATGAATTAGATGAAATAAATTATTTTCAAACTGCTAGGCATACAGCAGCTCTCCTTTTGCTTTGTTCTGGCAGGAGAATACACGATCTTACTCTGTTAGAAATAAGTAATGACTCTTTTATCAGATGCAGTAATTATGTTATATTTTGGCCGAGATTCGGGTCTAAAACAGATTCACATAATTTCGATAATTACCTCTTTTTTGATTATAACCTCAGTCTGGTTGGAAGATAATGCATAATAATAAAGATCCAAAATTAGATCCGTTTTACTGGATTAATCAAACGATTAATTTATTTAAGTCAAGACGTGTCGAAGCTAATTGTAGTAATTTATTTATTAATATAAGAGGTCAACCAAAGGCTGCATCACGAGCAATTATTGCTGGTTGGATAAGATCTTTGTTATTTGCAGCTGGTATAATCTCCAATCCTGGAAGCTGTCGCTCTGCCGTGGCTTCAAAAAATTGGTTGGATAATTTACCTATTGATGAAATTTTAGCTCGAGGTAATTGGCAATCGGATAAAACATTTAAACGATTTTACAGACGTGAAGTTATACCAGTATCGTCTCAAAGATGTATTACTAAATTGTTTAATCCTATTAATTGATTATGCTTTTTATTTTTATGTAAAAACCGAATTTATCTTTTGTGTTTAGAATGAGAATTTAAAAATGATTGGTTTTTCATTGTATAAAACAATGAAAAACCAATCTAATTACAATCATGATATGAATCAATAAATATATACATATATACTACATACATTGACACTGTAATTTTGTTTTAATTTAACATCTAATACTTCTTAATAAAATCAAGTCACATTGGCGTCCTATTCTTACCACCAGGCGATAACAAACACGTCTCAAATAAATAAGCTTCGAATAACGGTCAAGTGATTTAATATACACGTTTTACCTGTAAATAAAACGTTTATTAAATTACTTACCTTATTCAAAGCTTAGAGTAAACTCTGCCTGGTTATTTCTTCGAGACTTAATAAGCTAGACATTCTAACGAAGCTACCTGGTGGTATGTGAGGTGGGGGAGACCTGAGGTGGAAAGAATGTGAACGAGACGGACAGATGATAGGAAAGGGAGAGGTATATAAGCGGAAACAGAAGGTGCCTATCTCAAATAAATAAGCTTTGAATAAGGTAAGTAACTTAATAAACGTTTTATTTACAGGTAAAACGTGTATATTCACCAAAGTAGCGAAATGTGGTTAGTTTTTTGAATGATATTGTGATAATTATGAAAATAAAAATATATAATTAAAATCGTACGTTTGTACAACAATATCATACTATACTGTATGTATATAAGCTAATTACTAAGTTACAACGTTTTGTTGTAATTTTGTTAGTACTTACAATATTAAATTATCAAAGTAACAAACTGAACGTAAATGGTATCAGCGAATCATTTATAAAGCTGGTACAGTAGAGCGTGTGAAAATTGAAACAAACTTATCACAGGGATATCAAGGAAAATCAATATGTGCTGTTAATGTAAGTGAAAAATTACTATCATTGTCGGAAATATTTTAAAAAGTGCCGGTACATATGTAGATATTTGTGACAAGTTTAGATATTCGAACATAATATTTGTAAATAGGGATTTAAGGAATATTTATGTAGACAAGTCAAATGAAGGGTTTCACTTTTTCTAAATATATGACAAAACAATTTAAAGTTAAATTACTCTTTAGTGTAAGGCCACCCGCATGCCAGACATGTTTCAACCATAATGGCAAGACAGCGTGTATACACGAGTATGTTACACAACCTATTAGATCCCCCAGGTCTCTTACGAATAGCATAAAGAAGGACCCATCTAATACTTAACAAATATTAAACAAATCTGGATTAGAAGTCACAGAAACAGTCAAGCGCACTGATGTCACGCTGCGTCGAAATTTATACATACTTTTTACAAGCTATTACGTAGCTTATAAATATTTTTCGATCCATTACGTGGATTTACTTTGCGAAGATAACAAATACGAAAATAATATTAAAAACTATTAAAACACACAACAACGAAAATACTATTAAAAACACACACACACACAGTTTCACACTTTGTCCCGCACAATAAAGGATAGGCAGAGGGAACAGCAGGAATCCCCCTCGAGGCGTAGCGTGTTGGGTGGAGGAACTCAACGTCACGCTTTTGCCTAGATACTAGAGCGAAAAAAATGGATATGAAAATATTCATCTTCCTTAAGTGCGAATCGAACCCACAAACATCGTGTATTAAGATAATCAATTAGACGCAACTATGAATAATTTCGTTAATCCTATTATAATTGTTATAGGCAGCATCCCGCAAAACTGTTCTACACGCTCGAATGATTAGTTAAATTAAGGCGAGTAAATCTCTGATTAACCTGATCTCTTAACAGTCTTGTTTGAATTGGGAAATCGGTATGTATCTTAATATTATATATGAGATAAGGCCTTAATGTAAGCGTGATGATTGTGGGTTTGAATTCCTCTGAAGTAGTAAATTATTTTCATATCTTTACGCTTAAAACTTATCTACGGTGTTGAGTTCCATCATTCAACACGCACGTCGAATTTGGTTTAGTGTGTTAATACGTTATCTGTTCCTGCCATTCGAAATATTGTGTCAATAATTGTTTCTATTTAAATTAATGACTATATCGTATAAAGTAAATCATTAAGCTTATAACTTCTTCTATGCTAGAGACAAATTGTTATTGTTATAAAAAATATATTCTTCTCTGTGAAATACAATGTTTATGATAACCTTTTCGTTTCAATATAAGAAATATTGTGCGTTATTGATGTTAGAATGGTTTTTGAATGGTAAATTTTAGTATAGCACTTATTTTATTATTTGTGTTTTATTAGTGATAAAATTCTGTTACTACATAAGTTGTTTATTATATTAAACGTAAAACCTTTTTCTTTTTTCTATAGTATAACCTTTATTATCAGTATTTTAGAGTGCAATGTTTAATTTTTGCGTGTTTAAAAACCGATTAAGTAAATGAAGAAATAAATGCGAACCGTGCAAGCGCTCTCGCTACTGAGCAATGCGTACGGGTTCGAGTCTCGCTGCGTTATAATTTTTATACGTTTTCTTTAAGTATTTTATCTATCCTCAGTGTAGATACAAAAACTTAAGTTACTCAAAAGTTGTCTACATTTTAATTTTGTGACATAATGTGGTGCAGTAATCGAGCGGGGTTCGTGTATTTACTTGAATTTAACATTGCAATGACGGCTTAATCATTGCGACGAGACGGTCGTTGAAGCGGCTTGCCCAAATTTACTTAGTCCCTAGATACGATACTGTGTGTGTGTAACGCTAAAGTCTTTTCACGTTTCAACAAAATGTTATATTTCATTTTTAATATTTGTCCAAAGGTCAATAGCAAGTAAAATTAATATATTTTTTAGCTTTATACGTTATCGTGTGGTAAGACCGTTATCCAGTTTTTGTGTGAATTTAAGACGTAAGGTGATGGTGCTATATTTTTTATTTACTATATTTATAAAAAAAAACTGTTAAAATCCACTAATTATATTTTCGTAACAATAAAAAGTCGACCGCGGCAAGCTGAGGTCTTGGTCCCGCAGGGGATATAATTTAGTCACAAAAGTTTCCCTTATAAGTAGAAAGCAGAAAAAAATAAAAATAATGTAATTTTGTTTTCCAATACGAATACAACATATTACATAGTAAATGTTTCAACAGCTCCTACCATTTAAAGAGAAGACTTAAAAACTCTAAATATATACCACCTTCACAAATGCAGCTTCTCAGGCACAAATTACTACTTTATGTTTTCTTCTCCTGCAACCCCCAAGTGTTTTATGTTAGTTTCAGAACATAACTACATTTTTCCGCCACAAGTATTGCTAAACTTCGCAAATGATATACTTCGCTACTAACTTTAAAATGAAATCCCTGTTTATATGTAATATTCGACTTTAAATTCATTATTTTAGCTACTTATTTAATAATATAATTTGTTATACTCGTATAAGATTAGTATGTTACTAGACTATTATGAAAATGTGTGTGACTTGATACGATAGACATGAGTACAAAATTAAAATATGCGTAGTGTGTGTTGGAATTTCTAATCTGCTCGTGTAAATGGATTATAACTTTAAAATACTATTAAGAAATTAACAACCTTAGTTTTAACCCAATTGTATTTTACAACAGCTTTTTACTTTATAACATAGTTCAGCACTAAGTCTAATTTGCGGAAAACTGGAACGAATAACTATGGGACTGTCATTGTAAGATAGAGGAAGCTATGGAGCAATGTATTGGTGAGCAACGTATAGTTAAGGCTTTTTATTTTAGATATATGTATTTTCATTGTAATATTTTTTTTTGTAATAGTAGCTTACTGTAATATTTATTTTTTACATAAAATTTATTAACATACAATTTATTTAAATAACTATTTTAAACTAAAATTATTTTAATAAGTTGTACTTACTTGTATATAATATATTGAGATCTGATTTTTTTGCCCTGCTAAATTTAATAGCGACGTTGTGCTTCACACCTCAACATTATTAAACAACAACGATATTGAATATACGTCTAAATTACCCTGTTTAAAAATGTATGACTCAATAAATAACTATTTTTATTTTAATATTTTTTTATTTTTTTGCATTAGGTTAGTGCGTAAGTACAAAATTTATAAATCTTGTAAATTAAAATTAGTTTTCAACTTATACTTACGTACTTACGCACTAACTAATATATATATATATATATATATATATATATATATATATATATATATATATATATATATATATATATATATATATATATATATATATATATATATATATATATATATATATATATATATATATATATATATATATATATATATATATATATATATATATATATATATATATATATATATATATATATATATATATATATATATATATATATATATATATATATATATATATATATATATATATATTTACCTCACTAACTCTATATAAATTTAAGAGGATTTTTTCCTTGCGTTTAAAGAGATTAGGCGTTGGAAATGAAGCACTGTTTACAGAAAATGAGGTAAACGATTAATTTTTACTTACTGTATTTTTATATAATAATATAATATATTATAATTTTAGTTACTCTTCTTCACTGTATTCGTAAATCTTCATAGCTATGGTACACTGTGTGAACTTTGACCTTTGGATCGAAGTCAGCTTAAAATTAAGTAATTAGTATCGCGTCTATCCACAACAGCGCGTACATACTTGCACTATATGTATATAGGTATTTATATTATATGTATTTTTATAATAATAGCTTCACGCTTTATCCCGCACATGGCAGGGTAGGCAGAGGGAACTGGATGAACTATTGGAACTTCGTTTTAAGACACTCCGTTGTTTAGTCCCTAATTTCTCCGTCCCCGCTTTCCGCCTTTTTAAACTTAGTTTTTATTTATTATGACGGGGATACGTTACTTTGGCTAGGTGTTAAAGTGTTTGAACTTTCAATTTGTCTATATTCTTTTTGTCTCCAAAATTTAAAAAATTGTGATTTTCTAAAATATGCTTCTAAACAATTCAGAATTTAATCTCGAAATCCAAATTAATAACAGCTAATTTCTCGTTTTGATATGCACGTACAGGGAAATGAAATTATGGAGTAAAGTCACTAGACCTACATAAATACACGACATAAATACAAGTTTCCCGCATCAGGTTTTATGAAATTTCATAAGAACGATTTTTTATACTTTATTATATTTAAATAATAAATCCACTTCACTACTTAGATAGGTAATAGAATTTATATAATTTCTGATTGAAAATAATTTTGAAAAAAAAATCATAACATATCTTAAAGACGTATCTGAAACATAACTATACACAAAGGTTATAAATTTGATTTAAACTCGGAGAGATGTGTTTACTATTGTATTTTCATTCACCTTTTTGATTATACGAAGGATAGATTTGATTCTCATCCCCCCAATTAACATCAAAGACGTAGTACTATTAAACTAAGTTCTTAACAAACAAACATATGCTGCAGGTAGATGATAATTACACAATTAAGAGTACGTTACATATTCAAATTATATTACGTTTAAAATAAACTAGGAGAGTCCACTATGTTGACGTTATATATTATATTATACTATATTTACACTGCTTGCTATAGGTACGTGTCCATAAAAACTCGAAGTATACCAGCAAATTGATTCCGAGAGTTCAAATTTGTTTCCACTTTTTAACTCTGTCTATCGTATCTGTTATGTATTTGAATAATTCATCTTGGCAAAGTGTAGCCAACGAACTTCATTTTTTCTAAAATTTATGAATGATAAAATAATAATTGTGTCTTTAATAAGTTTTCTCCAACAATAAGTGGAAATACATTTGTTTATTTAAATTCCAATTATTGAATAAAATGAGGTAGTAAATCATTTTTAAATTTTTTTCGTCGTTTCGGAATTTTATATATAATCGTAATTTTGACTAAACACAACGTAACAGAGCTCACGTTAACGTTTACAGTAAAAATAAGTTTACCCTCGATATATCAAGTACCCACTAAGGTAAATAATAGAAATGTAAATTATTTAAGCAATTTTTCGCGGCTGAATTATTAATTGTGTTGTATACATAAATCACTGTTTTTAAACAATTTTTTGTAACATTTTCAAGTGTTTCACATTTTAACGCCGCAATCGTAGACGTAAAGTCTACGTAGTATACGAGATTCTCAAAAGGATGGTCAATAAAGCTAGTACAAGGTACGAACTTGCAGTCAATGAACATGGTTGATACACTGTAACGCTACGAAGCTCCTACAATGTCGTACACTAGTGCCTAATCCCGTGGCTACCCTAGTTTTAATACTTACAACTTAATATCTCAACTTAGCTAGTGTTGTAATTTCAATAAGCAAAGTTGTTATAATGAAACCTTCACTACAGTTACAAAGTGGCAAAGATAATATGGTGGCACAAAAGCGATAGTTAAATGTTATTTAAATGTAATCATTGTCATTTTTAATACAAAAATAACCCATTATATATAAAAATTGCCAAACTAGGATTATATATTGATTTGATTTCCTATTCATATGTAATAATATCTAGATTTTAAGCGCCATGATTGTCCGAATCCGAGTGCTCTCCTCCTTGTTAGTGATGTAGAGTGTTCTTGCTACTTATTAATTAATGATGTAGTAGATATAAAAGTATAAATGAATGAAGTAGATATATATGAATCATCATAAAAAACTTGAATCAAGTTATGTACTAAATGTTTATTAAAAGGACAATAAAAGAAAACTTAATATTTAACCGTCAGGTTGGATTTTGCTATTACACTTAGTATAGACGAAAAATGTAAAAAAATACGATAAATAAGGCTGCCTGGTTACATATGTAAATAAATTATATTATAGCACACCTGGTACATGCTTATGGGATGCGTATATTGTCTGTCTGACTGTCCGTTTTTAAAGTTCAGTTACGGAACTCAAAGCCGCGCTTTGCCTAGTTTTCAGAGCAAAGAAAATGGAAATAGAAAAATCCATCTTCCCCGAGTGGGTATCGAACCCTCAAACCGTCGCGTTTAGAGGCAGACACTTACGCCTCTGCGCCACGACGGTCCTCTATATATATTAAAAATTTAACTGACATAATTTATATTTGGTAACTCAATTTAAGATTTGGTAATTAAGACGAAATATATAATTTAATTTCAATTTTAACGATGATACTAGTTGTTCATGTTTAAAGCCAGAGCTATATTAACTAAGTATAAATTTAATACTTAACCGATGACCAGTTAAGTTAACAATTAGAATTGTCTTGAAATCTATTATTCTTAGATACTAAATTACAACAGTCATTTGTTTAGAGATATAAACAAAAACAATTCTATTTTTCCGTAATTCTTAAATATACATTTTTCTTCATTATTAAAAACAACTAGAAACATTTTCGTCGTTTCCCTTTGCTCTAACTACAGCATATTTACTTTTACACTTTACTGCTCTTAACAACAAACAGGGCCATATTTAATTATTTTCGTTACTAATCCAAGTCGAATAAAACAAATTATTACAGTTAGTTAATTATTTCACTTCATATTTTATATTTCAATTACTTTAAAAGTTGCAAAATTTTGTTTTTAAGAGACACACTGAAGATACGTTCTTTGCATTTAAATTATTAAGAAATGAAGTTGTTTATACTTGTATACTAGTGCAAGCAAGTTTATAGTACTAGTCTATAAGCAAGCCCTCAAGTTCATTTACGTGGACTACACAACGTAAAATTTCGTTTTATCCGTTTCACAGGAATTTCGAATAATCTTTGTTCAATATTCCGCTACGGTATTTAAAGCAAGCAAGCAACTACTAGATATTAAAAATCTTTTAGTCAGTCACTCACTAATCGGAAAATTTATATATTGATTTATTGCTATACAATAAATTAATATCAATACTGATTTGTCATACAATGTTACGAAATCAAATTTATTGTTTTCCCATAAGTCAAGTCCCTATAGCTTTTATTTTCTGTAGATAAGTGTAAAAGGTGGCATAAGTTTCCTGCAACTGGCTTTATAATTTTCATAAGAACGATTTCTAATATTTAGTAGCATTTAAACCATGAATATCTAATCGTTACTAATTTTTTTCAAGAAAGAAATTATTTATGGCGCATTTGAACAAACTGTACGCAATGCTTAAAGATTTAATTCAAGCTCTCAAAGATGTTTTTAATATTTTATCTTCTCCACTTTGAATCTCTGAAAAATTTGGCCTTTGTCCCTCCGATTAATACCTAGTGAGGACCGTCGTGGCGCAGAGGCGCAACGTCTGCCTGTAACGCGGCTAACGCGACGGTTTCTGGGTTCGATCCCCAGTCGGGGAAGATGGATTTTTCTATTTCCATTTTCTTCGCTCTGGCAACTAAGGCAAAGCGCGGCGTTGAGTTCCGCCACTCAACACGCAATGCCTCGAAAACGGCGGAAAGTGGGGACGGAGTAAGCAGGGACTAAGTAACGGAGTGTCTTAACACTAGGTTCATATGGCTCCTGCAGTTCCCTCTGCCTACCCTGCCATGTGCGAGATAAAGCGTGAAGCTAAAAAAAAAAAATGGCCTTTGTCCCTCCGATTAATATCTAGTGAGAAGGACAAAACGTTGCATTAAACGATAGTATTTGTGTTGCAAAAAAAACACAAAATGCACTTAGATTATGAATGCATGTAGAAATATTTCGATTACGTTACATTTTCAAATTACTATTTAATATACATCAATAAAGTTTGAAACAATTACTATAAAAGAACTTAATGTTGCCGTCATCAATTGTATAAAACAATATTAGCACTGATCACTAGGCACATGTCCATAAAAACTCGGAATTTGTCAGTAAATTGGTCCCGAGAGCTAAGACTTGTTTCCAGTTTTAAACTCTTTCGTATTTATTTTGCATTGGGGTACTTCTTCGCGGCAAAATATACTAGCTTACTACATACATGTAGAACATAAGTTTTCTTAGATACGTATATAAATATAGTTATTTTGATACTGATTACTAACAAAAGTGCCGTCATAGTACAGTAATTATTATTAGCGAAAGTGTTTTAAATTGAAGCACTCGCACACTTCGAGAGGACCTACATTTTACTAATGGTGCTGTAGAAAAGACCGTGGAAAGGCTTGGATTGGTAAAAATTATGTACATAGTTTCACGTTTTATTTCGCAAATAGCTGGCGACAGGACCGCAAAAACGTGGGGACCTTATTTGAAGAATTGCGTGTTGAGTGGTGCACCTCTATTTATATATATATATATATATATATATATATATATATATATATATATATATATATATATATATATATATATATATATATATATATATATATATATATATATATATATATATATATATATATATATATATATATATATATATATATATATATATATATATATATATATATATATATATATATATATATATATATATATATATATATATATATATATATATATATATATATATATATATATATATATATATATATATATATATATATATATATATATATATATATATATATATATATATATATATATATATATATATATATATATATATATATATATATATATATATATATATATATATATATATATATATATATATATATATATATAATAACTTCTCTTTCAGGATTTTAAGGTGAAGATAGTCATTTATATCTGTTGGAATATTACAAAAATCCAAGTCTCCACAGATACTAAATAATTAATAAGTTATTTGATTACATTCATTCAATCTTTCACTCATTCAATTATTGTGAAGGTACTCAGTTATTTTTGTTATATTAAATCGAACTGTCGAACAGTGCAGACGTGTTTTTCTTTATACCTGCGACCCATTTCACAACAGGTTATGGGCCCAGACCACGTGCAATAATTCTATTAGTTTATTTGAAGTATTCAATTTAAATTCCGTTATTTTAAATTCAAAAATGGATTATCGAAATAAAAGGAATATACAACAATTTAATGGTGACCATTACAGTACTTGGAAGTTTCGTATAAGATCACTTTTAGGAGAATTGCAAGTTTTATCCGTTATTGACGAAGAACCACCACATATACCGAACGAAGAGTGGAATAAGAAGAATATGATTGCAAAAGGTACGATTGTTGAGTACTTAGGTGATGCATTTTTGATTTTTGCGAAGGGTTCCGCTACAGTGAAATCTATAATGGCCGAATTAGACAAAATTTATGAAAGAAGAAGTTTGGTTACGTAATTAGCACTGCGCAAACAATTGCTTAATTTGAAATTACAACCAGATTGTGACTCTTTTCCAACATTTCAATAATTTTGACAATATTATAACGGAATAAATTTCTGCCGATGCAAAATTGGACGAGATGGACAAAGTGCCGCACTTGTTATTAACACTACCCACATCTTACGACGGTGTTATAACAGCGCTAGAAACACTAGGAGAGTAACAATTGCACCTTGCTTTCGTTAAGACCTGTCTTCTCGATCATGAAGTGAAATTAAAGGCTGATACAACGACTGAACTCAAAGTGTTACATACGTTTACGAAGAAGAATACCTTAAAAAATAAACCCGGATTTGATAAAAAGAAATCACATTATTATAATTACAACAAATAATATACAGGAAACACGACACATAAGATATCAAAATTGTATTGCGATCATTGTGGACGACGAAATCATATGAAGAAGGATTGCCGTTATTTCAAGATGATGCAAAAAAATGGCGGTAGTAGCAACAACCAAACGCCAACTGCAAATACTTTACAAACAACCAGTGACAAGGAGAGTTTCGCTTTTATGTTATCAAATTATAAGTTATATAATTCTTATCACAATTCTTATAATAATACAATTGTTTTCCTTTTAGATTCGGATGCAACTGACCACATTGTAAATAGTAAAGATTTCTTTTCATCATATTCGGAATTAATGTCTCCGATAAACATTGGTGTCGCTAAAAATAACGCTAGCATTCAAGCTCTTGGTAAAGGCCAAATTCACGTCACTACTAATTTAAGTTTTCAAGGATCAATTGATAATGTCTTATACTCGCCAGAGGTACCATATAATTTGCTTTCCGTAAATCGTATTCAACAAGCAGGTATGTCTGTTATTTTTAAAAGTAATAGTGTTTATATTTACAAAGATAATAAGTTATTAATGTCTGGTGTTAGCTATAATAATTTATTTAAATTAGTTTTTCAAGTAAAGCGATGTCAATATAATTTAAATCTTTCTCAGACGTCTAAGTCCTATGAACTGTGGCATAAACGTCTTGGCCATTTAAACAAACAAAAATTTTATATTCTTAAAGATTTAATTGATGATAATAATGTAATTAATGATATTACTCCTAGTGATGAATTGTGTGAATCATGTATACTCGGTAAACAATCACGACTACCATTTTCCAAATCAAAACAAAAATCGAATAACAATAGGCCACTTTTTATAATTCATTCAGACATCTGTGGTCCTATTACGCCAACTACATTTAATGACAAAAATTACTTTATAACTTTTGTTGACGATTTTATTCACTATACAGTTACGTATTTAATGAATTCTGAGTCGGAAGCATATAAATGTTTTAAAGATTATGTATCTAAAAGTGAAAATTTATTTAATTCTAAAGTTGTTAATTTGTATTGTGATAACGGTCGCGAATATCTTTCAAATGAATTCAAAGAATTTTGTGTTGACAAAGGGATAATGTATCATTTAACGGTTCCTTATACTCCACAACAAAATGGTGTATCAGAAAGAATGAATCGTACGTTGACCGAAATGGCTAGATCTTTGGTCATAAGTGCGAAATTAGACAAAATATTTTGGGGTGAAGCTGTCTTAACAGCTACATATTTAACAAATATTTTACCCACTAAAAGTCTAATAAATAAAACACCATATGAATTGTGGCATAATAAAAAACCGAAAATAAATCACTTAAAAATTTTTGGCTCTACTGCATACGTGCACAACAAAACTAGAAAAACTAAATTTGATGAGAAATCTATTAAATCAATATTAGTTGGTTATGATGCTAACGGGTATAGATTATTTAACGTTGAAAACAATGAATTGTTTGTAGCCCGAGATGTTATATTTGATGAGTTAAACTTTGAACAAACACGACCAATGCGATGCAGTAGTGACAATAATAATAAAGTGATTCCCTCAAAAATTAGTAAACCCGAAAATGATTCGGCAAAACTAATAAGTCAACAACAAGATTCTTTGAGTGAAACTTTATTTGAAAACCAGTCTAGTAACATAAGGCGCAGTGAAAGAATTCGCAATCTACCCCCTAAAAATTATAAACAAATGAATGATCCTGATTTACTGTTATCTTTAATTACTATGCAATCTTTACCTTCATGTTATAAGAATATTTTTAATAGACATGATTCCGACAAATGGTTAGAAGCTGTAAAAAATGAAATTGAATCACTTCGCAGCAACCAAACGTGGACTTTAGTTGAAAAACCAAAAAATGTTAATATTATTAGTTGCAAGTGGGTGTTTACTATTGAAAATAATGAATTAGGTGAACCTATACGCTATAAAGCTCGATTAGTTGCTCGAGGTTTTACTCAGGAATATTTACAAGATTACGATGAAACGTTCGCACCAGTAGCACGGATAACTACTTTTAAATTTATTTTAGCCTTGGCAAATCAATATGATTTACATGTTCATCATATGGACGTTAAAACGGCATTTCTTAACGGTATATTAAAAGAAAATATCTATATGGAAGTACCAGAAGCTATTATAGCTAATAATAATCAGGTGTGTAAATTAAATAAAACATTATACGGCCTGAAGCAGTCATCCAGGTGTTGGTACGAGCGTTTCGATCTTGCTCTTAAAGATATGGGTTTCAAAAATTCCGAAGTTGATCCTTGTCTTTACATATTAAATAAAAATTGCATAGATAAAAACGTTTATATTGTTCTGTATGTTGATGATTTAATAATTTCTACAAAAAATGCTGGTTCATTACAAATGTATAAAAATAGTCTTATGCGAAAATTTCAAATGTCTGATTTAAAAGAAATAAAATTATTTCTTGGAATTAGAGTTCAAAGATCAAATAATACAATTTCTTTAGATCAATCTACATATTTGCAAAATGTTTTAAATAAATTTTCTTTCAATGATTGTAATCCGTCAAAATCACCTTTTCCATGTAAATTAAATTATTGAGCTTTAAATTCGGATACATACTACGATGCACCTTGTAAAAATCTCATAGGCTGCCTTATGTATGCAATGCTTTGCACAAGGCCAGATATTGTAAAAATAACGAGGAGTTGTGGAAAAATTTAAAACATCTTTTACGTTATATAAAAGGGACAGTTGGGTTAAAATTAGTGTACAATAAATGTGATTTTAAGCAAATAATAAGTTGGTATGCAGACTCTGATTGGGGAGGCGATCAAAACGACAGAAAAAGTACAACAGGCTATTTATTTAAAGCCTTTGATAATTGTACAATATCTTGGAAAACACAAAAACAAGCTACTGTCGTCGTCTCCTCAACGGAAGCTGAGTATATGGCTCTTTTCGAAGCTGTAAAAGAAGCAGTGTGGATAAAATCACTGCTAAACAGTATTTATATACAAATAAAAGAGCCAATTATAATATTTGAAGATAACAATAGCTGTATTTGTATTGCAAATAATCCCACGGACCACAAAAGGTCCAAACACATAGACATAAAATACCCGACAATGTAATAAAGTTAGAATTTATTTCCACAGGAAGCTGACCTAGCTGATATATTTACTAAGGCGATGCCCTCGAACAGATTTATAGAATTAAGAAAGAATTTAAAATTAATTTAATTAAAAACTTATGTGTGAATTGTAAATTAACTTGAATGTATACTTGTATTTTTGAGGGGGACTGTTGGAATATTACAAAAATCCAAGTCTCCACAGATACTAAATAATTAATAAGTTATTTGATTACATTCATTCAATCTTTCACTCATTCAATTATTGTGAAGGTACTCAGTTATTTTTGTTATATTAAATCGAACTGTCGAACAGTGCAGACGTGTTTTTCTTTATACCTGCGACCCATTTCACAACAATATCATATTATTACACACTCGTACGTATGCATTCATTACATTATACATGTATTACTAAAAAAGAAATTACACGCAAACTAGAAAAAAATACAATAGTACCCTCACTTCAATCATTCAATATTAAATTGTTTCCATTTGTGCAGCAGCAGTGGAGCAATTATTTTAACAATTTTTAGTAATCACGATAAAACGTGCATTGGATGTTACGTTATATGACTTGAACAACATTTTGCGGGTGCTTTTTTAGATTTATTTTTTATTGAATTAAGTACGGTGGCAGCGGAGGATCCAAAAAAAACCAAATCTTTAAACTTATTTAATAAAAAAATTACTTTCTGACTTATAACTAAAAAGGTGACTACTTGCTCGATGCAAGAGACAAGAGTGTCCTTTATGCCGCTATAATTCTTGGATCTCATGCAATATACTGAACAAGTTATGTGAAATCTGACTAAGAGATATCTGACTAGCCTGGGGTAGTGTGGGGACGTAACAATTGTATTAGTATATTTACAAACGATTTACTCTATTTTTTCGTATTTCACTTTAGTTTTGACATACGCCCGCGGAAACAAAATTTAACTTATTTTCAAGTTTCTCCTTTTATTTTACATACATTCCTACTGATAGATACGAATGTAAGTGTCAGGACCGTCATGGCGCAGAGGCCAAGCGTTTGCCTGAAAACTGCGATAGTATGTGGGTTCGATTCCCGCTCGGGGAACATGGGTGTTTCTGTTTCCATTTTCTTCGCTCTAGCAAATAGGCAAAGTGCGGTGTTGAGTTCAACACTAAAGCTAAAAAAAGTAATGAAAAGAATGTAAATTTGTTTGTTTCGCTTTCAGCGAAAACTAATTAGTCGATCGTTATGAAACTTTGTACATATTCTTTTACAGGTATTAGAAGTAAATAACTTATGTTTATTACTTAATTTTTAGCAGGAAGTTATAAAAATTTGGAAAGCTAAACGTCCTTACAGACATGCTAACAACGCCATAAGTTGTATAATGCATATAATAATTTCGACATAGTATGACGAAAAGCGCATGGAAAAGTAATCAGAGCGCTTGCACATATCTGAGGCGCGGGCTTAAATCCTACAGCGTTCAAATTTGTATATATTTTCCTTAATTGCTTTTTCTAGTGTGGCTACTACTAAAATTTAGTGTAATAAAATTAAGTTATTACAGCGTGACCTACGACAGAAGGTATCATCTATTTCATCTAATTGGCTATTGTTTCAGCTGTGCCGAATTTTGTTGTATTTATTTGAATTTCTGAGGTTGTGTGTTATTTGTTGATATATGAAATTTCAGTTTTTCTAGACGTTACTCAGTTATTTAATTATTTTGTACTCTATTCTTCTCTAAAAATGGTTGTGAAAAGGAATTCTTGCACGAAATCAACAAATCGTCGGTTCATTCAAAGCTTCTAAGCGTTGGAGGAGGAGGTAGTCTCTTAAACCTGAACCTAAAACCAACCTTCTAGCACGAGTATGTTCAAAAAACAAGTTGAGCTACAGGCAACTACAAGAATAACCAAAACGTTAGAAAAATTACAGACGAGAAGATTTTATGACGCAGAAATGCAGACTCTATTTAATTCTACTCGGGTTTGAATGTGGTCCTTTAATTGAATAAAGCGGAAACGGAGAAAGCAGAGATTAAGCAACAGAGTGTCTTAACACTAGGTTCACATGGTCCCAGCAGTTCCCTCTGCCTACCGTGCCATGTAATATGCATGCAATATTACAATTACCCTTTAATTATTATTGGCTCAATGAATAAAAAAAATGTCTGTATTACAATATTTTACATGGTAAGATAAAACTGTTTGAATGTTAAAATTTCACTTCCATTACTTGTTCAAAAAAGAGCCTTTAAAAACTAAGTGTTACAAATGCATGTACGGAAATTAAAGAAGAAGCTTTTAATTGACATCCTCGGCATGTAAGTTACAGGCTTATTTTATGAGTGATGAACAAAATGAAATAAACTGTCGTTGCTAGTATACTTAAAAAGTAGAAAGTGATATAGTATTGAAAATTCAAAGAATATTACACAGCCACAATGTTTAAATCATAAATCCAAATAAAAAAAGTTTTTTGTATGGAATTTTGTTCGTATGTGCTTTGAGAGCATGGTTTCAATTTCTTTTTGCATATAAGGCAATTTTTCCAGCAATTCTTGGTTTGTATATTAAAGTAGAGATTGAAAATCTCAAGTGAACTAAAAACATCTAAAAGATAAGAATATTACACATAATGACATTGGAAAAATAGTTATTTTGTGATCTACTTTTGTGAATAGTCCCTTTATCTGCATGAGTATACTCAAGACGCTTTTACTTATTTACGATCTGACGGAAGGCCCCACCTCTCCGTAACATTTATCTGTAATTCTTCATGCTACGATGAAGGTCAAGAGCACTTTCTGGGCGAAATTCACTGACTGCCATGACATAATTGCTCGGGTACTCCGTTTGAAGGTGTAATATGTAACTCCCATTAAATGTCAGAAATGAGATAGACCTCGTTTCTGACATTTGATAGAGTTAGGTATGTAACTCTTTTCTTTTTGTAACTTCTCTCATGTGCATATATTAATTTAGCTACCATAGAAGTTACTTCCTACTCAAATCGACAATATAATTAGCGCTGAAATTCTAAATCTAGAAAAAGATAAGAATCTATAAGATACAGTTATTAAAAATATGATTCACGGTTCCTATGTAGTTTACAATCCAGCATTTACCGCGCATGTAATATGGCATGTGCAAATAAAATATGCTCGATAACTGTTGAAAGAAACAGTTAACAAAATTACCTATTATACCTATAGATGAAGTTGATGATAATCATAAAAAAGCAAAAAGATAACATAGGCAAAAATTAAAAAAGAACTAAATAAATACTACAAATTCAAAGTACGAGTTCTAATAATCTTGTCAGTTTCATTTTCTAACAATCTGTTTCTCCACAAGCGTACTTTATGCTTTTTCTGTCTAATTTTAAAGAGTGTTTATATATATATATATATATATATATATATATATATATATATATATATATATATATATATATATATATATATAATATATATATATATATATATATATATATATATATATATATATATATATATATATATATATATATATATATATATATATATATATATATATATATATATATATATATATATATATATATATATATATATATATATATATATATATATATATATATATATATATATATATATATATTTTTTTTAGCTTCACGCTTTATCCCGCACATGGCAGGGTAGGCAGAGGGAACTGCAGGAACCATAAGAACCTAGTGTTAAGACACTCCGTTACTTAGTCCCTGCTTACTCCGTCCCCACTTTCCGCCGTTTTCGAGGCATTGCGTGTTGAGTGGCGGAACTCAACGCCGCGCTTTGCTTTAGATGCCAGAGCGAAGAAAATGGAAATAGAAAAATCCATCTTCTCCGACTGGGGATCGAACCCAGTAACCATCGCGTTACAGGCAGACGTTGCGCCTCTGCGCCACGACGGTCCTATACGGTATATATATATATATATATATATATATATATATATATATATATATATATATATATATATATATATATATATATATATATATATATATATATATATATATATATATATATATATATATATATATATATATATATATATATATATATATATATATATATATATATATATATATATATATATATATATATATATATATATATATATATATATATATATATATATATATATATATATATATATATATATATATATATATATATATATATATATGTATATATATATATATATATATATATATATATATATATATATATATATATATATATATATATATATATATATATTACGGAGCTATTATGTACTAATCAATAAGCTATTTAGTACTTACTTTCTTTGTTCTTCCCATCATTAGTTACTGTCATTTTTGTGTTGTTGGTAACAAGATATCGTTTCACTTCATTAACTCAAGGAATGGTAGCTTATTTTGGAAGAAATATTTATTTTGCTGTGTTAATCTATATACATGACTAATGTTCAAATATTTTAAAAATACGAAGAAAAGGAAAGAAAATAAAAGTAACGTTTTTCTTGTAATTATTTGTAACATTTTTATAACTATTCTTAATGTACTTTATAGTAGAGCAAATAAATTCCGTAGTAGATAGATAAATAGGTTAAGTAGACTAGAATAGCCTAAAGAATTAGGGATCGTGCCTAAGAAGTATAGACTAAATATAAAATACAAACGTTATTAAATTAAAAAAATCACACATTGGATTTAATCTTTATTGATGTGTACTTTACGAATTTAACAGACCCTTTGGATGAATAAAAAATGTAATATGAAATTGAAATAATTTCGTCCTCTCATCTTCTCCCTCGCAAAAATGCTCTCAAATTCAAACAAACAGAATCATTGATGTATGTATTACGACGAGAAATATTTTGAATATTAAAATATTAGAGGATGTGAATGCTACGTTTAAGCACGCTCATTTCTATGACATTGAAAATTGTTCTATCTTTTGAAATGTCAATATTATTTGTTTGTAAAAATAAAGTTATTAATAAAAAGAATATTATGGAGTTCATCACTGCTTGACGAAAAAAAAAGCTAAAGTAAAAAAATTCATCAAGAAATAAGGCAAATCATGTGGCCAGCTTATATGTCGTATTATATATATTACGTTACTGAGAAGGTCATTAGTACCCAGGTGACATAATTCAATTAGATTGCAAGCCATTTATCAGATCCTCGAGTAATGCACGCCTTAGCCATAAATAGTTTAAATTAATTCTATGTAATTATGTTAAAGTTACACATTAATATACAACACAAAAATACAATTTATTTCATCACACTTCTAAGTAGATAATATGCAATTATTATACCTATTGAAATATATTAGCATGAACTTAATATATTGAATTAATATATTCAAGCGTTGATTTAAAACGTAGCTCGTAAAAACGCTATTTATATTTATTTTTCTAATATATGGGGATAAATTTTGCGTATGCACTAAGTTCTTCTTTTCGCAAAGAACAGTAAATGGGGCCCTGAAAAACTTTTGTGATAGGTTGGTAGCGATGAATCTAATTTCTTCACAGAGGCGCGACACCTACAAGTTTTTGTATTCTAAATATTTTAAGATGTATACCTATTTTATGTACATTAGAAAAAAATCTTGAAACTTAATTGACAAAATAACAAGCATTTTAATTATGCGTTCTATGCTTAAATTGGAAGGGGCATATATTTTAATAAATTATTATAAGTTGAAAGCTTAGTTTTTCCCATAGTTTTAACTTAAATAGGAATACTTTCAAAACAAAAAAAGATAATAACCCCATGTTTTTATTATATACCTTATTATTCTTACTACCTAACTAAAGTGAATCTGCCCCAAATGAGAACCTACCATTTACGTGATTATCATTTTCTTCAAGTATGTATTAAGCTACATGTACATGTACGTGTACATGAACTTACAAGGTCTCTTAGAATTATACATTTTTTGTTATAAATAACCCACACTTTAAAAAATAAATTTGAACTCTGTTAGTAAATACATTGTATTCTTTACATAAGCTTACATAAATATTTTTGTATGAAGCATTAACAAGTAGATATAGTACATCAACGATATCGTATTGTTACTGTATATATTTGCGATTGTGACTTCTATCCACGAAGATAACAATTGTATATCAAAACAATTTTAAATTTAAGATATTTATAAAAATATAAAAAAAAACTTGTGCTATAGTATTTCCATTTTAACGTTTAAGTCTTTAATGTTTAAGTTTAACTTGGGGCATAGGCCTGTCCAGCAGTGGACTGCGATTGGCTGATGACGACGACGACGAACGTTTCAGTCGAAGCTAATTATGGTTGGGTGGATTATTGAAACGCTTACTAAATTAAATAAGATGTATAACATGTAGTATCTGAGACTCGAGTTCATAAATATTTTACGCAATCGGATACGTTCCATTCCTGCCATCTCGTCAGATATACGTAATTGCATTTTCTAACGTTAAAACAAAAAAAAATATTGTGATCAAATTTATTCAAGATATTTTTGTAACCGGCGGCTTTCTCTAGCTTACATACTCCTACTGAATAAACAGGGCCATTTAGGAATGTCACTGTCACTTATCGAAATAGTTATTTTGTTCATATTTTATATTTCGTTTACTTTTAAAAGTTATAAAAATTAGTTTTTATAAGAATATTAAAAATATCTTTATATAAAGAAGTCAATATTGAAATATATTACAATCTTACAATATTAGCAATATGTCTTTAAGCTAGTCCCCATCTTCCTTTAAGTGGCCTACAGAACATGAAATTTCGTAAATATATATATATATATATATATATATATATATATATATATATATATATATATATATATATATATATATATATATATATATATATATATATATATATATATATATATATATATATATATATATATATATATATATATATATATATATATATATATATATATATATATATATATATATATATATATATATATATATATATATATATATATATATATATATATATATATATATATATATATATATATAAGAGACTGTGAAAGTTTTGTATGAACGTGTGTGAGGAAAATTATATGAAGGCATAAAGTCACTAGAGCTCTTATTTCCTGTAGATAAATACAAGAAGTGGCACAAGTTTCCTGCATTTGGCTTTATGAAATTTCATAGGAACGTTTTCTTATATTTTATAGCGTTTGAAAAAATAAAAATGATTCAAAAAAATATAAGATATCGACATGGCAGACTTGAATATAACTAATTCAATGTTGCAGGCCTGACTCTTGAACTTGCACTGAATACTATACATGAACATAGAGTATATCAGTATTGATTATGAGAGTTCAAACTTATTTCGCGATGCAAACTTCATACTACGTATATATAATATATGCTAAATGACATAACAATATAATACTTATAAGTTTTCTAAATACTTTGTACATGAGTACGTTAATATATGTTAATTTTAATTTTGATTATTAACAAAAACTATCAAGAGTGTTTAAAATATTACGTATATACTTCTATAAATGATTATCTACTATGGCTCATGGTCTTCTATTGACTTCTACTGAAACTGGTAGTAATGAGTAGAATATTTATCGTCTCACATTTTTCTCATAAATTAACTGCCTACCTTAAAAAAAATCTCATATGTTAATTTGTAGCTTTAAATCATTGTTTTATTTTTAAAATTTAGAATCGTTAAAGCTATTAAAACTTACAGACAAAATAAGAAAATAAAATAAGTAGTGATATAACTTTAAGCAATGACTATAGATCTAGTTTATTTGTCTAGCTATCATATAAACTTATCACGTAATAAAATCTATATAAAATTTTTTATTATTAATATTTTAAACATTACACAAGTGGTTGCTATATTAACAAAGGTAAAAAAAGCTAAAGCTTTGAAGCTAATTTCAAATTATTGAGAGATGAGAGATTTATCTTTCAATATTTTGCTTCAAAACTTAAGCTTTTTTCGTCAAGTAGTGATGTAATTTTGTAAATTTTGTTAAAATCTTTTAATAATTTTAAACTCCAGTAAAGTATTGAAATCTCATTATCCCTTTACAGAAACAACTTCAAGCAAAATTTGTAAAGGACGGAAACAAGATATTGTTCTATCTTTGCTAAGGTAACGAGCGCTTAAGATAAGCTCATTAGATCAATACACAATGTCTATTTGGAGCTCTGCCACATGCAAAAAGCAACAATTTGGTGATAATGGCTAACGGGGGAACCCACTCTATACGATGTTTATTCAATATTCAAATAAAGTTAAGTTAATCTCAGTGTCATGACGCTTAAGACTACAAAGCATTTTCTACCAACTTTATTTACAACTTTAATCATCCCCGTAGAGATTCTGTGGGTATATGCTGTTGTTATCATTATTAATGTAGATAATTAATAGTTGTATATATTTGCTTCCACACAGAAACCATACAGGTTTAAGTGGAATGTTATTTGTGTTTCTAATCGATTGTAACAAAAATGCTTTTAGTCAATAAATAAAAAAAAAAAAAAAAAGAATTGAATTCTGTCAATAAAGACGTTCACTGCTTTTTAATTATGGATTTAGTTCATAGAAATTTACATTGATTATTATCCTTGTTTAGTTTATATTTATAATATATTTCCAATTACAAACTTAGGTGTGTCAAATTTTTATTAATTGTATTTGATTGATCAAGACTCATGAAATTTGATGGAGTGAGAACATAAGCTTAAGACAGCACATACGCTAAATTATGAAACTAGAAGTAGTCTTTACGAGTTTACCCTTAAAATAATTTATTTTAGTCAAAACAATCTCAATTAGCAAGTAAAAATGCCAATTTCATCAATTTAGGGAAAAGTAAATTTTCTTTTTACATATTACTTGATATAAAAATATCATAAATGTTTTGCCATTATGGTAGCTTATATATTATAAATGCCCTTTAATGTATAGATAATTTTTATAGCTTTTAGTTAAGAAAAGCTAACTCATCAAAATTGTCAAGCTGTCACCTGAATTAACAATTTACTATTAATTTTAAAATGTTTAATATATATCCATGAATAAATGAACTCTGAAAATATATTGAATATATGGAATGGGAATAAAACAATAGTTTCCTGTTAATCCACGATTGCCCAAATTCGATGCAGGAACTATTTATCGCCCCAAGTCCCATAAAAATGTTACAAATAAATATTACGTAGATTGAAATCTGGTATGCGGATTGCATATCGTAATTGCTTTTTATCAAAATAGAAATATGAATATAGCAGAATTTATATGTATATTTTTACCTGTGTTATCTTGATTAATATTGTGTCTATATATATATATATATATATATATATATATATATATATATATATATATATATATATATATATATATATATATATATATATATATATATATATATATATATATATATATATATATATATATATATATATATATATATATATATATATATATATATATATATATATATATATATATATATATATATATATATATATATATATATATATATATATATATATATATATATATATATATATATATATATATATATATATATATATATATATATATATATATATATATATATATATATATATATATATATATATATATATATATATATATATATATATATATATATATATATATATATATATATATATATATATATATATATATATATATATATATATATATATATATATATATATATATATGTATTTGGTTGCATATATTGAAAAAAAAATTACGATACAAACATGTTGCAATGATCTTAAATTTTTTTAATGAGTCAATTGCTCTAGCCATAATTAGACAATCTACAGTTAAAATATTTAAGGACGGAAATGTGATAATAGAAGTAACTATTTAGCGTTCCATGGATTCACCATGTTGGTGCCGGGCCCATCGAGTTATATAAAGTGGAGATCCTATCAGCACTTGGGACTTGTGACCCAAGGGGTCAGTATTAAGGGGGGGCTTTAAAATGCATTAAAGCTTGCATTCGCTGTCCAAGCTCCTCCTACTAACTAACCAAATTCGAAACGATTAAACTGCCGCCTTCGAAGTACGCTAAGGAAATGTAATAATTTAGGGATTCTATACTGCTTCTCATACGAGTGCATCATAAGAGTCCAATCAGGAGCTGGATCTAGATTTAAGAAAGGCTTTTATGTGGGTCTTTTAAAAAAAATCTTCTTTCACAAACTCGAGTATTGACCACTGTCTGGGCGTGAGACTGTCCTTACTGCCTTATTACAGATATAGCAAGATTTATCGATATCTAAAGCTATGGGGTAAACCCCATAATACTTAATTACTGTGATTTAGAAGAGTAATTTGGAATTTAGATAGAGTTGTAATAGTGCTGGAGACCAGTCGTGAATTAGAAAGCACCATTTTAAAATTAAAAAGATACAGGAATCCCTAAGTTTTATTAAAATCATATACGGCGAAAGACTAATTCAGACGTGATGGTAGAAAATTGTCGTAAATCCAAGCTTTTTTGACATTATTTATATGTTGAGGATCTACCTTTCCAAGATCTTTCATAAAGCTGTCGATTAGTACATCTTAAGATGAAGTGCGGCCTTTATAATCTAATTTTTTGGCAAGAAATCTACAAGATGCTGCTTCGGAAACTATAGCAATGCTTTTAGCGGTAATTCTAAGTCGTTTGTGGTATATTTAAAATCTCGGCTTCCAATATATGGACAATGAATTGCCTAGTTTTGTCATCATTCCTCAACATTCACGTACAAAATTCACCTACTTCGGGTTCCTTGTCAGTATCGCGAGATAGTCGGCGATAATAAGAATAGATTCTGTATATTTATATGTATTGACAAATAACAACCCTGAAAATGACTTACTTTATACCTTAAAAATTTTGAATGGCTGTCTTTTGAGTTTATAACGAATTTTAATTTTGAATTTTATGACGCGATTACGGTACGTACTATCGTATGAAAGTTACGTTGTTTAAAGCGAAGTGAGTCCAAATGCGTTATCTAAATTTATCCAATATATCATACCATTTAAGCTCCAGGTATCCAAAAAATTCTGATAGAAACCTTTACAATGTTTTTATTTTTATTATATAAACAACTACAAAATGATTGAAGTCACTTTTAAATTAAGGGATCAGTTAAGAAGCAAAACTCCTAAATTAACTATTTTAAAGCGTTATAGTTAATATAAAGTAATGAATCCGTAATTTCTGAAATATTTAACACCTATTGTATAGTATTGCTCTAGTGCTTCTTATGTTGTTAAAATTATAATAGTAAAACAATAATAAATCCAATGAAAACTTTTACGATATTTTTTAAGTAATATATTTAAAATATATTCAATATTTACGAAGAGATATGTTTTAAATTGACTATATAATACATTTAGAGATAAGACTCTTATTACTTATATAACTCAAGATAATTTAGCGAGGACGGAGAAAGTAGGGACTAAGCAACGGAGTGTCTTAACACTAGGTTCCAATAGTTTCTGCAGTTCCCTCTACCTACCCTGCCATGTGCAGGATAAAGCGTGAAGCTAAAAAAAAAGAGATAAGATCAATAAAACAAAATAAACATCAGGAACCAAATCAAAGAAAAAGATAAAGGCTTAGAGACAGATCAGCTCAAAATCAACTAAATATTTAGTGTAAATATATAATGGTAGTACTAGTCAGATCACTTATGGGAAATTAGCTTTACTAGAGTGAGACTGAAATAATTGGAAATCTTTTTATGATACTACACCAATAGTTAAAGATATTTAATTTTTATATACCAAATTGGAATAGTTGTTTCAAAGATAACGCGGGTCAGTTATGGCACTACAAACTAATATCAGTAATCCTATTAGGATTGTACGCATTATTCTATAAAGTGCTCCACTCGCTGGGATTAACCGATAAAATAATAAGTTATATAATCCAATAATAGTATTATTATATCACTACGTATATTGTTTGCCGTTTATTATATATTTCTTACTTTTGTTTCACCCGTTATATTACTTGTATTTATTTGAGATCATGTCTCAAATGAAGGAGAACGTGCTCAAAAAGTTTGTCAACGTCGAAAAATGAGTGATGAAAGAATGGTAAAAAAGTTATACAAAGCAAAAGTCGTAAGAGGGGGCCTAGTTTGACTTTAGATAAGACAATATGGAGGATACTGGAGGAAGGTCCCATAAAAGCATAAGGATTCCCGGAAGAGCATGTATGAAAATGCTAAAAACAGCGAAAGAGGCGCAAGAGCTGTACAAAGACCGCAGCGTTTGGCGCTAAGCGTTTTGAACATATCTATTTTGTATGCTCCATCTCTACTTAACATACTTTCCAAGTATACTATTTCATTCACTTATTATTATTACTGTGTGTACTGTGGTGTTATTTTATTTTCATTTTATCGCCTTTTCAAGAGAACAAACCACGTTTCTTCAAACAAAATGCATTGTCTACCCTGCCAGAATTCCTCTGCTTACCCTACCCCATATGCAGGCTACTGGGTGAAGTTAAAAGAATATCGTCCTTTTAAGTAGTTTTTAAAAAATACTGTATTGTCGTTTCTAGTAGTTTCTATCACATTTTAGATCTTGGTTTCTAATAATTTCTATATACGAAATACTGTTAGGTTTCTTTGTTCTTCATTATGCAGCATTGTTTAAATACTAAGCACTTTAAGAGCTTAAGCCTTGAGCAACCTTATAACGACATTAATTTTGTCTATTACGTGGTATCTATGAAAGATTTATGTACTTTATGATTTATTCAAGGATCGAATTTTATATACTAGAAATATGACAATCACATTCCTATATAAATAATATGTATCATAAAATACTTTTTTTAAATAACGTTAAAAAACCATGCAAGTCTATTGTTCGACCTATATACATATTCTATTAATGAGATTTCGTTTAAATTTTGTTTTGACACTTGAGGCGTGCATGTACATTACCTACATATTAATATTTTATGCCTAGAGTTTTGTTAATTTACGAAATATACTAGGTTGTATTTAATTTACAAAATCATTTATTATAGATATTTTCAATAAACTGTTGATTATTTTTAAAATATGAGTTTTATTATTTTTTGTTTGGGGTCATTGTTAACTTGTACTTATATATACATGTCAATAATGGTTTGTGAAATGATTTAAATTAATATTGTTTTTTTCGCTGACGTTTGTTTTGGTTGACACACGTGTTAGTGAGAGTTTTTATTAGAATAGTGTTTTTTCTTTCTATTTTACTATAGTGGAAATTATTTTGTGTTATAAAAGGTTCCATTCTAACAAGGTGGTTGTTTGTAGTGAGTATTTGTGTTGTTTTATGTAGGTTAGACTAGTTTAAGTAAGTTTAGGTTATTTTTTTTCATTATGGATCCTGACCCTCCACCTGATCCCCCTGATCCTGGTGTTAATAATTCCGAGTCTTTGGGAACACGTAAAAGACAAGGGGAAGCTACATCCTCTAATATTGTAATTTGCGCAAAAAAAACAATTATAGATCCCAATACCGCGACGCCTTCTATCCAAAATTTATATGTTCACCCGTCCCTTTCTGAAAGTCCGAAATCCTATATAGATTCCGATAAAGGCCCTTTCATTGTGTACGTGTCGAGGGAAATACCTGACCCAGCAACTGGTACTTCTATATTAAGAGCAATTAAATTCGGCCAGTTCTTACACAGAAATAAGATTACAGGTATTACTAATGATGGTGTTAAGAATGTTGGTCGGAATAAGATCAGCGTTCAGTTCTCTTCTGCTACTGCAGCGAATTTGTTTTTAAATAATCCTGTATTAAAATTATGTAAATATGTTGCGATTATTCCAACTTTCAATATTACTCGAATGGGTATAATTAGGGATGTTCCTGTGGATTTTTCTCTGGATGAACTAGTTGGGTCTTTGGTGTTTCCCTCTGGGTCTGGACTAGTATTGAAAGCAAGGAGATTAAATAGGAAGAATGTAAGTGAGGAAGTAACTACATGGATCCCGATACAGTCGGTTGTATTTACTTTCCGTGGTCAGGAGTTGCCTGATAGGGTCTTTTCCTATCATTCCTCTCTCCCTGTTGAACCCTACAAATTCCCAACAATCCAATGCCTTAATTGCTGTCGTTTTGGATATGTAAAATCTCAGTGTAGATCTCAGCGAAGATGTTATAAGTGTTCCCAGTCACATACGGGTGATGCATGTGACAAAACTAAAGAGAACTCAAATTGTCTATATTGTGGTAGTAAGCATTTTGCTACTGACAAGGATTGTCCTGAGTTTATAAGGCAACAGTCAATAAAAGTTGTTATGTCACAGGAATGCATTTCCTACATAGAAGCAGCCTCCCGTTTCCCATCTGTCCAACGTTCCTATGCAGATATTGCTAAGGAATTGTTCTCCCCTCCTATATACACAAATGTTATCCCCCATCAAAGGAAATCTACTACCACTCCTTTCACCAAGTCCTATCGCAAAACTGTTTTGCAATCTCCCCGTCCCCGCGCTCCTCTAGCAAAGGGATTTGATAAACAAGTTCATCAAGCCCTAGTTGGTAATTGCTCCTCTTCCCTTCCCAATGATTGTGCACTCGGGCAGGGTGTTGATAATTCAACTGATTCCCGCAAGGACCTGTTAGTTGCTCTTACAGAAACCCTTGTAAGCATAATCTCAACCTGCGATGAACTTCCCTTACCGTCCAACGTTGCCCAAAACCTACTCAAGATATTCAAGATCCTTAATAATGGCTCCACTGAACTTCCTCCAGTGGAACAGTAAAAGTGTTCGGCCTAAAAAGCCTGAACTACTTCATATTGTTTCACTATATAATCCTGTTATTGTTGCCCTCTCGGAGACATGGCTGCTGCCTGATGACCGGTTTCTCCTGTCTAAGGGAGGACAGGAATGATGGGTATGGAGGTAGTGCCATCCTTATCCGGCACTCCTCTCCTTATTCCCGTATCCCTCTCCCTTCTCACTGTCAACAGATTAATGCTGTTGCTGTGAGAGCCTTTAATATCTCCTTTATTTCTGTTTATATTCCTCATCCTTCCTCTTCCCTTTTCCTTGAACTAAAGTCTATTATTTCTTCGCTTCCTCATCCTGTACTGGTCCTGAAATTAAAATCACCATTTTAACACCCATCACACTTTGTGGGGGTGTTATTACTGTGATGGATTCTCTCCTTCGTTGGTGGATATGATTGATGATGTTGATCTCTGCATCCTCAATGATGGTTCACCGACCCGTAGGGTTAATCCGAATCAGAATCCTAGGACTGCTATTGACCTTTCCTTATCATCTCCTTCTCTTGCTTCCTTACTATCATGGTCCGTACTTCCTTCCACCTATGGTAGTGATCATTTCTCAATTCTTTTGTCGATGGATAATCAACTTCCTTCCCCACTTAATACTTACCCGCTTCTAAAATTTAACTTAAAAAAAGCCAACTGGAATGAGTATGCTGACTCTGTGGATCGCATGTCGGATAGTCTTCCTGATTCTGTTAATTATGAGAATGTCATTCTTTGCTATGATCGGTTTGTCTCTGTCATTTTATCTGCAGCTGACTTACATATCACCAAAAAACATTCCATTCAGAATCGGTTGCCTTCCAATCCCTGGTGGGATCAGGAATGCTCTGATTCTGTCAATCGGCGAACATCTGCTGAGGTGTCATACGCAGCCTGTATGACAATGGAAAATTATATTGATTTTAAACGAAGCGATGCTAATTTCAGGAAACTTATTTGGAAGAAGAAAAGGGTTGGGTGGGTTAATTTCTGTGAATTCCTTAATCCTCGCACTCCTTCCTCTGTGGTGTGGACAAATGTTAAGAGGTTTCGCCGATCTCTTAGCAGCATCCCTAGTCCTAATTCCAATAATCCTTCTAAATGTCTTAACGATTTTGCTGACAAATTGGCTCCTCCTTTCGTTCCGCCCTCTGATTTGTCCTTTGAGTTGCAGATTGAGTCTTGAGAGGAAATGGATGCCCCTTTTCTTTGGAAGAGCTCAAAAGCGTCTTAACGGATTTGAAGGACACTAGTCCAGGCGAAGATGGTGTTCCTTATTTATTCATAATAAAATTGAATGAAAATCTTAACTTTATTTTTTAAATTTGATTAATATTATATTTCAATCAGGCAACATTCCCAGTTCATGGAAATCCCAGTTTGTTATCCCTATCCTTAAGCCTGGAAAATGCCCTTCTGATCCGGATTCCTATAGACCCATTGCGCTATCATCTGCATTAGCAAAAATTACTGAACGTCTTTTGAAAAACCGATTGGAATGGATATTGGAAAGCAGAAATATCTTAGCTCCCTCTCAATTTGGCTTTAGAAAGGGGGTTAGTACGGATCTACCGTACTAACCCCCTTTCTATCTAGTCTCAGTATTTTTACTACAGACATTCGACGAGCTTTTGCCAAAGGAGAGTATTTGGTAGGTGTTTTCCTAGATGTTGCATCTGCTTATGATAATGTCAATCTTCCGCTGCTCAGGCAGAAAATGTAACAGCTGAGTATTCCGAGGAGGATGAGTCATTTCATTTGTAATTTTCTAACCGGTCGTACAGTATCTGTTAAACACCCGCTGCTTACTGTACACTCCAGACTTGTCTGGAAAGGTCTTCCTCATGGTTCCGCTCTTAGTCCTCTGTTATATAACATTTATACACATGACCTCGAATTTGCTGTTAACAATTTTTGTAACATCCTTCAATATGCTGATGACATCGTCCTTTATTACAGCTCAAATTCTGTAGAGGACATAACTTTTCGCTTAAATTCTGCTTTGCACTATCTTGATCAGTGGTTGTTTAATCATGGCCTTGCACTATCCATTGCAAAGTGCCAAGTGGTGGTATTCTCTAAAAAGAGAAGTACTCCAAGTTTTCATATAATGTATGATGGTACTCCTATTCAGGTAACGGATACTGCGAAATTTCTTGGCATAGTACTCGATAAACGACTGAACGGAATTGCGCACGCTGAATATCTCAGTAAAAAATGCGAAAAAGTTATTAACGCTTTAAGAGCTGTATCTGGGGTGTGGTGGGGTGCACACCCGTATACTCAAAAGCTTCTGTACGGTGCTCTTATCCATAGTCATATTGATTATGCATTATTTGTTCTGGACCCATTCAACAAAGTAGCCACAGAAAAACTTAATCGTATTCAGTACAAATGCCTACGCATTATCCTAGGAGCTATGAAGTCTACTCCTACCAACGCACTTCAAGTGGAATGTGTTGATCCCCCCTTGCCTATTCGTAGACAATTCCTTGCAGACCGATTTGTGGGTAAAATGCTGCAGCTTTCGTCCCATCCTCTGTGATCTAAGCTAACTGAGCTAGCTGGCCTATTACCCGGAAATAAGCCTTTACCATACCTGCTTAATAGCTTCCTTAAGTTCACTAATCTTCCAAATCCTTTGTCACGTTTTCCATCGAATCCTTTGTATTATACACCGTACAATGCATTGGTTTATTTCCCACATATCATCCCACATATCACACACATTGGCTTGACCAAGGGTGATCCGGGCACTAACACAAAATTTCTAGAGGCAGTTAATGAAAAATGGTTGAATTACTTACACATCTACATTGATTCTTCAAAGCTTTCAAAAGAAGGCTGTGTTGGTGCAGCTTGCTGGATTCCGAAATTCAAAATTATTTTACAATTCAAATGTCCCCTCGAGTCCTCAGTGTTTACAGGTGAGGTTGTTGCTTTATTAGAAGCGATCCTGTTCTCACAGTCCCATAACGTTAAACAAACTGTTATTTTTACTGACTCACTAAGCTGCTTAATGGCTATAAAGGGTAACCCGTTTCAAAGTAAATTAAGATCTTCAATTGTTTTAAGGATTCGTGAAGAATTATACTCATGTCATCTCAAGGGTTTGGATATTACTCTGGTTTGGATCCCAGGCCATTCTGGAATCAGTGGGAACGAATCTGCAGACTCTTGTGCTAAATTAGCTGTCCAGTGTGGTATCTTGGAACATTTTGTTAATTCGACTCATGATCTGTTGTCTCTTGCAAAAACTCATTTGGATAAGTCCTGGTCTAAATACTGGGATTCTTCAAAATCTCAGAAAGGAAAATATTACACATTTCTTCAACCTGATATCCCATAGCGTCCTTGGTTTTACTCTCAAAAATTTGCAGAACGGAAAGTTATTTCAACAATTTGTCGTTTACGCCTTGGACATGCATGTACACCTATTCATCTGTCCAAGATCAGGGTCAGGGACCATTCACTTTGTGAATGTGGCCTAGACGACGGTTCTCCTGCCCATATCCTTTTTTCTTGCCCCAAATTAGCTCGCCCCATTTATGATGTCCTCCCTCTTAAAGTCCCTCGCCCCCTTAATGTTCAATGTTTGTTAATGTTTGTGTTTAGTCCTTTGTGTAAATTTTTGTGTAAATATATTAAATATAATAATATTAGAGTATAAGGTAACACCCATGTAAATATATTGTTTATTACTAACCCTATTTATTGTCTGTATATATTGTAGATATCTGTGATTTTGTTATAGGTGAAGGATTTAAACTGGATCTCTTTTAAACATGCATTCTCCAACTGTGTAATGATATCTCTTTTTTTACCGTACATTCTCCTTTGTGTGTTCTCCATTCAACGTGACATTGGCGAAGTGAATTGTGCTCAACTGGCACGCTCGAAACGCCATTAATAAAGAGAAGAAGAAGAAGAAGTAAATTAATATTATTTATATTTTTCATTTTAATATTACTGATAAAATCATTGTTATTTACGTCTATTTTACGTATTGGAATTCATTTAACTAATTTATTTTTTATAATCTAGCTTTAACCTAGTTACATTAATAATAATGGTCCTGTAATAAGTACCTATTAATGTTTTCAACTTTTAACTCAAATATTAAGTTATTTATTTGAATTTATAGTATATTTATTTAAAATTTGTCTTCATCTCAAGTCCAATATAAAAAGAAATATAGAATATTAAGTCTCATCTAATAGAATCAGGCTTTACTTCGCGGAAGTTCGTCCTAACTAAAAAAGGAATTTTTATGTAGCTACATACTTCCACTATGCAGTAGTAGTTATACAATTAAGTGCACCGTCCGTCTGAGTGCTAAACACCGAGTCGTGACTCCGTGTTTAGCACTTGGTAGTTTAACATCTCCTGAGGATGCCTCGTTGAGGGCTGAAACACTTGTAGAGAGTTAAGTAACACTTGTAGTTTTGCTTCGCATTGCTTACTGCACGCGCATTTATCAGCGGGCGGGCGGGCTTCGTACTTAATTGCATAACTACTACTGTATAGCGGAAGTAGCTACATATAAATTCCTTTTTTATTTAGAATATGAAGTTACCTCACATTTATATTACATACAAATAAAATACTAATCTTTGTATTTATAAGAAAATATCAACATTTCTTTATGACTATGTACGACACGTGATCTTAAAAGAAAAGTAACGTAACTGAAAATTTTTGTAACTGTTTTTTTTTAATCTGATCTTTATGGCTGAAATCATTGGTAATTTTCAATAATTTGTAAACTTCTGAGTTATGCCACCATTATAAAGTAACAAATAGTTCAAGTGTCAACTTAAATCTTACCATATGTAGTATATTGTTCCTACATATATAATATATTATAATCATATACGAGTATATTATAATCAATAGCAAGCGGTTAGATACTACGATAGCTCAGTGGACAATTTTAAAATTTTTTATCTCTTGGGCTTGATAGGGCTCGACTTACCGCCACGGTGTTGAAGATAGTTGAAAGTCCCGGGACGGTTGTATAAGTTGTAACATTATAGAGTTCGTTAAGTAACACAGATCACACTATCAACACAATTTAGCACAGATCACACCTTCTTATTTTGAATTTTGAATATATCCGCGGAGCTCACGGCGCGTAATTAGACAACTCTCAACGAACGGAATGACACTACCACTAGCACTAACGGCATTTTGGCGAAACATCCGTCAATTTTGGCGGATATAAAATGAGCCCAAGATATTTACTTTGAAACTTAATATTTTATATTAGAATACAGAAAACAATACGGGAAATCCAAATATGTACTGATATTATATAAATAAAAATACAAATCCCCGTTTTAAGTAGAAACGTAGTTTTATTGTTTCAGTTTGTCCTAATACAAAGAATACAAATAATACACATATTACAAACACTTTGTTAATAAATATTTAGAGAATCAGAAGCTAAGTATAAGGAGAGATAGGATATAAAGGGATAAGGATTGTTTCAAAGGACGGATGGCAAATCACCAGTAATATAATAAGCGTAAAAGGTCTATTATGTAAAAAAAAGAATATATCATTCCTTGTGTGACTAGATATATAGATAGACTGTATTTATTTCCTATTCTTCATCCCATTCGTTAATTGTTTTGATGTAATCCATTATATCTAGTCAATATCTTATTTACCATAAAGGCAAGGCAGCAAGCACGACGTTGGCAGATTTATGGCAACAAATCAGCAATATTTAGCTCTATTTTTTAACTTAAATAACTTTTTCATGTATAGAAAATTACCATAATTATTTCATACAAATATACACATAAATCAAAATGTATATTCATTCGTAATTCATTTGTATATTCGTACGTGTACTTATAATATCATTTTTTCATGAAATGAAAAAATAATGTTATGTTAATACCTGGTAACTACATTGAGTAATAGTAAACTGTCGGTAAAATACGTTCATCTAATGAAAATAAAGTATTCTTAATAAAGTTCTCCTTTTAATTCTGAAAGAGAAACACTGATACTAATTAAAAGTCAACACTGTGTTATAAATGAAATATATTAATAGCAAATTTAATTGAAGTAAAAGAATACATTGACTAAAATATTGAAAGTAACACTGAAAAAGACCATAAGAATAAGTTAGAAGAAAGTGAGAATAAGAAATTAGCCGTAACACGTAAATTGCTTCTAGTTCATACCAACTTGGTCTTAACGATCTTCTAGAATGCTTTGTATATCTAACATATGATATAAGTTCCGAGTTTTGAAATGTAAGATATGGAACAATTCATGTCATGCAAAAGCCTTTATAAGAAATATCTAACGGTTGGGAAAATGGAACATTCGGCCAGTGGGTAGGAACATCGTGTTTACATATACGTTTAAAAAATGGAAACCTTCACAATAACTTCCATCAACTATCTTATATCCAAAAACTTTTGAACTGTATTTTTTCTTGACCTTTAGTATATAGTGTGGTCAATCAATATTATTAAAAAAAATTTTTAAACACATTAATAATGCTTATTACGAAGTTATTTTTTACAATAGCTTTAGAGTCACAACTATAGAATACGTCAAAGTACTTTAAAAAATTCTAAATTAGGTCGTACTAAGAACGTTTAAGGTTTATAAACAAAAACGATCGCTCATCAACTCAAATTTCCAAATAAAATTATATTTCATTCAACGATCACTGAGTTTGTTGAAGTATAATAAATAATCGTCTAAGTGAAAGTTACCTACAAGAGAGGCAAGACTAGATATAGATTTCAGCACTACTTCCTTTAATTTAATTTTTAATTATTGATTAAAAGTCGTATTAAAGGGACATTTTTGCTAATCCCTTAGTTAAGTGACTAAGATTTAATAGATATATCGTTTTATTTTTTTTATGTCGTAAACAGTGTAAAATATTCGTAAAATGAACTGAACCCCTTGTATTATTTACGTTCATTCTATTAAAAAAATTATTATTATATATGATTCTAGCTTTCCATGAGTTTCATTGAACACAACTAAAGCTATAATTTAGCATAAAACTGCCATAGGAAGTTTAAATTTGCAAAAATACTGTAAAAGACAAGAAAAATGACAGGCTATATGTTATAATAAAAGAAATCTTTAAGATGGGTAGCATTACTTAAAAAAAATGTATTTGTATAAAAAATATTTGTAATGATCAAAAAAAGTAAAATATATTTTTTAACCTAAAAGATTTTTCATTTCGCACAAATATTACTTACGTTTATCATTGCTATAATAATACCATTAAACATTATTGTCGATACGTTATTTTCGCGATAGTGATTTTTCTTGTATCTGCCACTTAAGTATAATGAGACTGAAATATATCCGCTTCAGACGTGATATTATAATTTCTTTGTTAAGTAAATAGTAACGATATTTATATTCGATTCCCATTTGTAGATAAAAAAGTTTAAGCTTAGATTATAATAATTAGGACATAACATACATAACATATATTCATTATATTTTTTCTTACTTTTACGTTATATAAACGTTTACACGTTTACGTTCTAACTCTTTCTAATATATAAAGAACTCTATGTAACTTATTTAAATTCAACTTAAAATATATTTTTTACTTAATATAATCTATTTAAGATTTTTAGTAAGTTTTACTTAATATTTTCATAGATGTAGCTAATTAGAACTCTAAAGAATGTTATGTAGACGTGATCTTGAACTTTTTGTTGATTCTGCAAATTAGTTCGTCGTCCAGAGAAGTTAACTAATTATCTTGAATAACTCTCAATTGAGTGTAATCTACCGTCTCATTTTTTTATTTGGCTAGGTTAGTTATACATATATTATAGTATACAGTATCATAACAGTATGTTGTAAATTTGTAATAGTTATAACGTATAGGTATAATAATAAGAGCCAGTGTCATCGGTGACGTATAAAGTTTCAGATAATGAGCTGGTACTCAATAGGTTCTACCAGAAAAAGGCTGCTGTTATTTTTTTCTGTTTCACTATGAAACTGTTTGATAAATTTTATTAACTATACGCAAATTAATCAGCTGCTAATTTTTTTATTGGAACAGCTACAACGCAAATGTACAATCTTTTTTCTTTTTTGAAATATGAATTTTATATTTTCAAGTGTATTTTTTTTTATTCAAGAACGGTATTCGTATACAATATTCGTATGATGTAACTCTTATTACGTATTATAATTCTAAACGCTTATAATTACAATAACAAGTCGCTATTCATATTAAATGAAAATTGTGAAACTGTTGATATTTAGTCTAGAATTTGTGCTTATGATTTACTAAATTTTATTTTATATATATATCTTTATTTTAGTTTTTACATTAAAACGGAGTAGCAAAATCGGCCATGTAACAATTTCAATCGTCAAGTGATTCAAAATAAGACCTAGAGTTAACGTAAAGTTATCAAATTGTGTAATACGCTCAATTAATACGTCGGTTTCTTTTAATGAAAAATTAAATAAGTCCAGAAATTTTGATCATTCCTCCACCTACAAAATCTTTTATAAGGCTGGTGCGGGGACTGATCCAATACTTTGAGGTTCTTTAGAGAACGTAACAAAACATTTTACTGTCACTATTACATCATCCCTAAGTTACCATTTACCCTAAAATGATCGCCATATGATGCGTAGGAATTATGAAAAGTATAGAAAAAAAATTGGATGGCAAATTACACTTAACCCTTGGATAGTGCAAATCGACCAATATTCTTGTGACTGGTTAAGGCTGGTAACTAGTTTTGAGGCATGCTATATAAACAGATGAGAAAGGGTTCACAATAAATTCCCACAACTACTTGAAGGTTTTCATTAACTATCAGTAAGACCATGTGCTGGCAGCACATGGTATAGCATACTAAAATTTATTGAAGTGCACAAATAATAACACAATTACAGAGAGCTACTTAACTAAAGCAAGTGGGCCTGAAAATATAATCACTTAGGGCATACGCCTTAATTTGATTTTAGACTTCTTTACCTTTAAACGATATTACGTATTTCTATAAAAGCTAACTTCGAAGCACCTCCACTGTTGGCTCTTAAATGTAGCTACATTTCAATAATAAAAAAAATAATTTAATTTAGCTTCACGCTTTTATCCCGCACATGGCAGGGTAGGCAGAGGGAACTGCAGGAACCATGCGAACCTAGAGTTAAGACACTCCGTTACTTAGTCCCTGCTTACTTCGTCCCCGCTTTCCGCCGTTTTCGAGGCATTGTGTGTTGAGTGGCGGAGCTCAACGCCGCGCTTTGCCTTAGTTGCCAGAGCGAAGAAAATGGAAATAGAAAAATCCATCTTCTCCGACTGGGGATCGAACCCAGTAACCGTCGCGTTACAGGCAGACGTTGCGCCTCTGCGCCACGATGGTCATTCAATAAATCCGTTACTTAATTAGCTGCCTAGACAACGACATTTCAATAAATCCGTTACTTAATTAGCTGCCTAGACAACGACATTTCAATAAATCCGTTACTTCATTAGCTGCCTAGAAATGGTATTCTAGAATGCTAGGTGAGTAAGTATTTTAACATCATGAGAGTGACGTTCTAAATTATATAACTACTTTGTAAAATACCAACTATTGCACGTATTAAAGTAGATCGCGAATAGGCCTGGAAGAATCACTTGTTAAACCTTAGCCAATGACGATCTCGACTTTATAGATATCTCAATTTAGTAATTAAAAAAACTCAGATAAAATTATTATGAAAAATAGCTTCAATCCAATTATGGCACGGCATATTAAATAAATCTCTTGATAAGCAATATATGTACAGAAGTGAGGTTGGTCTTCGGACCATACGTTTTGCTCCTGTACATATAAAAATATAAAAGATTTGACTAAAATAATAATATTCTATGAACGTTCGTCACATGAAGTACGCAATGTCGGGCTCCGGGCTCCGGTGAGCTGCACTTTGCTGAAAACCGATATTGGCTATGACGACTGAACATTGTTAGCAGCTCGAAGGTTAACATGTCTTTGGCGAATTGTTATAGCGGCGATATATATTGTGTACGATGCTGTCTTGCCTTTATCTAACAGACCGTACTAAATACCAGCTTACAAATTATTGATAAGAGATGTCGGTAACTGTGCTAATGCACAACAATTACTGTTTTATAATTAGTGGTTAATTGTATCATGGCTCAAGATATTTGCAAGGCGATGAAGGATGATACTTATAGTGTATACACATCGATTGTGTCATCGGCGTTATACTCTAACTTTATATCCTAAGCTTTTTTTCTATTTCACTATGTCCGAGAGATTCGTAGCAATCGGATCGAGAATAATCGCCATTCATTAAGAATCGTCAATTGCTTGTTAATTTTATCTTTCTTATAAAAATGTAATCGCATTTTTTTTCATATTAATACTAAGCACGAGTTACGGTACTAAAAATACATTTCAAGAATTGTTGATTTTATTATTCATGACAAAATTTCGTTGAATTTAATTGAATATACATATGACTACATTGTTACAGGTGTGTTACGATAGAATAAATGGTTAAAATAGAATTCCATTTTAATTGCATAAATATTTATATGCAACCCTAACTAAGTAAGTATACTTATGTGTATAGACATTTAGTTACAATAAAAATTAATTACTACCAAAATTATTTTACTGGATTGTTAAACGGAAACACGGAACGTTTTTGCTTTCCTTCAGTGTAATCAATTTTGTTTACTCAGCTGATTGCGGACCGTTTGGAATCGTTCCCTAAATGAAGATACTTACGAATGTTTGTACGTGTGTCAGGTAGTGTTTTATGTGATTTATATTCTATTTATTTATAATGTTTTAAAAAGTTATTAACTGGTGTTAATTAAAGTAGCAAATAATGGACTCTAGTGATGTATATATTATTATGATCATGAATTAAGTTATTGAATCTATTTTGTTAATATTTTCCATTGATATTTTATGAAGAAATTATCAGCATTACAAAAGAACCTTTCACAATATGAATAGTTGACAGTGTAAATCGAAGTGCTGAATCCTTATTTACGTGGGCAGTCGAGATGATTGAAATGATTTATTATACGGTAGAGTTGTAGCTTATTGTAAATAATATGCTGAACAATTATCACGTAACAATGATAAGATTCATACTGTTGCTAGTGTTTTAATACACAATGCTATTTTTTTTATATATTTCAAACAATGCTTAGCTGAAAAGATGATTACTGACAGATAATTTAAGTTTTAAAGGATCTCAATTAGTGCCTATTTTTATATAATACTACTATAATTAATTTGTATATTATTTATTTATTATTATTATTTGTAACTATTTTAGAATACGTTTCTTTGAAACTATCTTTTTTATTTTAAATATAAATGTCGTCTAATATTGGTATTACAATCTTGCAATATGGTTTTTCAAATTTGGCCACTTACTAATTACAAAGTCGTGTTAGAACTACCTAGACGCAGTAATAAGATTTGACCTATTACGCTTATTATTTACAGTCTTTTTATTTGTCCGTGTAAAGCACCAGGGACTACATAGAAAACGGAGAACAGAGTGTCTTAATACTACATTTTTATGTATTCCTTGTTTATATAGGGAAGAAGCGTGAAACTAAAAAAAAGCCTCTCCAATTGGAATCGATTACATGACAAAAATATTTTCTAAAATAAATGTAAGAAGTTTGCTAATATATGAATTTTTTAGCAAGTTTTCGTTTGGTTTTTTAGACACTTTGTCTTTGTCTTTGACTTTGCACTTCTACTTGTAATAAGAAAAAAATAAAATTATTTCATTGCGTAAAGCTTAATTAATTGAACAAGAGTGTCTAAGGTACAGAATCTTGACATCAATATTTATAATGACCTCAATCATAATATTTTAGAAATAATTAAAATATACAAACTTATTCAAATTATTAATGTGCTAAAATTAAAATATAGTGAGGACGCAATTGTCACAGTCAAAAGAAATGTAATTAAGAAGTAATAGAACCGCCAAATTTTGCCAAAGCACGGACGAAAAAGAGCGTGACGTCCGACGTGACGGAAAAGGGCATGCGACAAAGGAAGACTGAGGAAATGAGATGACTTTCCTTAGCTTAACGTTTTATGCAGTGGGTTAACGATTTATGTTTATATAGGAACCATTACAATTATATTTTTATAGTGATACTTATGTTCTATGTTAAAATATATTTTTAAAAATATATTTATTTGGCTTTACGTAAGAGCTTAAGTTGATTCTATATGACGAATAAGTTGCTATAGTCTATACGGATCGGTAAAAACTTGCATGTAAATACTACTAATTATTCAACAAATGTATTTCCTTCGGACGCAAGCAATAAAATAATAGCATATATAAATAAATAAAAACATATAGAAATACTTTTAATTGCGCTTGGCAGTCATAACTAATTAAAGAATATAATGACGTATATATATTTTTATACTTATTAATGTTAATAAGCCTATGAACTATTAGTTACGTACATCAATTTCCTCAAGTAGTACGCAGTAATTTTAATTATGGACATGTGTGTAGTATTTTATTTAGTTAATCTTTATTTTACTTTCTGAAGGTACCATTTTGTTCATTCAATATTTATTTACTTCACGTTTAATTCTATATTGACTCGAGCTCTGGAACACTTGTCTCTTGGAAGTGAGGGAACAATCTCATCCCGTGATTTTCCTAGAATAAGTGTTTTGGCGACTCTTAGATGTTTATAGAGCTCCGATGGTTTCTTTAATCTTAACCCAAAATTATTTTTGTCTCTAAATAAGGTTGAGGTGTCCGCCGAATGCGCTAGCCCAAGCCAAAACTGCATCTTTATGCTTATATCTAATTTTACCAAGATAGTTTTATTAAAATTATATACGAGGAAAGACCAGCAATGCTTTCACCGCCAATTTTTAGTCCCGGATCATATGAGGTATATTTTGTGTCTCGTCTTCCAAGACATATACAGTGACATTTACTAGATTTTGTCCTCATTCTCTTCGTTCAAGTACAAAATTCGTCTTCTTCATACAATAGCAGCTGGCATTGCCTTGTGTTCCTAGTGAGTATCGCGAGATCGTCTGCAAAAGCAAGAATGGATTCCGTGTACTTGTTATTGAACTTAAACCGATAATCCCATTTTTTCTCGTGTTTAATTAGAATGTCTAGTAAAATATTAATAATTATATTAAATATTATTGGGGATAAACAACAACCTTGAAAAAGACAAACTTTATAGCCTAAAGGTTTTAAATGGCCATCTTTTGAGGTAATAACGAATTTTCAATTTGAATAGTATGACTCGATTATGTTGCTTACTGTCGTAGGAAAATTATGCCATTTTAAAGCGAACATCAATAGATCGTGTTGTACTGATCCAAACAGCGTTTTCTAAATCTATCCAACATATAGAAAATCTCTTTGAGGAATCCACACCTCAAAAGGAAAATTAGAACTGCTCATGTGATCGCTATGATGTCGTTCTGTCTGTCCATCTGTAAAGAGTGTGTGATATTTTAACTGGAGCAAGTAGTAATTTAGCTTTTTTCATGTTTATCTTAAGACCTCTTGAGATAATCTTTTGGACACAATATTAACATTGCTGAGATCTTTAGACATAATGGTTCTTAATGGTAATACAACATCATCTACAGTGGACAAAACAAAAACGTGTAAGGTTCTCGCTGTTTATGATTATGCAGTATTCTTTTGAATTCAGAGACTTAAATTTATCCTTCAAATTCTTCTTCTGAGAGATAAAATCTCCCTATATTTGGATATACATACACTTCACTATATTTGGCTGTTTAGTTCTGTGCTTTGTATAAGTAAATAAAAATACAAAAAATATTTTCAAACTAATTATTTACTCGTATTATTTTGTTTACAATATTGACTATATAAATTAAAGTTTAATTTGACTACTATCATACTTGATGTAATTCAAATAATGAAGTGAAAAATTATGAAGTAATCTTATTTCTGCTTCCTTGCAAGCACCGTGATAGACATACTTTTAAGAAGCTTATTTGACTGTGCCGGAAATTACAACAGATAAAAAAGGTCCTATATTAAGTTAAGCCGCTATTTTACTGTTTATGACATGAGCGCAGGATTTTACTGCCCTGATTTTGTTTTTTTTTCAGCTTCACGCTTTATCCTGCAGATGGCAAGGTAAGCAGAGGGAACTACAGAAACCATAGGAACCTAGTGTTAAGGCACTCCGTTGTTTCGTCCTTGCTTTTTGCTCTTTTTCGAGGCATTGCGTTTTGAGTGGCAAAATTCAACGCCGCGCTTTTTCCTGGTTGAAATAGAAATACCGTCTTCCCCAAGTAGGAATTGAACCCACAAACCGCCGCGTTTACAGGTACAACGTCTGCCTCTGCCCCACGACGGTACTGACTTAGTGTCAAGATATTGAGTTTGACGTTTTCCGCTAAATTTCAAGATGAATGATGATGATGAATGAAAAAATGAATGGTGGACCCAAACGCCACGTTTCGTCTTGGAAGATTGCTTAGAATACTTTCTAAGCAATCTTACCTCTTCAATAACCAAATGAAAAAATTATCAATCAGACATAAAATTAAACAAAAGTTTCTATTTCAAACAGAATTTTACTCTTTGTTAGCTAAACCGCTAATTAATTTACCCAATTACCAGATAGTTGTGTTAGCACTGAAGTTATTTAAATTCAATTATAAATTTTTATTATTCTATATATTTATTGTAATCGAAAGAAATGTACATTTTGTAGTTATTGTTGAAGTTAAACATTTTTAAAGATTAAATTTAATGTACGAACCACGTTTTCTAATGGCTGAGTTACGTTTTAAAGGGTAAGTTAGCGTAATAAATACTTAAATACCTAAAAATGATATAACATCGATATAGTTAATTATTTCGCTTACTCTTTAATAATATTGACCAATGTCAATAAATACAAGTGAAGCCAACACTCGTCTTAAAATATTTTATTTTAGATTTCCTGACACTTAAGATATTTCTAATACAACGGCGCATCTATTACCCATTTTTATTCCGAAATACAACTTAATCGGATTATGGGTAACTAGTTCAACAGATTTCTTTAAGGGATTACACCTAAACGAAAATGCATACTGCATTCGTAAAAAGATTTATTTGTGCTCGTCACAAGCAACAGATAGGCGTTTAAAGTATATGAAATAAAATGGCTTAAAAATGTTATTATAGCGATATTTAATAGTATTAGCAAGGCGTTACATCCCACCACTCAACACGTATATCTTAAATTGATGTGGAAATCGGAGAATAAACGGTTGTTGTGATTTTATGTTTTATCAAATATATATTTATCGGGTCATGAAGAAAGAAGCGTAAGGTTTGGATATATATACTTTAAATTAAATAATAGTTTACGTGAAAGCAATAAAAGGCTTTGTTTTAGAAATAATCATGATAAATATTTCAAAAACCAAGTAGTAGGCAAATAAATAATTGAAAATAAACAAAGGAAAGTAATGGAAAATCAAGAATACTTATAACCGAATCTCTAAATATGTTCTCCACTCCAAGTTGTTACGATAATATATATTTTTTATATTTTTATTTTTCTTCTGTTTTTATTTTATACATCAGCACATACGTTTCTTGCTTTAAAAAACAATAATACTTGCTTTAAAAAACAATATACTATTTACCTATATAAATCAAACGTAGGTAACTTGGGAGAACTTTCAAGGTGTGACATGGTAAACTTAACTAATATTTAATTAGCAAATCACATAGATACACCAGAGTCCACATCATTTCCTTGTCTCGAAGGACGTTACACCAACCCCCATGAAACAGTAAATGTATATATTTCTTACAATACCTTAGGAAAAACAAATATTAATTAAACAGAACAAAGCTCTACCTAACCATTGTTATTATTAAGCTTTTAATATCCATAATACATATTTTTCTACATGGCTACGTCATACTAAATATTTAGTTTTCCTTTTCAGATATAGACTTTCTCTAGATGCCATTTACTATGTCCTTCGCGATCTCTATCCACTCCCCTTCTGCTAGCTGCTCCATAAATATATCTTTCCAGCAAATATTGGTCTGTCTTTTAATTATTCGCTGTTCGGAGCATTCCGTTTGGTGATACGCTTTTGTCATCTATCTCTAGTGTAGCGGGCCTTGTGCCTGACTCATCTCCACTTAAGATGTTGTGAGTGTTGCGATGCGGTTGGCACTAGGGTGTTTTGCCTAATTTTATCCTTGTTTTTTTATTATTTGAATTCTATGGATGTTCCTCTCCTAATTCTCATGGCAGTAACGAATTTTTTACATTTTTTTACTATTAAAGATCCAGGTTTATGCTACATAAGATGGACAGGGTATTTGAATTCTCCTTCCTTTTTTCTTTGAGGATATTGAGAGTTAGACTTCATTATTGCTTTGAAGTTCCAGTATATTTTCCATATCAAATAAATTCTTCTAATAAGTTCGTCTATATATCTAGTATTTAAAATTATATTTTCTTCCCTAGTTAGATATAGCTTTCTATATACCCTATAAGCGTTTGGTTTAGTTCAAACGGATTTATTGTTCCATTAATACGTACGTACATATCTTTGTTTTTGATTTGTTAAGTAGTAGGCCAATATTTTTACTACCATCACTTAGTTCTGTCAACACAACTTCTGGATGATTTGGTGTTTTAGCGAAATAGCCTATGTGAGATTGCGAACGTACTTTCCATCAATCGTATAATCATTTTCTATCCCAGACTAAGTTTATAATTATTTATGGTATAATCTGTTATTGTATAATCTGTTATGTTATTACTGCTGGTTAAAATTTATTCGTAATTTGGTGATCAATCGAAGATATTTTATATATTTTGTAAATCAAATACTGTTATTATGTTCATATTCAATTACATTTATATAAAAAATCAATATTACCAAAAAAGGATACTTAGTTTATTTTCTCATACTTGTTCTTAAGAACCCTAGATTTTTTTACTAAGCATTCTAAGATGATCGGCAGACAATTCCGAGGAGAATACGGTACGAGTGTATGACGAATGTTTGAAATTGTTTATTCTACAAAACATATAGAAACATCTCGCGTGCCTTCTATCAAAGTTAAAAATTTGTGTTTTCGACATTTAATAGCATATAGAGTTGATAAAAAGTTTTGCGTGCGGATGAATATTAGAAAAAAATTTGACGTTGATGTGGATTTTTTATGCTTTGACAAAGGGACAAGCTGAAAAAGGTTAATTATGATCAAAATATGAATAAATGAAAAAACAAACGTAAAATGAATTTACACAGGAAATAATCTTGTCGTAATTAATTGAGGTTTATAACCTCAATTAATTCTACGACCTTAATTTACGCAAAACTTTTATATGTTTTAACTTCAACAGAATATGACCCAATGTGGAGTAGCGGTAATCAAGCGCAAATAGTATATTTATCTGAATTTCACATTAATTTCGATGACGTTTGTTAAGCGGATTGATCGAATTTACTTAGTCCCTAGAAACGAGGATGTATGTGTAATGCAAGCCTTTTCACATTTTAACAAAATATTACGCTTCAGTAATTGGTATTCATACTATGCTATAAAACAAATACAGTTAAATATTTTTCAGCTTCATATGTTATCCGTTCTAATTTCCGTCTAAAATGACGTTTTCAAAGACGTAATTTTCTTAAGGTATGTTTATGATTTTTGCTATTTATTTATTTTTTATTGAAAATATTTCATTATTTCCAAAAAAAGCAATTTGTTAAAAAAGAGAATAACTTTTGTGTAATGGACACAAAACAGATTGATCATTTAAGTTAGATAATTCAAACTCGCTCGACCGCAACAAGGTGATATCCGGGTCCCGTGGGAGACGCCCTTACCTCTGACGACTCCTTTCATGTAGTGTAGTAAAATTTGCTTCTATTAGGTACAGAATATCCTCTTCCCTCTTTTCATTATGATGCTGTATATGCCAATAGGATTATAGACATTAACCAAAAAAAATGAAACAAAATGGATGGAGAGTCAGAATGGATGGAGAGTCAGACTAGCGCACGCGCAGTAGCCTGTGTACACATACGAGTATACACTACACCTATACGCTGCGTTGGACGCTTTTTGGATATTTGTATTTAAAATTTAGCATTCTTCATTTTAATTATGTTTTTAATATTTAACCTCTTCATCATGAAATGATTATTATTACGGTATAAGATCTATTTTACTAGCGTGGTAAAATAGATTTCTAGTTATTTGATAACATTATTTCGTGGATTTGAAAAATATATAAATAAAATGTGAATTGGAAAATTAAAAAAATGTTATAATAATTTTAGATTTTATGAAATATGTTCATTTATTGTAAAATTCAATTTTACGAAGTTATTGTTTGTTTGTGTAATTTATTAGATATAAAATACGTGCTTTGTTATTTTTTTCAATCACTTTGTATTTATATTTTGTTCATGATTTGTTTAACCCATCATATGTAACTAATAAATAAAACATAAAAAATTTCATATAATTTTTGCATATAGTTTTAATTACTCTCAACTTAATAGTTCCGTTTTCACTTCTATCGGCAGTCCCACGACTGCTACTGTTTAAACAAGGTTATAACTTCTTGTATACTACAGGCAAATTGATGTTATTATGAAGATAATATTCTATTTTCTATGAAGCACGAAATTTGTGCTACAAAAATGAATAGTACTATTTCTTTAATGTAATCTGGCCAGACTGGAATTGTCGCGGATAAATAACATTGTTACAAAGGGAACAAACAGCTTTGAATGCTAAAAGTGTGACGACTGACATTTTGTGTGCAAACCTTATGTACATGTTCAAATATTCTGTTAAACTTATAAAATGTGAACGTGTAGCTTTTTTAAATATATATATTAAAATCTATAAAACTTATAACCAACCTTAATTTGGTAGTGTTATCATCAATTATTTTATTTTATTTATTTATTTTCTACTTAGAATCAATAAGATGATCACATGTGTATGTCAGATAGAGCGAACGGAGGAGTGTCAGAGGAGCCCAATTTGATAATAAATATCGAATTGAGCCCCTCTGAAACCTACACACTCCACGACTTAAAACTAAAGTTACGAGGGTTCCAAGCGCAGCCTGGTGAGCCCTCAACAAACTCAGCCAGGTTTCCCTAAACCTATTATGATCACTTCACAAACGTCATTCTAAGTTATGAGCAATTCATTAATTCAATTGAATTTAATTTTATTCAAAAATTGAGTCATTTTGTTTTATCAGCTCGTATGTATCATTTTTGTAAGAAAAACGAATAATTATTTGATTTTATTTTATCAAAACTTGTAATAATATTCCAATTTAACATATATTTTTTTATAAATTAACATTAGCTTAAAGTTTTAAACTTAACTTGCGAACCATCATTAAAGGATTGCCGGTAAACTGTGTCCTACAAAATATTATAATATGCCTGTCAAATTGTAAAATTTTGACCACTTCCTGATAGTTACCGCATGCTTTATTGCAGTCATATTAATGTGCGTTTCCCATGTTTTTGTAGCTGTTTAAGACGATAAAATATAGCTTCTGTGTGTTATCAGTAACTTTTCAAAGGATTACTCTTGAAGAACGATACGCTTGTGCCGCTATTTTATTCTTTAATATATGTTGTTTTTTGTCCATAATCATCTTATTGTACATAAATATAGACTTAAACCTATGTTTGACTGAACTTGCTGATTGTTGGTTATATATTTTTTTCTTTAAATGTATAAAGCCTTTAGCGAGAGGAATAAAGTTAACTTTGGTTGAGTATATAGGGTAGAGTTATTTCCGTTTATTTTAAAATATAAAAACACTCCCAAAATGTCATTAAGTGAACGTTTTAGACGATAATTGAACAAAATTTAATTACATTTCACTCCAAGAACTAATCAACGCACTGTTTGTTACTATGTTGTTAATACACTTTTTGGTAGTCGCAGTGTCTCACTTTACGAGCTTTTGTTTTAATTGTGAGCTTTCATTAGGGCTTATGATAGCTTTTTCGTAGGTACGTTAGATTTAAATAAATATTGTGCGTTATTGATGTCGGAAAATGTATAATGTGGTAATCAATCTTTTTAGCTCACAATATTTTTTTTCTCATCATTATTATTGATAATAATGTTAATACAAACCATAAGATAATAAAACAAATATCTTTAACAAATAATAAAATAAAGGGAAAATGATTGCGTCCCTTAGCTAACAATAACCTATTTTACGCAATCTAACAAAAGCCAACAAAAACTACATATACATTTTAAATTAATCTTAAAATAATGTGTTTAATAATTTGGGTTATTTCATAATAATAATGTATCAATTCTTTACTGCAATGAACTTAGGAATTTAGGTCTAATAATCGATTGTATAATGTTTTGTGTCTCATATCCTTCTCTTCTCCTTCTCATTCTCGACTACGCCGACATTTTCCCTCCCACCTAGCTCATCCCTTTTTGTCTTTTAAAACTCGACTAAGGAGATTCACTGAATTGTCAAAATAATTAAATTAGCTTCACAGACAGTCTCTGGCATCCTATCATTCGCATTATAATTTTTCCATTATATAAATTGTTTTATTTAGCATTATATGCATGTATCTATGATGTGTTTGATATATACACGTTTGTGTGTACGTATTTGTATAAGTATATATATGTGTACACTTTAAAATATATTAATTATATATGTAATTTAATATCCTTCTTATTTAAATTCATTTAAATATTTATATTTCTTTTTTATCTTATCTTTTTTTGTAATTGCACTGCACATTCCTGCTGTTAGACACTTATCCACTTCCATTGATTAGCTGGTAGGGATTTATTTCAGAAATAAGCCCACCTTTGTTTGCACACCAAAATTTAATTTAATTTTTCTCAATTGTTTTTATGTATATATATTTATATATATTTATATTTATATATATATATATATATATATATATATATATATATATATATATATATATATATATATATATATATATATATATATATATATATATATATATATATATATATATATATATATATATATATATATATATATATATATATATATATATATATATATATATATATATATATATATATATATATATATATATATATATATATATATATATATATGTTTCTTAGTAAGAAGTGTTATGTAATAAAGGAAAGATGAGACTAATTTTAGCTATTTTTTTGTTCTTAGTAGTAGTCTTACAAAAAAAGGGAGTAACTCTTACTGAGCTTTATATAAACGGTATATCCTTAATTACTCGTTGACTTTATGAATAGTAATTGACACATAAAGTGGATCATTGGATAATTTTTTTAATATTACAATTGAACGATGTGCACCATTACACGAAACGCTGATGACAGTGATTTTGTAAATCATTGAGTGTGCCAATCATTTTGAAACCGCAATGTCATCATAAAATCGAATACCAATTAGCTATTATAATTCAGATTAGCTTTTCCACGATAGTCTATTAGCCTGGTAATAGCCTAAACATAAGCTTTAAAATGCACTAGTAACACGGCCTCGCTAACTGGATGTTGGATATGTTTAAGGATTTTTAGCTTGCATTTTAAAGAGATTAGGCGTTGGAAATTGAGCATCGTTTACAGAAAATTTAAGCAAAAATAAGGCAAACGCTGAGAGAGAAGCTGCTGATCACGCGCATTAGGTGGCACATTCTGCCTAGACTCAGTACTCGCCAGTACGGATTCATGCCCCAAAAAAGCACCGAAGACTCCCTCTATGACCTGATGAAACGTATTAGGGACAAGCTTCGTGAGAAGAAACTTATCATAATGGTTTCCCTGGACATAGAGGGAGCCTTCGATAGTGCATGGTGGCCGGCTATTAGAACCAGACTGGCTGAGGAAGATTGCCCCATAAACCTACGCAGAGTGATCGGCAGTTATCTTCGGGATCGGAGGGTCACTGTGAGGTTTGCCGGTGCGGAATATACAAAAAGTACCACGAAAGGCTGTGTCCAGGGTTCTATAGGCGGACCAACGCTATGGAACTTACTCCTGGACCCGCTACTGAAAAAATTAGAACTAAACGGGATATATTGTCAGGCGTTCGCGGACGACATCGTTTTGGTATTTGACGGCGACTCGGGTCTGGAGTTGTCTCTGGGGGTCAATGCCGCTCTCGAACTTGTACAGAAGTGGGGTACAGCTAACAAACTGAAGTTTGCACCCCATAAAACTCAAGTAATGGTGGTCACCCGCAAACTGAAGTATGATATGGCCGGAATCGACAATGACCTATCCAGTGACATAAAAATTCTAGGCCTGACTATCGACAATAAATTAACTTTCAATAAGCACATTAACATGCTCAGTGTCAAGGTCGCCAATATTTATAAACAGATTGCAAGAACCGCGAGAACTAGCTGGGGTTTACAGCCCGAGGTCCTAAAGACCATTTACACTGCCGTAATAGAGCCGGTGGTGTTGTACGCGGCGAGCGCTTGGGCGCCTGCAGCTTTGAAGTTGGGTGCTCGAAAACGGCTTGAGGCTATGCAAAGGGGTTTTGCCCTGAAAATCATTAAGGCATACCGAACTGTCTCCCTAAACTCTGCCCTGCTACTTGCCGGATTGCTGCCTCTCGATCTTAGGATCCAGGAGGCAGCCGCCCTGTATGAGGTCAAAAAGGGCCTATCCGATGAAGTGCTTGGGGATAGACAGGTTGAGTTCAGATTCGGGCCTCACGATTTGCAACACCCTGCCGAACGGGTCGCACTCAGTTTCGTCTGCCTCGACGACCAGGACCAAGTCGACAGGCACAGTGGTCAGGCAGTGCGAATTTACACAGACGGGAGTAAACTTGAAAGGGGGGTTGGAGCGGCTATCTCCATTTGGAATAGCACCGCAGAAACCAAAGCCTTCAAGTTGAAACTCGCTTCGCACTGCTCTGTCTACCAGGCGGAGCTGTTTGCCTTGTACAGGCCAACCTCGCATATGCTGGCTAGTCCGGCTGGCTCTTTTGGCCTATATTCCGACTCCAGGTCAGCTTTGGAGGCGGTTGCAGGCCAGAAATCCCTCCATCCACTTGTTGCAAAAATCAGAGACAACATAAAGGACTGTCTCGCCCAGAATAAGGTCGTCTCCCTGTTCTGGGTGAAAGCACATGCTGGACTGGTGGGAAACGAGCGCGCGGACTTGCTAGCCAAGCAAGCCTCCCAGCTAAAAAAGAAACCTGATTATGATGCAGTTCCGATCTCATTCGCCAAGCGAATTCTTCGTCGGAATTCAATTGACGAATGGGATCGTAGATACAAATCAGGCCAAACAGCCGCCGTCACAAAGCTCTTCTTCCCCAACGCAGCAGAAGCGTATAGCATCATCGTCAAGCTGATGCTTGACCACCTGACAACGCAAATCCTTACTGGGCACGGTGGGTTCTCCGAATACCTGCACCGCTTTAAGTGCAAGAGTGACCCATCGTGCGTGTGTCAGCCTGGGACTGAAGAGGCGGTGACACACATTTTATGTGAGTGTCCTATCTACGGCAGGGAAAGGGCTGAGATCGAAGTCGACATAGATGCAGTGATAACAGTGGACACACTGCATTCTATCATTAAAAATAAACAGAAGAGAATGCGATTCCTCGAGTTCTGTAGAAAAATTTGCCAAAAAACCACAAACCGGAATAGAGATATAACCACACACTAGAAACAAAAAATTAGACAAAATTATGTAATAACCTTAAACAAACACAAACAACAATTCTCCCTGTAACAAACAAACGTTTAACAAAGTCTCTGATTACGTAAAATATTGTATAAATATTGTAAGAATAATTTTTAGACACTTTTAGACAATCCAGAGTACATCCAACTTACCGCCAAAGTAAATAAAAATAAATTCATTTTATATTTTTAAATATTTTAAAAATTATTCTTATATATTCTTTATTACTGTTATGCAATAAAAATATATAAGAATAATTTTTAAAATATTTCAAAATATATAATGAATTTACTTTTATTTACTTTGGCGATAAGTTGAATGTACTCTGAATTGTCTAAAAGTACGTTTTAAAAATTCATGACTTTTCTTATATTATTAAAAATAGACCAATCCAAATTAGTTTTACAATTGAAACAATATTTGATTCGAATATAATTTTATATTGCTTACTATTTTAAAAAACGATAGTTATTTTTTTGAGACCATCTGACAATAAACGTGACGGTAATGGGTTCGATTCCATCTCAAGGGGAAAAATATTTTATATCCACTCTAGAGATTGGATCCTTCCTCTATCTATAATGCTGTAGATGGCAAAAGCGATGGATGTGCTTATGCTCTTGAGTCTAAAACTACGATGATGTACAAACATATAAACTAAATCTACATAAGCAATAAGCATACATATTAATTATGTACTGGGATATAAGTATTATACAATATATTACTACAAAAACTGAAATTAAAAAATAAAAAACAATTAAGACACTCCGTTGCACACTAGGTTCCCACGGTCTCTGCAGTTCCCTCTGCCTACCCTGCCATGTGCGGGATAAAGCGTGAAGCTAAAAAAAACAACAATACAATTATGTACTTACTTTAATGATTTAATAATAAAAACGTTTCCGCTTTCAATTGTGTATTATTTTTTTTAACAACTTTTAGTAATCACGATAATACGTGTATTGGTTGTTATATTATTACTACATGACTATGACTTAAATAATATTATAAACGTATTTTACAACTAAGATTTCTGATAGTATTTTTAGGTTTGCCTTTGATGATAATATTACAAACAACTTGCTACATACTAACCAAGTGGCGACCAGGACAATTTATTGGTTGGCCTTTTTTGTTTTAAGTTCAATTAAGAATAAATTACATTTGAAAGCTTTACGTTACGTTTAAATATCTATTAATAATTAATGATTTTAGAAAGCTGCTAATCTATATTGAAGCAAATGTATATTGAAATATGCCGCGTACAAAATTGATTTATTATATCAACAGATATGCATAATTGTATACAAGTTTCAAACGCTGTAGTGAATATTGTATCAATATTCGAAAAGTTGTTTAATATAGGTTTATGTATGACCTATAGATAAATTTGAATATTATATTATTTTTGTTTTTATATATAATCTAATCCGTGGATTCTGTAAAAAAAAAGTTTCGTGATTTTCATAATAAATTTGTTGTAAATATCAAATTCTCCAGGCAGCATTTTGTCTCAACTTATAACACAGGCGCTTAAGTGAAAAGTTAGTGGTAACGATACAATGTACGTAGAACACCTGAGCACTGAAATGTGAGATACATTAAATATTTCGACAAGAACATTACTTTTCGTTTATTTAATAGATTTTAAAAACAAATATGTATAAAATGAAATTAAATATATAAATAAATATATATATATATATATATATATATATATATATATATATATATATATATATATATATATATATATATATATACATATACATATATATATATATATATATATATATATATATATATATATATATATATATATATATATATATATATATATATATATATATATATATATATATATATATATATATATATATATATATATATATATATATATATATATATATATATATATATATATATATATATATATATATATATATAAATATATATATATATATAAATATATATATATATATATATAAATATATATATATATATATATATATATATATATATATATATATATATATATATATATATATATATAATATATATATATATATATATATATATATATATATATATATATATATATATATATATATATATATATATATATATATATATATATATATATATATATATATATATATATATATATATATATATATATATATATATATATATATATATATATATATATATATATATATATATATATATATATATATATATATATATATAAATATATATATATATATATATATATATATATATATATATATATATATATATATATATATATATATATATATATATATATATATATATATATATATATATATATATATATATATATATATATATATATATATATATATATATATATATATATATATATACATATATACGTATATATAAATTATTATATATAATAATATATAAATTATTACCATTTTTTTTAGCTTCACAGAGGGAACTGCAGGAAACGTGGGGACCTAGTGTTGAGACACTCCGTTGCTTAGTCCCTGCTTTCTCCATCACCACTTTCCGCCTTTTTCAAGGCATTGCGTGTAGAGTGGCGGAACTCAACGCCGCGCTATGCCAATTTTCCAGAGCAAAGTAAAATGGAAATAGAAAAATCCATCTTCCCGAATGGGAATCGAACCCACATACCGTCGCATTTACATGCAGACACTTACGCCTCAGCTACAGCTACGCCTCTGCACCGCGACGCAATTTTTCAAATTCAACTCGTTCACAATTTTATAGTGCACTTTTGCATTTTTATTTAATATAGTGAAGTGCTGAAGTGTTATTGATTTTTTTGTCCACCAATATGACCTGCATGGAGCAGTGAGACAATGTCTAAAAATAATTCTATTTTATGGAAGAAAACAATCAGTTACACAATTCAGAAAAATATTTTTAAATTTTAATGATTTTTATTCCAGTAAAGTAGGGAAAACTTATTAATTCATTAAAGTCACAACATCAAGCAAAGGTTGTAAAGGAAGGAAACAAGATATTGTTCTGCTTTAACTAAGATAGTTAGTGCTTTGGTTAAACCAGTCATTAAATAAATATATGGTGTCTACTTTTAGCTCTGCCACAAGTAAAGAACAACTATTCGGTGAAAATGGTTAATAGCGAACCCACTCTATACTATATTTATTTAATATTTAAATTAAATTAAGCTTGTGTTCAGTATCGTAGCGATTTAAAGAATTATATATACATTAAAACTATGTCTCTCTTTTTCTATATATAAAGTGTCTAAATAAACGACATATTCAATTTCTCTTATGCAATTTTTATACAAATATTTTTATTATCCTAAAGGATACTTTTAAAATATTAGAAATCTTTATATAACATTCTTTTTAAATTATTTTTTACATCAAAACAAATGTTAAATCTGATGAGATGCTATAGATACATTATGTAGCTAATAAATGAATATACATAATTAATGCTTAATTATTTTATTATGAATATTCAGTGGTGTCGCGTAAATTTGAAATCTGTCAATGTAATATTCACTGATTTTTAATTATAATGTAAATTCACAGAAATTTACGTAATGATCTTTATTGTAGCGTTGCAAAGTAGGTCATAACATATATTATAAATTTTATGTACTAGATACTAACTTCTAGGTAGATCACAGACACAGGCTATTATTTAACTTATTCGTTTTATACAAAATGGTTATGAGGGCCAAATTTAGTTTGTCGATCCTTATTAGTTGTATTTCGCTAATCTAGTTTTACGAAAATTGAGGGAAAGTGTATATAAGGGATAAAATCTTAAAGATGATAATTTATAAGTTGTACTAGGATTGATTTATATATATATATATATATATATATATATATATATATATATATATATATATATATATATATATATATATATATATATATATATATATATATATATATATATATATATATATATATATATATATATATATATATATATATATATATATATATATATATATATATATATAACAAATTTATATTTGTAGTCCGTTGAATTCTATTCAAAATGAGTATGCAATGCAAATTTAAATTTTGTCAATTTTAATAAGTAGTGGAAAATACTACTTTTAGCGAAATATCTACAATTTTTAAATAGGTACCTACGGAACATCCACAGAACTATATAAATATTGAGTGCCTATTTTCTAATATAATCTATTACATTGTACTTTACAAGGAGTAAAATTGTTCGTTATTCAGAAAGTAACATTTTTCGTCTGCTAGTAATGCGACAGTTTCTGGATTCGATTCTTACTAGGAGAAGATGGATTTTTCTATTTCCATTTTCTTCGCTCTGGCAAGTAGGCAAAGCGCGGCGTTGAGTTCCGCCATACAACACACAATGTCTCGAAATAAGGCGGAAAGCGGGGACGATGAAAGCAGGGACTAAGCAACGGAGTGTCATAACACTAGGTCTCTAAGGTTCTTGCAGTTCCCTCTACCTACCCTGTCACGTGCGGGATAAAGCGTGAAGCTAAAAAAAATTAATTGCTACATTGTTTAACGAACTAAGACTTACCCAAAATAAATGTGTTTTATATATAATTAAAACGACCCATTCAGACATATTCAGACATACTCACATTTGTCTCGCACATTATACAAATCGTAAGAGCGAAATAGCTGCAATGGTAATTCCGTTAATTTCTACACGCATGTACACGTAAATATTTCAATACATGATTATGATTGTGGGTTCAGATATAACGAAGTTAACTAACATATAAATTTGGAAAATATAAGGAGATACGTAGGACCTTTCTGCATATTAGGAAATATTGTTATCATTATGTATAGACTATTTGTATATTGTGAATATAAATAAATAATATAGCAAGATTTTGAGACATTTTTTTGCTAAATATATCTCAACACTTATTTCCCACAAGACAGATTGATTGGTAGAGAAAGCTTTATAGCGTTATGCTTGCCTTTTGTGCTAATAAGCTTGCTTATCTGCCGCAAGCCGAAGCACTACATGACGCTTCGTACTTTTTAAGGAAAGGGTATCCTCTTTCCTCCCTTAACTAAGATGACAACTAAGATACAACCATCATTATCCACGTCGATCAGATCACGATCCATCACCACAGAAAAAAAAAACAAATATTACAGACACAATATACTGTTTTAGGTTTTTAATTTCCTGCAACTTCAAGTAATTTTTTTGTGCTCTTAAAATACGTTAGCCACTAACTTTCAAAAGATATCCTCATTTATATATAACATTCGTGTTTACATGCATTTTTAAGTTATTTTTATACTTTATGATATAATTTGCTATATTCACAATCTTGTGTATTTGAAAATATGAGGTAGTATAATATTGAAATTGAAAATTGTCATGTAGATGTAGTCGTTGATTCATTCAGGATCAAGCCCTTCATGGGAAATATCTAAAACAGCTTCAACTAATTATCAAATTACAAATCTTTAACTATAACTCGACAGCATATACTATAGAAAAGGTTTTAAAATATTTAATAGCAAAATTTAAAACACTAAGGAAAAATATTTAACTAAATAAATATATTTAATGACCAAAAATATAACAGTTCTAAGAGGAGTATGAGAGTAAAAAAGCAAAAGCGTTATTCATTTGAAAAATTATAGAAAAATTAAAATATAAACAATTTGAGCTATATTTATTTGATATATAGTAAATAAAATATATAGTTAAATAAAAAATCTTAGAGAGAACATACATTTATAAATGGAATAATCGAGGCAGATAAGATAAGCGCATGCAGCGCAATTATATATACACTATGATTTTTTAATATTAAGAAGAATACATCGTATTAAATGAAAATAAAGGCATGAAATCTTTAGTGAGGTACGTAAATATATTATAGTAATCATTTACGACTTTAAAAATGTTCTTGTACATAATTAATATCACAAACGAATCTGATTTATAGTTGATTTTTTACATAACAAAAGTAATTGATGTACGTTGTTTAATAAATAGTCCTATAAGGAAGGAATACAAGATTGCTATTTGTTATTTTAGCAAAAATAACTATCAATATGCCAGATACATTTTAGGTAAAAAAATATAACGTTTACAAGTTTTAGCTAAAGCATATAAAATTAGACTTCATTTTAAATTGAACTTTGCAAATGAAATGATATTTTCAACGTACGCAAATTTTACTATACTCATTAAAAAAATATAGTTGAATACCGCCTTAACTTAATCATTTGAAATACAAGAGTATTATTTTCTATATGAGACCTTTATAACGTACGTATGCTTAGATTCAGCTTATGGCGATTTAAAGTAGACGTGGGATATATTTTTTCCAATATTTATACTTTAATATCGTTCCTAAAAGTAAATCAAATAAAGAGCTTTCTCTTCTGCAAAGGGTAACGTAAAATTGTAGAAGAAATTAAGTATTGTGCTATTGCAAAGTTGCAGCATTCATTATTGATACTAATATTTTAAATGTGTATTATACATTACACTGATTTTTTTAATATATTTTATAAATAAATTAATAAATTCGTAAATAAATAAATTATTATGTATTTATTACAAATTTACGTAAAATATGACAGGTTTTTTAAATTAGATAGTAAGAAACACGTTATAAAATTACTGTAACGCAATATAATGTTGTAGTTTAATATCAATATTTAAATAAAATTAGGGTTCGTTGATAGGAAAATTTATTAATAATGTTCCTCTTCTCGCTCGCTTCGTGCTCATTAAGCCTGAGTTTGCATAATCATTTTTAGGCCTTTAACTCAGGTTAATTCAAATATTTACAAAATTCAACGCCAGCTCCTGTAGAGAAAGGAAACAATCATCCAAATATTTTTTATTGAGTTTCTAAGAACATTATACCTTTTTATGAATACTTGCTTTTTTTAAAGCTGGATCAAATAAAAGCGTAAATTTAATTTTAATATCGAAGAAATATAACAACATCAACAGCACCTACGTAGTCGTTTGCTTTAAATGCTATGACTTACCGTTACACTGTATAAAGATCTCTATTAGTATGTTTCACCAAACCAACACTGATAAGTATTGGAGACAGAAAACATTGAAATATACCTTCTCACCGTGTGCAATATTTTCTTCGAGTTATGCTATTAACGCCGCTTAAAATGGAAATTCATACACTACTTTTGAAGAGTAAAAAATGTTACATTTTTATTTATTCAAAGAAAGAGATAATAATCAAATAACTGCTGCTGTGTCAGAGGAAATTTTATTTTTTTTTTCTAGGAAAAATTTTATAAATTTTCTATGGATATAAAATTTTAAACACAGTAACACACAAGACTAATAGTAAAATATATTATTATCAATTTAACAAGCATATTCATATAATTATAATTTAAATTTTTTGTTTTTGTTTAATATACGATTTTATTAATTTTTTGTTTTTTGACATTATTAATGATAGATTTGCATAATGCATGCACACATTAAATTTATGTAGTAATATCTTAAACCTTAATAACACAATTTCTATCAACAACAATTAAATGATAATATCAACAAAAAATGCATACATATAAATGAATTTTAAGTGATTTTCTATTTAATTTTTCAAGGTACTTATTTACACATTACCTATAGATATGTAAAACATTTTTTTATGTCTACATGTTTTCCTGTTCATAAGACTAGTCTTCTAAGGAAGGAAGGGCTGAGTGAACCTGTTTCCGTAATTCCGATTCCGATGAATTCGTACACTCTGCAAGGCATATCAAATACCCCAGGCAACAATAAGCAAATTAAAAGCGCTTTACAATTAACTATAAACACAACTACTCATTTCATGTTATTATGAAACCGCTAATAGTCAGCCCTTTGCTAGCAGTCACTGGATAGGTTACAAAACGTGGATATATAAAATTATTTGTATTTCTTATTGCTCACAAAAATTCAATTGAGAAATATAAAAATAAATTTTGGTTTACAATGGCGGGCTTATTATATTCCATAAAAATATCACAATAAAAACATATTGCATATTGCCGATTTTTTACTTCCACACTACAATTTTCATTTAAATTAAGTAAAACATTGATTACAGCCAAAACTTATCTAACTAGATTGTCAAACTTTTTTCGCTGTCTTTTATTTCTGAATCAAATAAACTTATTATATAAATATTTCTCATTTATAGTTTATGAAAAAAGTATCAGCATTACAAAGAAACCTCTCAGTATAAATTGTTGACGATGTGAATCGAAGTGCTGAATCCTTATTTACGTAGACAGTCGAGATGATTGAAATGATTTATTGTATGTGATGGAGTTGTAGCTTATTGTAATAACACGTTTAACATTTGAATCACGTAACACTGATGAGATTTATGTTTGGCTAATGTTTTGTTCTCTGGAATACTTTAAATTTCATTTCATTAATATATTTCAAATTATATTAAGCTGAGAGAATGGTTGCTGAAAGACAATTTAATTCACATTAGATATCGATTTCTTCATATTATTAAATAACGCTACTATAATACGAGGATCAAACTGAAAGTTCTTAGAAAATCAAAAACTAAGCATTCTAGCAAGTTATTAGTTTTATTATAACTTTTCAAAATAGCTTCCATTTACGTCAATACATCGCTGCATTCGATGGAACCATTGAGAAAAGCACCTTGCCCACTCGGCCTTAGGGGTCTCTTCAACGGCGTTTTGAAACACAGTCACTGCTTCTTCGGCGTCCATAAAATGTTTTCTTTTTTTTTTTTTAGCTTCACGCTTTTATCCCGCACATGGTAGGGTAGGCAGAGGGAACTGCAGGAACCATACGAACCTAGTGTTAAGACACTCCGTTACTTAGTCCCTGCTTACTCCGTCTCCGCTTTCCGCCATTTTCGAGGCATTGCGTGTTGAGTGGCGGAACTCAACACCGCGCTTTGCCTTAGATGCCAGAGCGAAGAAAATGGAAATAGAAAAATCCATCTTCCCCGACTGGGAAACGAACCCAGTAACAGTCGCGTTATAGGCAGACGTTGCGCCTCTGCGCCACGACGGTTCTCAAAATGTTTTCCTTGAAATTTTTCTTTTATTTTCGGGAATAAATAAAAATCGCAGGGTGCAAGGTCGGGGCTATACGGCGGGTGACCCAGTAATTCCACGTCTAAGGTCGCTAAATAGTCGATCGTTTGCCTGGCGGTGTGCGACGAGGCATTGTCGTGATGAAGGAGGATCCTGCTGCGAGGTCGTTTCTCTCGAACTTTTTCCAAGACAAGTGGCAAACAGTTGTTAGTGTACCACTCTGCATTAACCGTTTCTGATCCTCTAAGACAACTGTCGCGTAATGACCTGTCTTTCCGAAAAACGAGGCCACCATCTTTTTTCCAACACTTCGACCTCTCTTCACTTTAGTTGGCAACTCTTCGGAAGGAAACACCCACTGAGCAGACTGTCTTTTGGTTTCCGGATCATATCAGTAAATCCAGCTTTCGTCACCCGTTAGTATATCGAACACAGCATTTGAGTCACCTCCGTTAAATTTTTGATCATTTCTCGGCACCAATCAACACGGCGGAGTTTTTGAGCCTCGGTCAAATTATGCGGTATCCAGCGGGCACAAAGCTTCCTGACCGCTAAATGTTCATGGAGGATTTTGTGCACTTGACTCATACCTATGCCTAGACTTCTCCGAATCTGCTGATAGGTCACTCTTTTGTCAGTCTCTATCATACGCCGCACAACACTGATATTATCTTCAGTCGTCGCTGTAGAAGGCCGTCCCTCACGCAAATCATCGGTGAGATTAGTTCGATCACGTTTGAATTCATTAAACAGTTGTAAACTGTGGCACGAGATTGAAGTCTATCATAACTTTCTTGTTGACTTATATGACATCGAAAATCATAAAAAATCATTGCACGAAAATTTTCTCGGCTTAAATTCATTCTGACGTGCACAGTCAATTTTCAATTTGCCACCAAATCGTAAAACAAATGACAAATGAATGAAATGTATACTCAATAATATTGAGTATACATTTCAATGAAATGTATACTCAATAATATTGAGTATAGATTTCATTCATTTGTCATTTGTTTTACGATTTGGTGGCAAATTGAAAATTGACTGTGCACGTCAGAATGAATTTAAGCCGAGAAAATTTTCGTGCAATGATTTTTTATGATTTTCGATGTCATATAAGTCAACAAGAAAGTTATGATAGATTTCAATCTCGTGCCACAGTTTACAACTGTTTAATGAATTCAAACGTGATCGAACTAATCTCACCGATGATTTGCGTGAGGGACGGCCTTCTACAGCGACGACTGAAGATAATATCAGTGTTGTGCGGCGTATGATAGAGACTGACAAAAGAGTGACCTATCAGCAGATTCGGAGAAGTCTAGGCATAGGTATGAGTCAAGTGCACAAAATCCTCCATGAACATTTAGCGGTCAGGAAGCTTTGTGCCCGCTGGATACCGCATAATTTGACCGAGGCTCAAATACTCCGCCGTGTTGATTGGTGCCGAGAAATGATCAAAATTTAACGGAGGTGACTCAAATGCTGTGTTCGATATACTAACGGGTGACGAAAGCTGGATTTACTGATATGATCCGGAAACCAAAAGACAGTCTGCTCAGTGGGTGTTTCCTTCCGAAGAGTTGCCAACTAAAGTGAAGAGAGGTCGAAGTGTTGGAAAAAAGATGGTGGCCTCGTTTTTCGGAAAGACAGGTCATTACGCGACAGTTGTCTTAGAGGATCAGAAAACGGTTAATGCAGAGTGGTACACTAACAACTGTTTGCCACTTGTCTTGGAAAAAGTTCGAGAGAAACGACCTCGCAGCAGGATCCTCCTTCATCACGACAATGCCTCGTCGCACACCGCCAGGCAAACGATCGACTATTTAGCGACCTTAGACGTGGAATTACTGGGTCACCCGCCGTATAGCCCCGACCTTGCACCCTGCGATTTTTATTTATTCCCGAAAATAAAAGAAAAATTTCAAGGAAAACATTTTGAAAACCGTCGTGGCGCAGAGGCGCAACGTCTGCCTATAACGCGACTGTTACTGGGTTCGTTTCCCAGTCGGGGAAGATGGATTTTTCTATTTCCATTTTCTTCGCTCTGGCATCTAAGGCAAAGCGCGGTGTTGAGTTCCGCCACTCAACACGCAATGCCTCGAAAATGGCGGAAAGCGGAGACGGAGTAAGCAGGGACTAAGTAACGGAGTGTCTTAACACTAGGTTCGTATGGTTCCTGCAGTTCCCTCTGCCTACCCTACCATGTGCGGGATAAAAGCGTGAAGCTAAAAAAAAAAAAGAAAACATTTTATGGACGCCGAAGAAGCAGTGACTGTGTTTCAAAACGCCGTTGAAGAGACCCCTAAGGCCGAGTGGGCAAGGTGCTTTTCTCAATGGTTCCATCGAATGCAGCGATGTATTGACGTAAATGGAAGCTATTTTGAAAAGTTATAATAAAACTAATAACTTGCTAGAATGCTTAGTTTTTGATTTTCTAAGAACTTTCAGTTTGATCCTCGTATTATAGAAGCGTTATTTTAAAATATGAAGAAATCGAGATCTAATGTAAATTAAATTGTCTTTCAGCAACCATTCTCTCAGCTTAATATAATTTGAAATATATTAATGAAATGAAATTTCAAGTATTCCAGAGAACAAAACATTAGCCAAACATAAATCTCATCAGTGTTACGTGATTCAAATGTTGAACGTGTTATTTACAATAAGCTATAACTCCATCGCGTACAATAAATCATTTCAATCATCTCGACTGTCTACGTAAATAAGGATTCAGCACTTCGATTCACATCGTCAACAATTTATACTGAGAGGTTTCTTTGTAATGCTGATACTTTTTTCATAAACTATAAATGAGAAATATTTATATAATAAGTTTATTTGAATCAGAAATAAAAGACAGCGAAAAAAAGTTTGACAATCTAGTTAGATAAGTTTTGGTTGTGATCAATGTTTTACTTAATTTAAATGAAAATTTATTTATTTTACGAACGTTAGTGTAGAAGTAAAAAATCGGCAATATGCAATATGTTTTTATTGTGATATTTATTTTTATATTTCTCAATTGTATTTTTCGTGAGCAATAAGAAATACAAATAATTTTATATATCCACGTTTTGTAACCTATCCAGTCTATTGTGACTGCTAGCAAAGGGCTGACTATTAGCGGTTTCATAATAACATGAAATGAGTAGTTGTGTTTATAGTTAATTGTAAAGCGCTTTTGATTTGCTTATTGTTGCCTGGGGTATTTGATATGCTTTGCAAAGTGTACGAATTCACCGGAATCGGAATTACAGAAATAGGTTCACTCAGCCCTTCCTTCCTTAGAAGACTAGTCTTATGAACAGGAAAACATGTAGACATAAAAAAAAAATTTATATATCTGTAGGTAACGTGTAAATAAGTACCTTGAAAAATTAAATAGAAAATCACTTAAAATTCATTTATATTTATGCATTTTTTGTTGATGTTATCATTTAATTGTTATTGATAGAAATTGTGTTATTAAGGTTTAAGCTATTACAACATAAATTTAATGTGTGCATGCATTAAGCAAATCTATCATTAATAATGTCAGAAATCGTAAGATTAATAAAATCGTATATTAAACAAAAACAAAAAATTTAAATTATAATTATATGAATATGCTTGTTAAATTGATAATAATATATTTTACTATTAGTCTTGTGTGTTACTGTGTTTAAAATTTTTTATCCATAGAAAATTTATTAAATTTTTTCTAGAAAAAAAAAATAAAAGTTCCTCTGACACAGCAGCAGTTATTTGAGATAAACAGCATCTCTTTCTTTGAATAAATAAAAATGTAACATTTTTTACTCTTCAAAAATAGTGAATTAATTTCCATTTTAAGCGGCGTTAATCGCATAACTCGAAGAAAATATTGCACACTGAGAAGGCGTATTTCAATAATAGAGATCTTTATACAGTGTAACGGTAAGTCACAGCATTTAAAGAAACCACTACGTAGATGCTGTTTATGTTATTACATTTCTTTGCTACTGATATTAAAATTAAATTTACGCTTTTATTTGATCCTGCTTTAAAAAAAGCAAGTATTCATAAAAATGTATAATGTTCTTAGAAACTCAATAAAAAATATTTGGATGGTTGCTTCCTTTCTCTACAGGAGCTGGCGTTGAATTTTGTAAATATTTGAATTAACCTGAGTTAAAGGCCTAAAAATAATTATGCAAACTCAGGCTTAATGAGCACGAAGCGAGCGAAAAGAGGAACATTATTAATGAATTTTCCTATCAACGAACCCTAATTTTATTTAAATGTTGATATTAAACTACAACATTATATTGCGTTACAGTAATTTTATAACGTATTTCTTACAATCTAATTTTAAAAAACCTGTCACATTTTACGTAAATTTGTAATAAATACATAATAATCGAATTTATTAATTTATTTAAAAAATATAAAAAAAAATCAGTGTAATGTATAATACACATTTAAAATATTAGTATCAATAATGAATGCTGCAACTTTGCAACAGCACAATACTTAATTTCTTCTACGATTTTACGTTACTCTTTGCACAAGAGAAATCCCTTTATCCATTTCATTCATTTGTCATTTGTTTTATTTTAAGTTGCCAGTTCTAAAAACTTTCAGTTTGACCCTCGTAGATCTGCTATCTTGTTTAGAAGAGATTTTTTTGAAATTAACTTAATCTTATAAATAAAATGATGTTTAATGATTGAATACCAATTATAGATCTTGCTATATAAGTTTCAAATCTGTACACTTACTCAAAACGTAGTAGTGTATAAACACTAAATCACAATAATAAGGTCTGACCAATTATGATTATTATTCTTATTGTTTTTTGAAGTGTCTGCGCAATGTATCAAAAACGACAAAACAAAAATTGCCTTTGTTGCGTCTCAATTACGTTATGTTATTAAGACAAGGAAAATGTCGTTACGAACGTCCACGATGTGACGGCAAAACACATGCAACTTGGAGAGAACTAGGAAATGAGTTAACTGTTTTCTTTGAGTGGCGGAGCTTAACGTCGTGCTTTGCCTAGCTGTCAGAGCGAAGAAAATGAAAATAGATAAAACCATCTTCCTCCTCTTTCCTCGAATCGGACCCACAAACCGTCGCATTTACATGCAGGTGCTAGGGTATTAATATTATTCATTATTCAGTATTTATACTTTTATATTGTATTATAGCACAAAATCAGTAACTATCTCTGAATATTTTAGTGAAGTACTAAGCGATTTTGTTAAATGCCTGTGAAAGGGATGACGTTTGTGAAGTGATCACAATAGGTTTAGGGAAACCTGGCTGAGTTTGTTGTGGTCTCTTCTCACCAGGCCGCGCTTGGAACCCTGGTAACTTTAGTTTTAAGTCGGCGGAGGGGCTCAATTCGATATTTATTATCAAATTGGGCTCCTCTGACACTCCTCCGTTCGCTCTATCTGACGTACACAAGTGATCATCTTATTGATTCTAAGTGGAAAATAAATAAATAAAATAAATATTGAAAATAAATGAAGACTCGAGTTAATGTACTTTTATTTTTAAATGCAAATGTACATAACACGTTTTTAGTATCTCTAATAGATTTATTGGTACTCTGCTTAGACACTACTGTCATCGTTCAAATGCAGATTTTAAGCTGAGAATTTAAGCCATATATATAAGATAAGATAAGATGAGAATTTAAGCCATATATATTTTAGCGTTTGTACCCTTTCAGCTTTTTCTTTAACATGTAATATTTATTTTTAACAAAAGCGAAAATTCTTATACATAAGCTTATACATACATATTTACATACATATATTACACAGTAAGTAATATTAAATATATAAAATTATATTCGATAAAATAAAAACGATTTTAAAGTTCAGTAAAAAAAAAATCAAATAAAAATAAATTCTTTTCAAACCTAACATAAAATAAATAACAAATATTAAATAAATAATAACTTATCGAAGAAAAATTGTATGATGCATTTAAAAAAATATATTATGTCAATTTAATACAACCGTTCATAAAGAGGAATTTCGTAAAAATGTTCCATATGTGTAAATAACTATTACTATTATAAATTCGAGATAGACAGCATAAAAAAATAATAAAAAAATTACTTTATTAGTTTAAAAGTAAAAATGGTTGAAATAAGTGAAATTATACGCCTTAAATGTCTTACTACTTTGTACAAAACTTCAAGCGGAAATGAAATGAAGTCTGTTTTGAATGAAATAGTCGTCGTCTTCGTCGAATTCGTCGAATTATTTACGTTTCCGTGTAATTGTAAAAGGAAAGTTATTCATTAATAAAACTAGCAGACGTACTTTATGTATTTTTAAGAGTATGAAAGCTGTTTCAAAAAAGATCTGATATGCTTGTAGATATTATCATCATTGAAAACGACGGTTTATATAAAAAAACAAGTTTTCTTAATGTTTTATTTTGAGTTATTCGTCTTAACCAATGGACAGACTAACTGACATATAGACAGTAGAACGGACATGTATATTTTCGTTTTAGGTTTTTCTAGGTAAGTTTAAATTTTGTTCCCTTCCTACAAAAATAAGAAATATATAAAAATATAAAAATTAATAGATTGAAAATTGTTAAGAAACTGACTACTTCTATTTGCGAGTAAAATGTATGCTTAATAAATTCTATCAATAATCTTCTTGTATATACCAAAGGAAGTGATTAATGAAATTTGAAGTAATGCACATTGATATAACATATAAAATAATTTACGTTACATATCTGGTCTAATCGTAAATGACATGAAAATGAGCTTATGGAAAATATACTTTGTTTTTGTACGTTTACCTATATAACAATTATATTTTTAGGTAGCTTAAAATCATTAGAGTTACTCTCTGATCTTAAATTTATTTTAATATTAAAATTTTACAGATTTATTAATTAGGATTATGGGTTATGGCTTTCTGGTTTGATATATTTGTTAAAATTTATTTAACAGTTATTGAAATTTCAGTACGCTACAATAGCAATGAAACTATTATAAACAATATTTAGCTTTTTTAGTTGTAATTTGTAGTACCGGTGCTGAACACTTACAGCCATGTTAATAGTGCCACTGTCTCATGTGCAATCTTCAACATTTTTAAACTTCCTTTGTACAGCAATATTATACAGCGATTTTTTTTAAAAAGATGACATGAAATAATCAATTTCTACAGTTGTATTTGTAATCTTTATACTTTTGATTTTAATAACAAACTTAAACTGTAGAAGATTGAATAAAAATTACGACCATTTTAACTAAACGTCCTATGATATTAATATAATATAAGAAAATAATTGTAGGCACAATATTTAAGAAATTATAGTGTGTATATATAAGTAACTCTGGAGGCTGTGCCTAGTAAAATATTTATGCAAAATTGCCGAATGTTTTCAATTCCTCGCAGATATCGGTATTATATAATAAGATAATATCTAATAATAGTTGTTCTACAGCTATTGTCTACGTTTGTATACTCATTAGATCACTACTTCACACATAATTTGATTATTATTATTTAACAATTACAGAGTTTTTAATGCTCTTTCGGATGGATCATTTTTCTTTTCCAATACAAAAATAAAAAATAACTATGAAATATGATTATGTTGTATTTATTAGTAATAAATGTATAATTTGCCAGGTTTATTTGATTAGATTTTATGAAAATGTTTAAATATATTATAAAGCAAATAATAAAGTAGCATAATATCAAACCTTTAATTAAAGTAAGAGTGCAATGATAAGAAATCTTATTTATAATGCAATTCGCTCGTATTGCGCTCATTGGCCTGAGATTGTATAACACTGTGTAGATCTTTAACTCAGCCTAATTAAAATATTTACAAGTTTCAACACCTGTAATTGCAGTTAAAGGAAAAAACATCTAAATAATTCTTATTGATTTTCTTACTGAGACCTTTTTATGAATGTTTTTGTCAATAAGAATATAGCAAGAACAAATAAAAGCGTAATCAAATGAAAGTAGGTGTGTAATTTAAATATCAATAGCAAAAAAATACAAGTACATACATAGCTTTAAGTCCATAAATTATTTCTTTTGAAATAAGTGACTTAAATATTTTACCGCAAGACTATATAAATCTTGTTCAGTGATACGTACACTGACACGTGTATTTAAGCCAAGTGAATAGTGTGAAAGCTGAGACAAGAAATTAATATTGAAATACTTAGTGCCTTCTCTGTAAACAACTGAGAGTATATTCTCTTTGGGTCAGCGATTAATCCCGTTTTAAATGGATATTTTCATAGATTATAAGTGAAGAGAAAAATCTCTAATTTTTTATTCGTACAAAGAAAAATGCAGTTTATCTCGAGTGACGGATGCTGTGTCAAAAGAAATATTATAATTTATATCTTCTTTTCTAGGAGATGGTTAGATTTTCTAAAAATAAAAATTGCACAACACATATTTTAAATACTGCATAGAATAATAAAATATTATACAAAGTTACCGATAGAATTATTATATACAAGTTTATATAGAAAAAGAATATATACGAGTAGGTACATGCTATGTAAGTGAGTAAGTACATACTATGCTATGTACATGCTATGGCATATGTATAGCCTAATAATATATATAGTTTATAATGAAGCTAATATCATATATCATGACACATTGAATAACTATGCGCAAATATTACTTAATTTCATGGTTGTCCAATTAAGTGCATTTAATAAAATTTGTGTCGTCAATTAAGCAGCGAAAATTTTACAGCTAAATTTCGATGTCTGTGTAACGCATACGTTTGTATGCATATTTGTGTTTCATATGTATTTATTATAATTGTATGTAACAGTTGAAAATGTGAACTAATATACGAGGGGATAAGTAAAAAAAATTATATATATATATATATATATATATATATATATATATATATATATATATATATATATATATATATATATATATATATATATATATATATATATATATATATATATATATATATATATATATATATATATATATATATATATATATATATATATATATATATATATATATATATATATATATATATATATATATATATATATATATAAAAAGGAGCTTCAAAGGAGCTTCCATTAAGAAATGTGAAATTCGAAGCGGTCTCTTCAAATTTACTAATTTCAAATTTTTCTACGAAAATTAAAATTTTCTTTTTAAAGTATTTAAGTAGTAAATTAAAATATCGATTAAAAAGTAAATTGCTCGAAAATATATTCCACATACATATATATAATGGGAATCAACCAACAATTTCCTAATATTTCACGACTGCCCAAACTCGACAGGAACAGTTTATCGCCCCGACCTCCATAAAACTGTTACAAACAAACATTACGTAGATTGAAAGGTTGTATGCGGATTGCATGTCGTGATTGCTCCTAATCAAGATAGAAATTGGATGATGCTATATTTTCACTGTTATATTTTAGATTAATATTTTGTCGATATGTGTAATAGGTTGAATATATTTAGAGCATGCCTTTTGTATACAATTTTAAACACAAGCATTTTGCAATAGTCTTTATTTTTTTAAATAGAACCAATTGCATTCAACTGCCCATAGTTAGACTATTGACAGTTAAAATATTTAAAGAGGAATTTCAACTATTTTATTACATGAACATTTTATTTTGTACCAGTAGGTTTAACTTTTGCTTCTAAATGAACTATTCTAAAATATTATAGTATAAGTAGAAGTACTTCTAGGACATATTTATGCTTATACTTTTATATGTTACAGTTTGAACCCTAATACTACTATTTTAATGTAATATTTATTCACAAAGTATCTTATGTTTTTTACTCACAGTTTGTAAATCTTTGATATAAGATAATGGCTTGCCTAAGTAATGAATCCGTTGTCCTGAAATATGGCACCGTCATTTTAGAATAACTTGTGTTCTCATATTTAATCTAGAAAATAACTCTTATTTTGTCTTTCAGGTAACACGTTTCAAAATATACGCGTATGTATATGTTTTAAAACATATGTATATTATTAAATTTTGAATTTATTGTTTGAAATTCTTACAAAAAACAGTCAGATGTATCTAGATTAAATATAAGACCACAAGTTATTCTAAAATGACGGTGTCAGTAGTCAGTAGTCAGTAGTAGATTTAAAGTTCTTAATGAAACATCATAAATTATTGTGTGTCAAAGAAAAAGATAAAGACGGACAAAATGAATGCTCGACATCGACGACATGGTAGAGTCAGATGACAAAAAATGTAAACGGCTATGGCTTTAGCATGTTTCATTTTCATAGTTATTTGCTTTATTCCGCTCGTAGTGGAGTAGGCAGAGGAAACTACAAGGACTTTGGGAACCTAATATTCAGAACCTAATGGAATTCAATGCTACGATTATGTACTCTCCAGAATGAAGAAAATTAAATTGAAGTAATCAAATTTCCACGAGTATCAAACCCACAAATCATCTTGCTTACAGGCAGATGCTGTACCTCTGCGCCATATGGCCAATAACGACAACGTGTATAATTTATATATAAAGTTGGAATATTTTCTTAAAAGGTAATATAGGTCAGCTATAGTACTATAAACATCAGTAATCCTATTAGGATTGTAGGCATCAACCTATAAAGTGCTCCATTCGCTCAGATTAACCGATAAATTAATAAGGTATGTAATCCAATAGTATTGTTATTATAACACTTTGTGGATATTCGTAACTGTTAGTTTCAGCTGTTGAAATCATTTTCCATATATGTACATAGGTGTAATATTACTACTAAGTAAACATTTATAATCTGATGCTGGTATAAGAAAAATTGTGCCAAATATTTTCATTTCTAATGTAATATTATAATATTATGAATTTAGGTCGCTAATAAAAACTTGTTTATCTCTCCATGAGATATTTTTCCACAAAAGCACGTAATATATACAGCTGGAAGGCTAATGGAAGCAGAGAGAAAAGTTTCAATAGTGTACTATGTTCATGTATGAATATTTAATGTTTATATTTTAAAACGTTCAAACGTTAAGTTAGTTGAAGGACTAGGATTTTTGCACGAATGTACGTAATAATATATAAGATTATTTACCTCAGTGACTTCACTACTCACTATCTTACCAAAGTAGGGAAATGTGGTTCGTTTTTAGTAAGGATATTGTAGTAATGATAAAAATAGAACCTGTATTCTGTTCTACGGTAATAGCGTTTCAAGCGTATTACTTGTGCATATTTCGCTTCGCTACTATAACGATGTTTAGAGAACACATAAAGAAATATGTCGCTAAAAAAATTTACACAACAATGTATAAAGGAGATTAAGTAAAAGTTTTATCCTTCACCGAAAACAATTACAAAAATTATACATTATACATTCGTATAATAATAATCTGTATGCAAGTTAGTTACTCAGCTAGTTTGTTACAATTTTATTTAGCACTCACAAAACACATGACACCAATTTACTAAAGTAACAAACTGAACGTAAATAGTGCCAGTGAAACGTTTATAAAGCTTTTGCTGGTATTGGGGAGTTTAATGTTGAAAAAAGGTTTTTTATAAACGAGAAAATTTATCTGTTTAGTTTAATAGAAAATAATATCTGTGAGGATGCTAGCGAAATATTTCTATTATTGTTGTAAATATTTTGAAATCAACAAAACATGTATAGATATTTTAATTAACTATGAATAAAATCGTATGCCACAGGTAACCATGGAATCAACCGTAAAATTATTCACATTTTCAACTTCTCCCTTTCCTTGGGCATATTTCCTAGTGCTTGGCGTAAAGCTCGTATACTCACGACTCTAAAATAAAAATCCTTTTCTAATTATCACCTTAACTCTATCCTTTCCCTTTTGTCTATATAATTGGAACGTACTGTCCATTTTCAATTATACAGCTATTTGCACAAGCACAACATTCTTTTTGAGTTTCACTACTGCTCTCACTAAAGTTTGCAATATGGATAATAAGCTACCAAGTGTACTGGCCCTGCTGGATTTTAGTAATATATTTACGGTTGATTTTAAACTATTGCAATCTCTTTTGCCTTCTACTTACACTTTCCCCGAGGTTGTGATGTGATTTTATAGTTTCGCTTCATAGTCTTTCTTTCATACTTTGTCATCAGGTGTGCCGCAATGCGGTGTCCTTTCTTTTTTGTTATTTCCATTTTTATAAATACAATCTCTCAATCTTTTAGTCTTCTTTTCATGTGTATGCAGATGATTTGTAAGTTTACGTTTCTGCCCACCTCGTGACATTGATGGTGCTATTGCGGAAATTAATGATAGCTTAGAAAGGATCTGCACCTACTGTAAAGCTTATAAGTTTCGTGTTAATGCAGCAAAGTCACAGGTTATTTTAATGGGCAGCCCTAGGCAACTTGCAAAAATTAAATATAACTATTTACAACCAATCCGCTTTGACAATTCTGTTCTCAATTTCAGTAATTCTGTCATATATCTGAACCTATTAATGGATAGCTCCATTACCTGATCTGTGCAAATTGCTGAAGTCAGTAGGATTTTTTTTTGCTACAATAGCATCATTAAAGCGCTAGAAATACTTATTCCTTCCTATTTTGAACATTGCAGATTGCTGTTATTTAGATGTGACAGACGATTTACTTAATAAGCTTGAAAGATTACAAAATATATGTATTAAATTCATCTTAGACCTACGTTAATTCGACCACGTCTCAAAATACCGTAGCAAATTGAACCGTTTAAATCAGATACTGTCGCAATTTACACACCCTTCCTCATTCAAATCCATCATTTTAATCCTTTCTCTCTCAACTATCTCAAGACTCGCTTAAAATTTATGAGTGCTGGCATTACATGCATTACTTACCTATGGATTTATTCCAAATATTGGCTAGTTGATATGAAACTGTTTCAATTTGGTTTCCAATTGTGCTTCAACAACTATTTCAGATTGACCTATAACTTGACTAATCCCTAATCCACCTATCGATATCAAAAATTGTGCACTCGACATTTTATATGATAACAAAGCGCATGTAAACCTTTCGATTTAAAACGTTCCATTTTAAACTCCTGATAGGATAGAACATATATGTGCATTCAGTAACACTTTGACAAATTAAATTTTGACTATCATAAAATAATAAATAAATAGCTGCAACCTGCATATACTGTGGCGCTGTGCCATAATATCATCTACATGAAGAAACACACAATAATTACAGTAAATAAAAATGCCTATTACAGTTATATGAAATTTACATGTTAGGAAGTCTTCAAACTGTACCATGTAAAATACAGGTAGATCGTTCCAGTAGCTTTGTTTTCCTGTAAATGTATCGTAAACACATTTATATACGTATTTTACATAAAAACTATTTATTTACAGTTTACTCCATATTGCTATCCATATATTATTTATTTATTTATTTATTTACAATTTATGTACTGTCATACAAAATGAGTGTATACGGCCACAAATTTAAGTATGTTCACTATCATAAGGAGTATTTTCTTCGACTTACAATCTTGAAATTCGCACTCTCCCTTGATGCGTATCAAACGATTTACGGTTAGAGTTATAAAAAAATATTCTTTTCTAGGAAATGCAATATTTGTAATACAAAAATGGTGCTATTTCTGTAATGAAACACCTAAGGTTCGATAAAAACTCAGTCAGTCGAACTAGAAATGTCACAAATCAGTAGCCTTCATTGTTATAGAGGAGTTATATTAATATGATAAAGATGTTGATAATGATGCTTTATAGCGAAAGGATTACATGCACTTTGCATGTAATTCTTTCGCTATAAAACCTTCCATTTTAAACTTCTGATAGGATAGAATATATACATTCAGTAAACATTTTGATGAAATAAATTAAATTTGACTATCATAAAAATGCAGATACTGGGGCGCCGTGCCATTATATCGTTTACATGAAGAAAGACAATACTTGCAGAAAAGAAAAAAACGTCTATTATAATAATAGTTACAATAAGTTTACATGTAGGAAATCTTCAAACTATTCCGTATAAAATACCGGTAGATAGCTTCGTTTTCCTGTAAACGTGACTTAATTGCTGTATCCATTTGTTATTATTTTCATGACCGTGAGTAATTTCTTAATATAAGTATTTTTTTACATAAAAATTATTTATTTGCAGTTTATTATATATTGCTATATATTATTTATTCATTTTCAATTTATGTAGTATACAAAATGAGAGTATACTGCCACAAATTTAAGTATATTCACTATTACAAGGAGTATTTTTTTCGACTTACAATCTCGAATTTCACACTCTCCCTTGATGCATATCCCTTGTATTTGACCGGTGTTTCTTAAAATATCGTTCAAAATAAAAAAGTGGCAAACAACACAATAGGGTAGCATACGTATATTCGTACGCATATTTATATTATGATGATGTGAATTGTATGTAAAATTAATCTAATGTTACAAAATGCATATATCTATATATATGCATAAAATTTAACTATTAATGATTTTAATGTAATTTTTCTTTTTAAAAGGCACATTATAGTTATTCAATATTAGAACACAGTCAAACATTTCAAACGATTATGCCTGTCTCTTTGTGCGATATCTGGTTTAATCTCCGTAAAAACTGAACTGATTTCTGTGATACATTCATTAGTTTATGAAGGAGGCTATGGAGCAACGTGTAGGCTACGCTTTGTTTTGTAGTACAGTTTGGATTTTTTATTTCATAAATATTGCAGATATTGCTACAAAAATATTTTTTTAATATAAAATAATAGCTTACTTTAATATTTATTTATTATTTGACATGAAATTGGCAACATATCATTTATTTAACTTTTAAAAATTTGTTAAAAAACTAAAATTACTTACTTCGGGATAGTAATTTTGCGATAGGCAATAAGACCTAACTATGAATAATGTCGTTAATACTATTACAACTATTATAGGCTTCATCCCGCAAAACTTTTCAACACGCTTGGATGATTTTTTAAATTAAGGCGAGTTATTAAGGCTATTATGTATGACCAACTAAATCTCTCAGAGCATTGAAAATTCGCAACTTTTACTTTAATGTTATATACAAGAAAATGCCTTAATGTAAACGTGATTATTGTGAGGTCGTATTCCCTCAACACCTACGTTGAACTCGGAAGAAGTATTTTGCTATTATACGAATATTACGAGTTTATAAAAAAATATATTCGTTTCTAGGAATATTTGTGCATCTGTCTACAATGTCTGTTCCGCAATTATTATGTTAAGGTCTCGCTTTTATGGAGAATAAAATAAATATATTTTAGTTTTTTATTTTATTGAAATATTCTGTTACAATAAAAAAATATAGATGCTAGGCAATTTAAATACACATCTCTAACCTACATAATACTTACTAACCAGTCTTAATATTGTAATGCGACCATCAATTCTTTGTTTCTTTGTTGTTAAAAGAGTACAATTCCAACAATCATAAATATTTTGCCTTATCAGTTCATTATACCGCTTGTGTCAGAAAAACAAATAATTATTTTATATGATTGTTTTAATGTTCCAATCATGAGACTAATGTTTCCAAGTTTACTTTATATATAATTGCCCATAAACTGTGTGCTTCAAAATAATGTTAGGTATCTAACAAGTTGTGATATTCCGACAAATTTCAGATTCTCACCGCGTCCTTCGTTTTAGTCGTACTAATGTGTATTTCCCACATTTTTGTAGCCGTTATAGAAGATAAATAGTTCCTGTGTGCTACTAAGTTTTTCGAAGGCTAACTCTTGTTAACGATACGCTCGTGCCTCTACATTTCATTAACGTAATTGTTTTATTTTATACAGATATAAATTTATATATGAATTGATATATAACTTAAACATTTCATAACAATTATTTGTTTATGTATTTTATTTCTCGAATAATAGTAACAATTATATTACAATTTGAAACCAAATACTATGACAGTGCATATGTTAGATTTTTAACTCGAGGTAGGGCGTCTGTAAAATACTCCAAACTCAATAGTTTCAGGTCACGATGCGTATGTGATCGCGATTGAATGGAACCCACATTCATTAATTTTCGGCTATGCTTATGTCTCATAAATATTGACACTACTAAAATTGATTACTCACGCCAATATTGTCATGTCACATATCCGTTTTGGTGCACCACATCGGGTACATTATACTCGATCTAAAATTTTGTGTCAACCGCTTGTGTTCTGCATGTCATTTTAAAATTACTTATATTAAAGTTTTATATTGTTTTTTTCTAACATACAATTTATATATACAGTTTTGGATTTTAGGAGCATTTTTTTATAGCTTCACGCTTTATCCCGCACATGGCAAGGTAGGCTCTGCCTACTGCAGGAACCATACGATTTTAGTCTTAAGACAATCCGTTGCTTTAGTCCCTGTTTTCTCCGCCTCCGCTTTCCGCCTTTTTCAAGGCATTGCGTGTTGAGTGGCGGAACTCAACGCCGCGCTTTACCTCGTTGCCAGAGTAAAGAAAATGGAAATAGAAAAATCCATCTTCCTCGAGTGGGAATCGAATGGCAGACGCTTACTCCTCTGCCACGACGGTCCTCTACGGTCTCACGAGCATTTATATGTATATATTATCCATGTTTGTCGATATATATATATATCTCTTCGGAGCTGCTATTAGAATTTTTAACCATATAATACGTACCTACCTGAATCAAATTTGTAAACAAAATGAAAAAATGACCATGTCGTACAAGCATATATCAAAGTATATTATTTTATTAAATTTCAGTATATTTATCCGAAAGCGCTGACAATTTCAATTATATTTACCGAAAATATCAAATAAATTGTTTCTTTCGTGTTTGTATATATTGATTTCGTATCGCTAAATGACAGTATTTGTTCTATAGTATTGATTTTGCCTTTAACCTGTAACAGAACGTTGGATGCTTATTTGAAGCAACGGTATAATAACGCTGATTATGATTGCCTACAATTGATTATACTTATAAAGATAAATGCTCTGATTTTTATTTATTTTTAAAATGATATAACGACGCGTTAGTTGGATTTTTAGGGTTCCCTTACTTAAAAACACAAAATTAGAATTCTTATAAACCTGTCTGTATCTGCTTGTCCATCTGTCTATCTATCTATTGTTCTCAAAATCCCCTGAAGAAATCCCGCCGAAACTGATATTAATATCGCATTCTTAGGCGCTATGAAGCACATGAAAGTTATCTTTTCTTTTTTTTATCCCCGACTGCCCCCACGAGTGGGGATTTAAACGGGTTATGAGGGACTCGCGGACTGGCAGATGTAGGCTAATCCACAAACCCACTAAAACCTCACGATGTTCCTCCTCGACCGTCTTCAGCCGTGATACAGGAACTAACATCTTCCATGAATCACGGCAGCTAGCCTGCAAGGTACTTCGCAGAGTCAGGGGCGGTGGAATATCTTCGACAGCCTGCTCGAAGTAAAGCGCGGGAGCTACATGCACGCGCCTACTTGGTCTAGTTAGCAGGCGGCCAGCATCCACAAGCTGACCTCCCTCTGACCGATTAGGGTGGAAAATGGCGATCTTGTCCTCCTTGCGATAGAAAACGAGAGTAGCGGATGCCTCCCTCGCTTGTTTCGCTACCTCCTTCTCGAGAACCAGTGCCTCGCAGAAGGAAGAGATCCCATCTCACGACGTCTCGCAACCGGCCATGACGTTGATTTTGGCGAGATGTTGAGACGCTTAGGCACTGATCACGTCCGACACATATATCTCCCGAAGCAGCTCTGCCACGTGAGTACTTGCGTGTTGTATATAGTATAGATGTTTATATATATCACATTTTTTTAATTCTGTACTCGCATACATTTATAATTTTTTTTTGTTTCTACATTTTATCCCTATTAACCAGTTCATATAAGTTTCCAGATTCTTACTTTAAAGTATGGGTAACGATTCAAAATTTGTTTTATAACTCTTAACGAAAGCTTCTCGAGATTAAACGATATGACAAAATCTTGTAATTTTCAAAAAACATTATTTTGTCCATTTCCTCAAAAAAAAAAGAAAAAAATATATAAAATAACTACATAAATATTTGCAGATTACGATATACAATTTTTTTATAATAATTTACGAACAAATAGATTATTTGAAGGTACCAATCCATAATTATTACGACTTTAAACATCTACCACTACTCACTATCTAATATATTATCACAGCATTCGTATGTTGCCACTTCATTTAATTATTGGTGATCTTCTTTCAACAAGCTATTCAATTATCAAGAATCGGCATTGAGTAGATTTTTGAGCGCAATTCACTTCGCCAATGTTGTTGTGCCGTATAGGCAGGCCAGCAATATTGTGTTCGTTTCATGAAAAAATCTATCTAAAAATCTATTTATAATAAAAAATAATATTGTCATACTGTAGACGTCTTACGACTACAAATTTATCGTTTTTTATACATATAACTTATATATATTTTGAAGAGGCCCTTTATATCTACTACCATATCATGTGTTACATGTCCCAAGCGTTGCTCGGAGTTTCTCTTCCTACAACACGATGGGATGGAATATTTTGAAATTAAATCCTCCGTTTCAATGTTTCAATGATTGCATTGGATTTAAAACGATTTTGAAATCCAATACAATCACATTGAAACAGCAGTTTCATCATAAAATTGAAAATCCATTTGCTATCACTCTTCTTAACTTTATTAGATTAGCAATTTCCACAATAGTCTATTAGGCTGGTAATAGCCTATAGAAATAGCCTTTGAATTTGAATGCGCCAGTAATGAGCTGACATGTATGTATATATATATACGAGTATATATATATATATATATATATATATATATATATATATATATATATATATATATATATATATATATATATATATATATATATATATATATATATATATATATATATATATATATATATATATATATATATATATATATATATATATATATATATATATATATATATATATATATATATATATATATATATATATATATATATATATATATATATATATATATATATATATATATATATATATACATGTCAGCTCATATAGTTTAAATATTTGTAATTACTAATGACTAAAAGTTTTAGAAAGCTGCTAATCCACGTTGAAGCGAGTGTGTCATTAAATATTTCGCGTACAAAACCCACAGCTTTTGACGTAGGTCCTAAATAAGTTACCTGTCTACAGTTGCAACTTATTTATGGGGAGAAATTTTGCTTTAGTATTCATTTGTTTCAACATATTTTTACACATGTACACAAATTTCAAATGCTTTTTAGTAATTATATTCACGCTAATGTTTATCATATAAAAAAAATAAAAAACAAATATCTGTAAATATCTCTTATAGTACAATATAAATTTACGTTACGTTACACTACATTTGTCAAAACTCTATATTTAGTTTATCGGAATAAGAATTTATTAAATACATATTAATTTCTATATTTTACGCTGTAAAAATATTGAACATTGTAAGGGTATTCGAAAAGACGTGCAACCTGGAATAGATATAAGTCTAATTATACATAAATCTACAGATACATTTTAATATTGTGTTATTTTAGTGCTCATATTTAATTTAATTAGTTAAATAATCGTAAATATCAAACCCTTCGGGTAACATTTTGTCTTAACTTATTACATAGACGTTTAAGTGAAAAATTGTGGTTTCATCATCAAATTTTTGAACACCTGGGCACTGAAATGTGAGATACATTAAATGTTTAGACAAGAACTTAATTTTCAGCTTTATTATATAGATTTTAACTTTTTTCTTTTAAACTAGTGCAGTTTTTAATACAAACACTATTCATTACGGCACGTATTCGTATACCTTGCAGTTTTACATTATTTTTATATTATAGTGATGTTTTTTTTATAAATTATAGTTTGGTAAAATTACATGGTAGTTGTCAATGTGCAGTATTTTATTTTTCTAATTATGAGTAATTAGAAAAATAAAATACTATGCCATTATGGAACAATGAAATAGCGTCTAATTGTAATCACTACAGTATAGGTTTCGATCCCCACCCGAGGAAACGATTTTTTCCTGTTCTGGCAAAACAAACTTTTGCTTGAGATCAATCAAAATAAAGTAAAAGCTTCAATAATAATATGCGCTCAGAAGAAATTAATTTTGTTTCGCGAATTACAGTTGTGAAAATTTATTGTGACCAAATTAATACCTGTCTATAATATATATGTTAATAGTATTTTTAAGCTTTATACATACATACAACATAGTGGATGGTGAAAGTTGAATGTTATACATTTATCCTTTTAATTATTTTTTAAAAAAATGTTTATACTCACTTAACCTATGACAAACATAAACAATTCTTAAACGAAAATTGTTGTTCATTCAATCAGTAATAAAAAAGTTTTTTTAGTTTTTAAAAGTTGATACCAAATAAACGGTCGCTCTTTATATTAAAATTTTGATGTTATTGTTGTGTCTGCCTGACTTTTTTGGGCTGCTTTCATTACATTTTCACTTACGGACTATTTTATTAAGTATTGCATTACATGAAATATAGAAAATAGCTAGTAATATAATGGATTAGACGAAACATGTGTATTTGTACTCAAAGTAATAATATTAACAGCAGTGTGTTCTTCATAATATTTATTAAACATATAATAAATAAAAAACTGGTCAAGTGCGAGTTAAACTCGCGTGGAAAGGATTCCGTACAGAATATAGTGAAATATTTCCCCTGAAAATGTTTTTTCCCTAAAAACATTTTTTATCGAATTTACCAGTTTATTTTCAATTTATGAAATCCTCATAGGTTTTCCTGGAATCCAAGCCATAAACTATATTCAGTAATTTTTTCAAATTTTTCGGCACAGTAGTTTCGGAGATTAGGGGGGGGGGGGGGGGGGGTGGTAATGGTCAATTTTCGGCTTATTTCATGAATATCATCGAAATTATTTATTTTAAAAATAAATAAATAAATATATATATATATATATATATATATATATATATATATATATATATATATATATATATATATATATATATATATATATATATATATATATATATATATATATATATATATATATATATATATATATATATATATATATATATATATATATATATATATATATATATATATATATATATATATATATATATATATATATATATATATATATATATATATATATATATATACACTCAGTGACAAAAAAAACCAGACACCTCTATTTGTTTCTTTATCTTCTTTAATAAATATTAACAATGATCTTTGAGCTCTTAATAATAACAACTAATCATTGCAGACTTGTTGTTTACCATTTATCAGTGATCCTTATTCTTTTCAATTGTTTAGAACAGTATAAATTTAAAAATTAAACAAATTAGATTTTTCTTGAGTCTGCATATCAAGTGAGTTTTTTAATTTTTTCAAAAGATATTCTTTGATTAAACATTAATTTTTGCAAAAATTTAATTAAATTTACTTTTTCCCTTAAAAGGATGGTTTTAATCATTCATCCTGCCAAATTTCACCTGATCTAGTACATTCAGAGAAAATTGGCTGTGACAGACGGACGGACAGGAACACGAGTGATTCTATAAGGGTTCCGTTGTTTTATTTTCGTACGGGACCCTAAATTTTTCTATTTCCATTTTATTCGCTCTGAAAAACTAGGCAAAGCGCGGTGTTGAGGTCCGCCACTCAGCACGCAATGCCTCGAAAAAGGCAAAAAGTGGCGACGGAGAAAGCAGGGAGTAATCAACGGAGTGTCTTTACACTAGGTTTCTATAGTTCCCACTGCCTACCCTGGCGGGATTGTGCGGGATAAAGCGTGAAGCTAAAATAAATAAAGGCTAAAATAAACAAGGAGCTATGTTGATTTCCAAGTTTGTCTTATGCCTAATTTTGTTATATACAATAGTATATAACTATGTAAGCACAATCTCAGCGACAGCTGAAAAAGAATAGCTATACGTATGTAGATAAAAGATACCAATACTATATATTAAGTTATTATTTAGCTTGAAATAAAAAAGCGAACCTATAGTAAGAAAATTAAAATACAACTGGAATAACGATAATTTTTTATCTCATATTATTTTTTTTCTACATTTCACGTTATATAATTCGTACTCATGTGTTATAATTGATTGGGTTATTTTGTGTACCTTTCAACGAGACGTGATCTCTGTAAATTATATTCGGTGACTTTATTTGTATGCGTAATATAGACAAAGATATTGTATAGGATCTTATATAAATTCATTGCTGGACGTTTGCTGGAATAAGAATAAAAGTTTCATAAATTGTGTAAGGGCTTCGCGAAATGATTACATTTCGATTTTTTTAAGTATATTTTAAAAGATATAACAGTTGGGCATCTTAGCATAATAATAAAATGTATGAGTCATTCAAGTCATTTCTCACTTATCTGAATATTTATTTAATAGTTCGAAATTAAATTAAATCTTATATATATTAATATATGAAAAATTAATTGTAATAGGTATATATGAGTATTACTGGTAGGAGCAGTTATGTAGTTTCTCATACAACTTTTCGACCAATATAAATTATCACTTAATATTATCTCAGTAAATATATACATTTTGTATAAACAAATTCATAGGTGAGAACCGCAGAGGCGTAAGCGTCTGCCTATAAACGCGACGGTTTGAGGGTTCGATTCCCAGTCGGGGAAGATGAATTTTTCTACCAAACGTGCAGCGACGCTGACGTTTTGCCGTCTCAACAACGCAGCTAAGGCACCGTTCATTCTGTTACCGGCAGCAACACGTCTTCCCACATCCATTTCGTATCTACCATCTCTACTTAACATACTTCCCAAGTATACTACTTCATTCACTTATTCTAATAATTTTCCATTCACGAAAATCTTGCATTCTGTCCTCTCCTTTCCTCATCTCTTTCAAATACCAGAACCTTTGTCTTACTTGCATTCAGGCTAAGACCGATGGTGGTGGTGGTGGAATGGTGACCAATGCCTACTCTTTTCTGATGATGCAATAAGCACTGCATCATCTTTAAGCTTTATAAATATCAAATATTATACAAACACATGCGGAAAATATTTTTTTTATTTGTACGGGACCAGAAATAAGTGACAGAAACTATCCTGTCATGATTTGTTGTAAATAACATGAAACAGCTTATTCTTTTAAAAATTGGGAAAAAGCTCTACTTGGTAATTCCTGTAACCGGTTCATCCACAACAACTTCATATTCTTCTTCAAGCTTAAAAATATTGTAAGCTGATATAGTAAGACTATTATGAAAAAAAATCTTATGTTTTTCATGTAATGAAAAGATATAAATTATGAAATTCTTCATATCCTTCTCGGAATTCTCTATGCCTAAGTAATTACGGCATAAAACGTAAGCTAAAATGGTGTCGTATATAAAAATAAATTAGTTTTGTCAATATACGAGTGATATATTCGTATACTGAACATTATTCGATTATCATATAGTTAGTTTGTTGGGTAAATGCAATATCATTATGATATTACAGTGTGAAGTAAGTCTTCATAAGTTGTGCGAGTTTTATTTAAACGATAAATATGGTAGGATGTATTGATGTTTAACCCAATACTGCCCAACTTTCATTAGTCACTTTGTCTTGGTACATTGACAGATTTCTATAATGTTCGATATAATGATTAAGCTAACAAGTAGTTATATAATCTAAAGCAATATATTATGAGTATAGATATGAATATTATTTTTTTCAGTGATAATAATGCAAGACGTCCATTAATGGTAACTTTCAAATTAGAAAGGGTTAAAACATTGAATCTGTCAGTACACTGTAAGATAGCTTTTGACTACTGTTATGTTGTTTTTGGGTTCAGTTTATAATTAGAGTGTTTGTTTCAATTCTCCTACTTTATAATTTAAAATGGGTTTTGATTTACGTCACCAATATAAATCACCAGCACAGCGTAAAATAGATACAGTGGATAGTGAAAGTTGAATGTAATACATTTATCCTTAAAATTATTTATACAAAATAATTATACTCACTTAACCTGTGACAAACATAAATATTTCTTAAACGAAAATTGTTGTTCATTCAATCAATAATAAAAAAGTTTTTTTAGTTGATACCAAACAAACGGTTGCTCTTTATATTAAATTTTTCATGTTATTGTTGTGTCTCCCCAGACTTTGTTGGGTTGCTTTCGTTACATTTTCACTTATGGACTATTTTATTAAGTATTCCATTAGTTGAAACATAGAAAATAGCTCGTACATAATGGATCAGATGAAACATGTGTATTAGTGCTCAAAGTAATAATGTTAACAGCGGCGTGTTCTTCATAATATTTATTAAACATATAATAAAAATATAGTAAGGATTGTCGTGGCGCAGAGGCATAAGCGTCTACCTGTAAACGCGACGGTTTGAGGGTTCAATTCCCACTCGGGGAAGATAGACTTTTCTATTTCCATTTTCTTCGTCCTGGAAAACTAGGCAAAGTGAGGCGTTGAGTTCCGCCACTCAACACACAAAAAAGGCGAAAAGCGGTGACGGATAAAACAGGGCCTAAGCAACGGAGTGTCTTTACAATTACATGTGCGGTATAAAGTGTGAAGCTAAAATAAATAAATAAATAAAATATAATAACTACAAGGAGCTATGTTGATTTCCAAGTTTGTCTTATGCCTAATTTTGCCTAATTTATATAACTATGTAAGCACAATCTTAGCGATAGCTAAAAAAGAATAGCTATACGTATGTAGGTAAAAGATACCAATACAATATATTTTGTTATTATTTAGCTTGAAATAAAAAAGCGAACCTATAGTAAGAAAATTAAGATACAATTACAATACATTTTTTTATCTCATATTAATTTCTTTCTACATTTGACGTTGTAGAATTCGTACTCGTGTGTTATAATTGATTGGGTTATTTTGTGCACCTTTCAACGAGACGTGATCTCTGTAAATGATATTCGGTGACTTTATTTGTATGCGTAATAGATATTGTATAGGATGCTATATAAATCCATTGCTGGACGTTTGCTGGAATAAGAATATAAAAGTTTCATAAATTGTGTAAGGGCTTTACGAAATGATTACATTTCGATTTTTTTAAGTATATTTAAAAAGAAAAAACAGCTGGGCATCTTAGGATAATAATAAAATGTATGAGTCATTCAAGTCATTTCTCACTTATCTGAATATTTATTTAATAGTTCGAAATTAAATTAAATCTTATATATATTAATATATGAAAAATTAATTGTAATAGGTATATATGAGTATTACTGGTAGGAGTAGTTATATAGTTTCTCATACTACTTTTCGAGCAGTTTAAATTATCCCTTAATATTATCTCAGTAAATATATACATTTTGTATAAACAAATTCATAGGTGAGAACCGCAGAGGCGTAAGCGTCTGCCTATAAACGCGACGGTTTGAGGGTTCGATTCCCAGTCGGGGAAGATGAATTTTTCTATTTCCATTTTCTTCGCTCTAGCAACTAGGCAAAACGCGGCGTTGAGTTCCGCCACTCAACACGCAATGCCTCGGAAAAGGCGGAAAGCGGGGACGGAGAAAGCAGGGTCTAAGCAACGGAGTGTCTTTACACTAGGTTCATAAGGTCCCTGCAGTTCCCTCTGCCTACTCTGCAATATGCGGGATAAAGCGTGAAGCTTTAAAGAAAAAAAAAATCATGAGTAAAGTAACTCAAACTATATTAAACTATATACTTTTACCTCATAATTTTACTTCCAAAGGTACTAACGTATAGGTTTATAAAACAAAAATGTCAATCTTAATTAGAGCGAACACGAAATGGGAAACCTTTTGCATAATTAGATATGCGAGTTCCATCAAGGTATTAAGCACTACGGATTGCCTTTTTGTTCGAGGTCGGATCTATGTGGAAATGACAACATAAAATGAATATTTCTATCACAAAAAAAATCAGATTCAAAAAGTTAAATTAAATTTTCTTCTTAATACCATGACTCGCTTATTTCATTTTAATATTCATTAGGAACAAAAAGTTTGCAAAATGATAACAATTATATTTTTAAACATAGACATAACTTTACGCTGTCTCCATGTTCGTTAGAGTAGGCAGTAAGAACTTCGGAATGTGACAATTCGTCACATATTCTCCGTCTATAGACAGACATTGAGCTTTGTCTAGTTGCGAATTGGGAACGTACCTACAAATTACACGCTGTGCAAATAAATATAAAGTTTAGAAAGACTTTATATATATTTTTAATTCACTCTACTTTTACAATATGTTGCCCGGAGAAAATGATTAAAAATGCTTACATTTGGAGGATTTTAATATACATGATTATTAATAATTACAAAATTTCTAATGATAAATTTAATGATATGTTTTTCTACAAGTGCATCATAGCTGTGTATGATAAAAAATATTATTTCCTTCAAAACTTTAATGTGTAATAAATAACAAAAACCATTTACTCAATATACAGAAGTAAGACAGCCCATAACTCAAGACCTGATGGCTGGCTAGCCATCTAATTGAATTACGTCAAGAGAACACTACTGAGGGCATTTCACTTTGATATGTGGATATTTTGTCTGTGTTGTGTGTGTGTTGTGGTTAATCAAAGTAAAGGTTAGCCTTAGCTAGGAAATGATAGGAACTGCATACCTGTGTACTGTATTATTCTTATTCACTATTTTATGATACGATATTTTGTTAATATATAAAATTTTCATTGTATAATATTACTATTAGCTTCCAAAAATATCTTAATTTTAAATGTTATCCATACGTTTGGTTGAGTTTGGTAAGTTATAGTGCCAGAGATACTGGGTTTACTTGTTTGGTTTAGAGTAGATATGAATTCAAATTATATTTTGATACTCTAAGGCAAATCTTTATTTTACCGGATAAACTTTTTGGTGATCCAGCTCGGCAAAGCAAATTTTAATAACACGTTTTATACTAACGTTGTTACTATATTAAACGATCCTCATTTCGTTAAAGCCTCTCTTCTATCTATGGTTGCATGGAAGAGATCGCTCAGCTCACGACAAGGCCGCCCATTGTATAGCCTTGAAAACTAAGAGCAGATTATACTCTTTGTACCTAATTGGTATAAAATAAAAAATATTTTACTTTACTATAAGTTTATAGCATTTCTTTTTTAAATCTAAAGTTTTAGATTATTATAAATTGAACGAGGCTTAAAAACTAAAGTTTCCTTTCTGACACATTATCTATGTACACACAGGACTATAACCAGTTGATGTAGAATAATTATTATAATTCATGTCTAGTTGAACTTTTTTTTTAACGCTGGGAAAATGCTTTTACGCAGACCAACCACATGCAGGAAAAGTATATCCCACAAACGGATGGTACTGTGGGACTCGTCAGAATCGACACAACCCACTAAAACCCAGAGGAAGCCCTCTCCACAAATATGAGACGCTGCAGGATCGCTTGCGCATGCCACTACAGTGCCTCAGTGGAAGGCCCACCTATTGTAGGCCACCATCCATCGCCCTCAGGCATCCTCAGGATTTTATAGGATATCCGCAGCTTCGGTGACTTACAGGAGGAGCAACACCTCCTGTAATAGTTTTTCTAGGGTGAGGGGGGTTGAAGATGCGCAAATCGCCTTCTCCTACCCCCTGGTCTACGGATGCGGACCGGATCTGCGTTTGCACTTAGCTCGCGTACCCGTTCTGCAGCCTCTTCCAGTGCGATAACTGATTCGCAGAAGGAAACTGCTGCAGACCAGTTCGTGTTACTCTCTAGCATGGCCTCCACTATACTAGATAATGAGAGATCACCACCTTTAACAGCCATTAAGGCATGGCCTTGTGGAGCCCAAGCTGTGCATTCGACCAGATTGTGATGCGCCGAGTCGACGGAAGCATCACACTCATGGCACACCGGCAACATCTCCCGACGTGCAATCTGATGCAAGTATTTTCCAAAGCAACCATGCCCCGTTAACACCTGCACGAGCCTGAACGTCAGGACACCGAACCCTCTTTTTAACCAGCGCTCCAGGTGCGGACGTACTGCCTCTACCGATGCTAGCCCTGCCGCCGGTGACCGCAGATCTTCCTTCCATCTCCGGATCAGGGCTTCGTCCGCTCTCCTTCTGATCCGCGTGATAACCTCATTCGATGGTTGCTCACCTCGCGACCGCTCCCTTGCACGGAATGCGTAAACTCTGGCAGCCACTTCCGCTGCAACTCCCAGGGCGGATCGCCGGCCGAGAGTGTAGCTGCTGTCCACGACACAGTACGGTAACGTCGAATCACTCGCACGACACAGTACGGTAACGTCGAATCACGCCCTCACTGCTATGACCCGCTGCGCTTTTCGCAATAGAGTCCTGTTGTGAGCGGAGAGAGAATCAGCCCACACAAGTGCGACTTAAATGACCACCGACCATCCAGCATCAGACCCAGATACTTCATCTGAGCCCGCACCTCCACTTCTTGGTCCTGGACGCACAGAGTCACAGAGTAGCCCCACGAGGTGGACCCTTGCGAGGGCCATGGAAAATTTACCAGTTTCCCTCTCCCAAATATATATATATATATATATATATATATATATATATATATATATATATATATATATATATATATATATATATATATATATATATATATATATATATATATATATATATATATATATATATATATATATATATATATATATATAATAGTTATTAACTGTTGGAAAGCAATTTTAATTGGCAATAGTTATATGTTCTCTTAGTGGGGAATCTCAAAGGCTTAAAAAACATAACTTAAAAAAGGTCTCTGTGCTCTTTCAAATTGAAGGAATTTCATTTTTTAATGCGCCAATTCAAGGATGCAATATCCTAGTGTGGATTGCGCTAAGGCTACATAAATTTCTATTATTAGTTTTTATTTGTCAAGTGTTTTAGAATTTTAAATACCAAGATAAGTTTGTGAATTCTAGAACTTGTAAAATCAATATTTGGATGCCAAGATAATCGAAGATCTAACTTACTACTAAGATATTTGGTAGTACAAAGTCTATTCGGAGTCGATGGGGCACAATCACATAACTTAGAGCTATTATATGGATAACTATGTACCTGGATTATTACAATTATTTTTAGTCTGTGCTGTATCTGTTATTAATAGTGAAGTATATGTAATTTGTTAATAGCAATAATAATAGCTAAGTTACATTTGAGCCAGAACTAATTTACAAATATAAAATTATTTATTCTAAATAACATGTCGAAGCGTCTGAATACCTCTATAAATGTAACTTTACCTTGCCAAACTTCACAAATTATACATTTCTCTACTAACTTAAAATTGAAATCCCCATTCCCCATACCTTTAATTGCGTTACTTAAGTTATTAATGTATTTTATAATATAATCTGCAGTATTAGACCAGTATATCATAGACTATTGTATAATTTATATAGTTTAAGTATGTGAGCAGATGTAGAGCGCATAGTATAAAGTTAATATTATTAAGTTTTTTTTTAAAGAAAATAACATCCACAGGCTCACACTTGCCCGTGTCTTTTTTTATGTTTTATTTATTTTGCTTTAACTAGTACAAATAATGTTGATGGTATTACTTAAGTTAGCTACTTATAGACTAGAGCCCTTACTGACATACATAATTTTTTTTTGTAATTGTACGAGACACATTTTATTGTAGTTTTGCATAATTAATTTAGCTTAGGTTGTAGGTTGTGTTTCTAAAGTACAGTCTTACAACTAGTCTTATATGTATAGGAACATTTTAACATTAATAGGTGAACTTACAAGGTAGTCGGAGTGATAGATACAGGTGTTGGTGTGTCTAGTTACTGCGACTACTGCATGAAGGACACTATCATGTAGTCGTATCCTTGTGTCTCCGATTCGGACGATGATGATCTCGTCTTAAGTCTGTCCCTGGGCTTCATGTAAGGTCATGACACGCGAGCCGTGACCGGTCCCATATCCCTGGTCCAGCAGGAGTCTGTTTTCCTCCTGCGTGTGGGCCAGGAATAAGGTAAGGTACTTCTCTACCCTCAGGGATTGGATGACACCTCCGCGATGGTCTACACCATGTCCATGGGGTTCCGATACGTGGAAGTCAACTCTCTTATTATGTTAGTTATCAGTTTAGGACTACTGTACCTTATTTCGAATAGATTTTCTCTATCGATATAAGGCAGCTGATTTGTGTCCTCGATGAGGGCGACAACTTCTGCTCCCAGCAGTCTTCCCGCCATGATTATGGCTCCGAAGTGGTTCATTAGGACTTCGTCCACCGTCAGCCGACGGACGGTTGTGCCCTCCCTGAATCCGTTAACCAGAACGGAAGTCATAGTGCGCACTCTTGCGAAGGCTTGTAGGCCGAGGTGGTGCGCAAGCTTCTTTCTTTGGTCTTGAGCGGCTTCGACTGTGGTTGTCACAACTACTTCATGTTCCTCATCCAAATTCCTGATAATGTGAGTCGTCTTCCCGCACCCTAGTACTCCGTTTATCCATATGAGCTGTGGCAGTTTCCAGCCCACGAAGGCCACTGAGGACTCGGGATCGCTTGAGATGGTGTCAAGTGTCCGGTGGTCCAGCATAATCCTCGTACACTTGGTTACTACCACAACCGGGTCGTCTTTTGGTGTTGCGAAAATCAGGGGAGCCACCCTGTCAGCCTCGAGATCGACCAGGCCCACAGAGCCCTTGATGCCGTTGTATGCTTTTACAATAGCATATTATTGTTATTTATAAGCTACTATAACACAAGTAAACATTCCGAAAAAAAAATTATAACTTGAATTTTTATTTCAGATATATGGCAGGTTTTATGACGAAACTCCGTTTTTTAATGATGAATAGTAGCTTACCTTAATATTTATTTATTTATTTTCCACTTAGAATCAATAAGATGATCACTTGTGTACGTCAGATAGAGCGAACGGAGGAGTGTCAAAGGAGCCCAATTTGGTTTTTATCCGATATAAATTTGAGAATTTTATTCTAAAACAAAAATTATATGTACTTACTCCGTCAAAATATATTAAGATAATAAGACACAACTACGAAAAATTTCGTTAATCCTATTACAACTATTATAGGCAGCATCTCGCAAAACTGTCCAACGCGCTTGGTTGATCAGTTAAGTTAAGGCTAGTAAATCTTTGATCAACCTGATCTCGTATTAGCTTTATCTAAATTGGGAAATTGGAACGTATTCTAATGATATATATTTTGTATGTATAGGGTCTTAGTGAAAACATGATGGTTGTTGGTTCGATCCCCTTTCATGGAAAAAAAAATCTTATACGAGTAAAACTAAATAGCAACGTTCCGTTACTCGACATGCACCTCAAATTTGGATGTTCAACACAAAGACATATCAGTGTCTTGAATTATACCTAGAGCGGTACAGGTAGCTGACTCGACACGATGGTTATAGTCTTTAATAACTTTTCGTTTATATAGATTACAGTTGTTTCTTTTTATATAAAATATAAAACTACTACCTCACAATCCATGGACATAGAAAATAAAACTACACAGCAAATAATATAAGCTACATTTATAAAATACTGAAAATAATATTACATAATAATGTTAAACAGTAAAACAAAGGGCAGAATATTTACATAAATTATACTGGAATTTAGTATTTGCACGTTACTCAGAGATAATTTTAGGCGATAATCGAACAAAATTTAATTACATTTCGCTCCAATACTAAATCAACACACTATATAGGTACAATTTGCATTGTACAAGTCTATGAAATTTTAACAACGACTTGTGTGTTTATGATAGCTTTTTAGTAGGTACAAGTTAAGTATTGACCACGATTATGATGAGTCACAAACAATTATTTCTTAAAGGTAGACTTTAGTATCGTATTTATGTAAATATTTGTGTTATATTAATAAAAAGATATTGTTACTTGTGTTTAAGTTGTTTAAATACATAATCAATGGGTACTAAGTGTCAGATTTTTAATAATATCTGGTTGACTTTAATTATAAATTCTTAAAATCTGCTAAGCGAAGTATCTGACTGTAGTTGCGATAATTGTGAGTTAAGTTCCACCACAGCCAAATCAAATTGTTCGGGCGAGGTTCCCTCCAGTGTTGTATGCGGTGTATATAACGTGTCAGAAAAACAATCACCAAATTACGAGTAATTTTTAACCTGCAATGATAGGTAATCATTTCTGTAGTATACGGAAGCGTGGCAGTTATCAATAACATTAAAATTTAACCAAAAATATTACCTTATTTTAAATAAAATTAAATACTATCATATACAATTCAATTATGACTCAATTTATTCAAGTGATATATTAAATTTTCATTAATTTAAATCTGGAACTATAAAGTATGAAACCAATTAGATTTGCTAGAAAAAACTTTACCATCGTTAACTTTCCTTTTTTTAACTATTTACCATCCCTAAATAGTAATAATTGAATAAAACTAAGAGCAATGTGTAGGGATAGCTGTAACTATTTAGTTGACGTCAGCAGCTTATTTGTTTGTCAAGGTTAATACTACTATTACTTTTTTTTTTTTTTCTTACTCCGTCCCCACTTTCCGCTGTTTTCGAGGCATTGCGTGTTGAGTGGCGGAACTCAACGCCGCGTTTTGCCTTAGTTGCCAGAGCGAAGAAAATGGAAATAGAAAAATCCATCTTCCCCGACTGGGGATCGAACCCAGAAACCGTCGCGTTAGCCGCGTTAAAACATAATTTTGATTTTACACTTTTTAAAATTTCTGTTACATACTCTGTAAATTAAGTGTAAAATAATTATAAAATCATCGCTTACCTAGTAGCCAGAGCGTAGGAAATGGAAATGAGATAATCTGTCTTCCCATAGTGGGAATCAAAACCACAAGTCGTCAAGTTTACTAACCACAATAGTCCTGTAGCTTAGTTTTTTCTTAATCACCAAAGGCTTTTTACTAAATATAAAATAGCTTCAATCCTACATAGATTGTATCAAAGTTAAAACGCAACGTAAAATATAAAAAAGGTTAACCATATAGAAAAGGTCACTGACATCTGCAAGAGGGATCAAAATAGGCTTTGAAACTGTTAAACTGAACTTTTTTAATTATTCTCAACTTTGCGAAATTTAATGTTAATTTTCCCTAACTAGAATAAAGTAAATTTGTTTTTCGTCTCTTAACAAAGGATTTTTGGGGACCTTACACGTGAATATTTATTTCACAAGGTAATGATCACATTACACACTTACAATATAATCAACGTATATTGAAATCGGGACCAAAGTGGATATGGGTTGGTTAATAAAGTACTAGGTTATTGTTAATATTTCAAAAATTTTAATCCACGTTAGGGATAGGAAAATAAAAGAAAAACATATTATATAAATAACTTAATAACTTGTAAAAATCATATAAAAATTTCGACTTAGTGGCTTTAAATTTTTATTTTTTTTTTCAACTTCTTCTTTAGTGGTCAGACCGCTTGCATGCTTTTAAGTAGCGTTGATTTCAATAGCGTTAAATGTTTTATGTTTTCTGTAGTATAATACTTTTTTTGTAGCTCTACGCTTTATCCCACACATGGCAGGGTAGGCAAAGCGAACCACAGGAACCGTGGGAACCGTCCCTGCTTTCTCCGTCCCCGCTTTCCGCCGTTCGAGGCATTGCGTGTTAAGTGGCGGAACTCAACGCCGTGCTTTGCTTAGAAAAAGTTTTTATATTTTTCGTTAACTAAATACTTGGTTATTTTCTTATCCTGCTACACAAAACGATTATTTAAAACAATAGTATGATTGGAAAAGGAAAATTGTGCGTTTCTTTCTTATGACCTTCCTACGTTAATGTTTCCTAAATGGTAAATATGTTAACTAAACTTGTAACACACATCTTTATATATCCTCGTGCTTTCAAAATGATTACGACAAAAATATTTTTTTCGCTAACGTCACAGATTAACATCACTAGTTTTCTATTAAAATAAATAGATAAACTTTCTCGCTTATGATAAGTTTGTTTCAACGTTTAAACTTCCTAATACCAACGAAGACTTTGAAACGTTTCGTTGGTACTATTTACGTTTAGTTTGTTACTATGATAAATTGGTGCCTTGTGTTTGGCGAGTGCTGAGTTTGTAAACGGCTTTCATTTACATTATATATATAATACAAATTTATGACTCTAAGCATATGTTTTTATTATTATCACAATAGCCATTTTAAAAGTACTCACATTTATAGCCTAATTACAAAAATAATTAGCGTCTTAAACTAGTACTGGGATAAATACTTAAAGAAATCATATAAAAATTTGAACGCAGCTGGACTCGAACCCGCGCCCTTTTGCGAACTGCTCGCACTAGTGAGCCTTGCGTTCTACATCACGCCGCGTTGAAATTCTTATATGCTTTATACAACTAATTTCGTTATTATCATCTCTGTAGGGAGATTTTTACAAATTTGCACTACCCAAAGACCATTAGGACAAAGAATAATCGTTTGGCGAGAGAAAATCCAATTTTTATTATTATTTTTTTTATTTTTAAAGTGTTAATCTACACTGATGATAAAAAAATTTTTAAAAAAACATTTAAACACAGTGGGACTCCAACTCGCGCCTTCCTGCGAACCGTGCAAACTCTCCCACCACTAAGCCATGCGTTCTACATCACGCCTCACCATTTTGAATAAATTAGTTATCTTTTAAATATTAATAAAAACACGAATATTAAATGTTCATATATCAACATAATATGTTATTGAAACTTTTGCTTCTGCTTCAACCGGCATAAGTTGAGAAGTAATATACACTTCTCAACTTACGCTTTTGCGTTGATATAAATATTATTACTTAGTAACCTAAATTCAAAACAATATAATATTACTTCAGAAATGAAAATATAGTACAGTTTATCTTACACTATCATTATATTAAAAATTTTTACTTATTTTTTACTATTATCTATGCGTTATTTTGCTATATACTCGTATAAAATCGTTTACCCTTTGTTCTTACAAAGAATTCCATCGAAACCATTCGGTTGTTCAATTATTCTCAGTATTTTATCTCACCTTGTTTATTGGAATAACTCTAGCACATTCTTTGTAGTGTCAAATTGTTATTCTCTTTATTCTATTTAATTTTTTATAGCACAAGTATAACATTATAGAAAACTTATAAAAAAGCTAACTTACGCTTAAAACCAACCTTTCTTTATAGTTTGTAAACTAAAGCAGTATTTATAGTGGAGACCAACAGATATGTTATAGCTATAACCATAAATACAACATATAATATATAAACCTAACTACTATTATGCATTATAGATTTACAATTTTTCTCGTAGCAGCGGAAATTGACACTCCGATTCTTAATTTTTTTCATGTCTCTTTGTGTTGGATGATGGAATTAAACGCTGCATTTTATTTTCTTCCAAAATAATTCTTATCATTAAAATTTAGATATTTCTACAAAAAAATCTGCAAGGAGATGTAAAACACTGATACAAAATGTCTGTTTATCTACATGTACATACATCTTTAAATCTACTGGACGAATTTAAATTATCTATTTTTATTATATTTAGGTCAGAGCAGGATAAAGGCTATGATCATTGCTTCCTAACTTGGGGGGCCCGAGCGCGGCCTGTAGGCGGTTGTACGTAGGGATCGTGCGGTCCATAGCCCTGTATGGAGCCCCTGTGTGGGCATTGGACATGACGACTAGCACTCTCGCCATTCTCCGGAAACCACAGAGGGCGATGGCCGTAAGAGTCGTCCGTGGGTATCGCACGATTTCTTACGAGGCGGCTTGCATTCTTGCCGGATCCCCACCCTGGGACCTTGAGGCTAAAGTACTCGCGTCATTGTATAGATGGCACGAGGAAGAGCGGTCACGGGGTTCGAGGCCGGTGCAGAGATTAATTACGCTGCGCCGAGAGGAACTCCGTAGGGTCTTGGTAAAAGAATGGCGGCAAAGGCTTTTACACCCTACCGCTGGCGTAGCTACCGTCGAGGCGATCCGGCCTGTGCTTGATGACTGGCTAGGGAGAAGGCACGGGTCCTTGTCTTTTAGAACAACGCAAGTGCTGTCGGGGCACGGCTGCTTTGGCAAGTACCTGTGCCGTATCGGCCGGGAACCAGACGCTCGGTGCCACCACTGCGTCCATTGCGGGGAGGACACAGCGCAGCACACTCTCGCCGAATGTGTAGCTTGGGAGGAACAGCGCCGTGTCCTTACAAATGTAGTCGGAAGCGACTTATCGCTGCCAGCCGTAGTACGAAGGATGGTTGGTAGCGCAGAGTCGTGGGACGCGATGGTATCCTTTTGCGAAGAAGTAGTGTCGCAGAAGGAAACTGCGGAACGGGAGAGGGAGATTTTGATTCCCTTCTCTGGCCGCAGAAAGCGCACTGGGCGTAGAAGAAGGGCGGACAACGCCCTTTTCAGGCCCCCATGAATGGGTCTTGGGGCGAGCGACTTGGGGAAGTCTCCGCCCCTATTCGATAGACCCGAGATGGAGGCGAGTGCGTGTGTCAGCGCGCGCCTCTAAGACGTAATGAAAGAAAGGTGAGGCCCGCATGGATCGAGCCAGCACCAGTGCGGGACTGCGGAAGAATTTGGATTCCCGCGGCCCCACGTGAACGTGTGAGGAGAAACTGGGGTGGTTTTAGTCGGTAAGAGTCCGGCACGCCCCTCCGCCTGTCCCCAGGCGGAGGTAGTCCATGAGGATTTCCCCCCGTTAAAAAAAAAAAAAAAAAAAAGGATAAAGGCTATGATACATTTTTGAGACTAGCTTACCTGACACGAAACTATAGTAGACCATCTAAATTATGAGGAAAAACTTTTTTTTCTAAAATAAATGTGATTTTACATCATAAGCACTTTCTAATGACTTAAAAAACGTCAAGGACCTAGAACATAAAGTTTATAGCAATATTGCACTTCTTAAAATTTTGTATAGTAAAAATGAGTATCCTTAGTGATAATTGTGAACGTAAAAAGCAATTAACGTTGTTATGTCAATACCTAACGTACAAAATAATTAGAAGATAACATACTCGTAACTGTTATAGGGTGGCAAGTAACAAAAATTTCACGCCAACGGGTATAAAGTATTAAATAATAGCAAAAAAATTTTGCCGTTATATGTAGTCCTCTTTTTTTTAAAAAATGTCTCCTATATTGAAGCTACACTGAAAATGACTTCAACGGCTGAGAGAAATAGTTAAGAAAATTCACTGAAGTGGTATAATAACAGCATTATTGAATTACATAGCTTAATAATTTATTGGTTAAACGGAGCGAGTACTTTATAGGCTGATGCCTCCAATCTAAATAGGATTACTAATATTAATTTACAGTACTAGAACTGACCCGTATTATCTTTGAAGCACTTATTTCAATGTTGTATTTACATATGATATAGTATCATATTTATGTAGTACATTTTTTTCACTCAGAAAATATCACTCTAAAGTCCCGTAAAGATGAGCTATTGTAATATAAGCAGAGAGAATTTATTGCCATTCTGTTCCTATTCTTAGGCTTGTACTCAAAATATTTCCCTATAAGTTGCTAACGTTAAAGCCCTTCATCACATTATAATAAGATTCTATATACGTCTACCTATTGAAAATAAGGATTTTTAAACATATATATTTTTAATTTGTTTTAATATGTTTAACATGTTATATGACATAGTTAAAGTTTTTATTTTATTTTCTAAGCTTACAATTATTTCATTACAATAACTTTAACGCCATAGTAAATTCGACAGCAATGTGCGTATGAACAAAAATTATCCCAAAATTATGGTAACATAAATTTCAGAAATGACGGATACATTACTTAGACGAACCGCTATCTTGTATTAAAGAAGACTACCAAATTGTAGGTAAAAATCCTTAGGGACTTTATGAGTAAATATGACATTAAAGCCGTAATAGTAAGGGTCAAACTCTTGCGTATGAAAATATAAACTTAAATGTATCCCAGAAGAGTTTCCGACCCTTTACAATAACTTTAACACTTTAAAACAGTTCATTTAGAAGCAGAAGTTAAATTTTGTAATGGTTCATGTAATGAAATGATGAAAATTCCTTATTAAGTTAAGGCCAGCAACATTGTTACATTTTCATCCTTAAATAATTTACCTGTGGACTGTCTATGTAGTTTAATAAAAATTAGAAATCTTTGCAACATATTTGTACTGTAAATTATAAGCAAAAGGCGTGTTTTTGATGTATTCAATCTATTTACAAAATATTAATCTGGAAAATAAATACGAAAATATTTGATAACCCTAAACCCATCATAAAATTGTTATATACATATACCATATATTATAGAACAGTTGATTTATTCATAAATATGTAAAATTACTTATACTTAAAACTTAATTAACACAGAGATCTACACTTATAACTTAAGCTCAAAAAAATATTATTTTTAAAAATTCATATGTACATAGTTGTTGTTTTTTATCAAGATTATTACTTATTAAAACTCAAACGTAAACCTTTTAATTTTACTTCGTACTTTATTTTGTCGTTTTTATTCTAAACAAGTAAAGTGAAAATATTAACTTTAAATTATTGATATCAATAAAGTTTCCTCAAAATATTTCTGATTTACTACTTTACTAACCCCTGTGCAGTAGGTCAAAATATAAAGTAAATTATGTGGCCGGCCTGTATGTCGTGTTAGATACGTTACGTTACTGAAAAGGTCTTCAGTGTCCAGGTGACATAGTTCAATAAGATAGCAACCTATTCATCAGACTTCGAATAAAAGCATGTACCTCGACCACAAATCGTTTTAATTAATAAAATTAGAATTAAATTATATGCAGTTATTAACTGCTAATGCGCAACGTGTCGAACATGGGTTCGATTCCTACTTAGGGAAGAAAGCGGACACGGAGAAATCATCACTAAGCAACGGAGTATCTTAACACTAGGTTCCTATGATTCCTGCAGATCCCTGTACCTTCACTGCCATGTGCGAGATAAAGCGTGAAGCTAAAAAAACAGCTAATGAAATTTATAGTAGCGTAAGCTTTCTAAGGTAGACTTAAAATTTTTATTAGATTAAAAAAAATTAAAAGTGCTCTATAAAAATGATGTTTTTTTGTTAAGGGTTAATAATGTAAGTAATTATAATGTTGCTGAGGATATACGGAGATAAATTGAAGATCAGCAAATTGGGTTCCGCAAAACATCTGTGATTGGTCACAATGAAACTAACTTGTTCACAGAGTCGTCACAGACACAAAATATATAATAATTCAATATCAAGATTCTGATCTTTATATTTCTGTCATTTACTTACAATTGTTATACATTTATGATTAAAGCTCAAAATTTGCACGTTTAAATACATTCACAATTAATTAAATGTTTTAGTTTTATTACGGTAACTTAACCGTAAAAATATAAAATGAATGTTATAAAAACTATATCTGAGAGAAATTATATTTTAAGTACGCTAAGACATTATGTCAGAAGCCACCATTTAGTTCAATTTCTTCACACAAGGTTATTTAATGTCTAAATATAGAGGGGCTTTAGCGATGTACTTTAGTATATCAAGGCTATTGTATTGTTTTTGTAAATAGCTGATACTGCCACATGAGCTTTGCGTCAAACCTCAAGGATATCGTTGCCCTATAAATAATTATATTGAGGCAAAAATATTTTAGATATTTAAAAAAATAGTATTGAAAATTTTTTGAGTGACTTAATCTTGCAGCATCTTCATTTTAACGGTTAAGTTGACGCTATGTCTGTCTGGCTGAATTGTTGAAACAGTTACTGAATATAATAAGTAATAAGTCATGTAGTGTCTGAGATTATATTCCATAAATATTTTATGCAATGAGACACCTAACCGTGCCATATTTAGCATCGCAACGACCTTATAATATGCGTAATTGCGTTTTCCAATGATCAAATTTCTTATTGATATTTTTATTGATTTAATATAATAACGTAATACTAATTTGCTGCATTATTTAGTTACTACATATTATTTTCATTTTCAAATATTAAACAAAATTATAGCAGTAAGAATAAACTTGTCATTTTCGAAAAATACAATCCACGATCTATTTGTAGCGATTACGTCCACTCATTATATAGAATTCATTTGTATTTTTTTCCATATACGGATCATCAGTTTTATAATCTTAGAATTGTTCAATCAACATATTTTTATTTTTTTTTTCAAAGAAAATAAAATATGTTTATGATTTTTAAAGTCTTAATCCACATTAAATGTAGGAAAAAATATAATTTAAGTTATTTGAGGACCGTCGCAGAGGCGCAACATGTAACACGACGGTTTCTGGGTTCGATTACCAGTCGGGGAAGATGGATTTTTCTATTTCCATTTTCTTCGCTCTGGTAAACTAGGCGAAGTGCGGCGATGAGTTCCGCCACTCAACACGCAATGCCTCGAAAAAGGGCGGAAAGCGGGGACGCAGAAAGCAGGGTCTTGATACTAGGTTCCCACGGTTCCTGTGGTTCCCCCTCCCTACGCTGCTATGTGCGGGATAAAGCGTGGAGCTACAAAAAAAAGTATTATACTACAGAAAACATACATATAAAATATTTAACGGTATTGGAACTAACGGCTCTCAAAACCATGCAAGTGGTCTGACCACTAAACCGTGCATTCTTCATTGTAAATTCGCCTATTTTCGAGGCTTAATAGCGGAACTCAACACCGCAATGAAAAATTTCATCTTCAGTTTACAAGCGGTATCTGTGAGGTATCTGGTGAAAATTTCTTGTAAGTAATAGACTAGAAACAGCCTCCAAATTTATATATAGAGTTAGCATTAGATTCTAGATAGTTAGGATAGAGGAACTATTAACACGCCTGTTATTGTTCGGCACCCGTATTACAACTTATAATCGGATTTAAAGCTAAATACTGGTTATACTCTTCATTGATCTATTGTAATTGTACGGTATTATTATTGTTGGGTACTATAACTTCAATTACTGTAAAATTAACTTTAGCAATTACATACATCCTCTTTGTTGCTGTAGCTTATCTAAGTCAAATAAGTTTAAAATCAGATAGTTAATTTGATGATTTCAAAATACACAAAATCATCGTCACATAGGTAAACCTTTGTAGGTTAAATATTGCAGGAAATATTGTATAATTACTTTTACACCAGATATGTAACGTTAATTATTTTGTTTTATAAGTGTACAATTTTTCATCAACATTAATTAATCACTTCCTTTGGTACAAGACATTGATTAATAATAGGACTAATTAAATGTACATTTAGCTAGCAAATGCCAGTAGTAAATTTTTTAACAATGTTTACATATTTGCTTTTATATTTTTAAATATAAGTTTTTTATATTTTTTTTTGTGAAATTTTAATTTACCTAGACAAAGAGGCAAAATCGGAACTATTAGTCTATTACTCTGACCGTCTGTCGAGATTGACATTTCAAAATAAATTCATTAAGATTTTTCTTAAGTACAGGCATAAAATTTGTTTATTTGCTCTCTTTAATAATCCGTCACTTCCAACGATGGCATATGATATGGTATATATCTGTTCTACGGTAATAAATAATGGCATCTACAGACGAACGAGAGAGTTTTTATGACTTTTTACATGCATTCTATTATTGTGTAAAACTTATTTTCTCTTATCACCGTAAATTTTCCTTCGTGTATTCTCCAAAAAACGTGACATTGGCGAAGTGAATTGTGCTCAACTGGCACGCTCGGACCGCCATTACCGTAGAACAGAACAGAACAGAGTTTTTATGACAGCTGTCACATTTTCTAAAATAAAGTGTACAGCGTTTGTTTAATAAATATTAATATAACATCCGTAAGAAAAATATTTTCTAACCTTTTAAATAAATTAAGACTGATTGAATTGATTTGGACATAAATATATAAAAATATAATTCAAGTAGGTCAAAATATTAATAATTATATTATTTAAGTAAAAATTGTGTCAAGGTAAAACATAATAATTCACATAGTTAAATATTAAGGTGTAATTCCGTAGCAATAGCTACGAAAATTTTACGTCACAGTAAGCATCTACGGAAATGTTATTATTCTATTAATCCAAATCCAAAATATGCTTAAAACGTCGTTAGAACGTAAATTTTTAAATTCAGTTGTATTATTTTATACTACAACATAGGTAACATAACTTTTTGTGTAGTTAGGAGTCATTACTTTAAGGTGAACATTAATTATTGCAATAGACATTGATAACTATTAAAATATCATATTTAAAATATTATTAAAATTTAGGGCAAAACAAATTAAATATTCAATGTACTTCGTGCAATTCAATTGGGGAGAAAAAGTAAAAAAATAGACGTAATCAATTAGTAGAAACTAATGCTTTGATGGCTGTAAACTCGTAATGCAACAAATTTTGTGCTCATTTATATAAGCCTTTCTAATTTTATTCTATTATACTTATAATACAATGGGTGTTAATATGAGTCAATTTACGGCTTGGTTTATGTTTAGCTCTAAAGTATTTATTGCTGGCATCTAAAGCATGCGGCGACTTAAAATAATGCCCCATTCATAAGTAAATGAGGGAATTAGTTTATTATTAGGCTAAATATAGAAGATTCAAGAAATTTTGCGTGTGTTACCTCGGGAATGTTTGGACTTCAAAATTATTAATGTGTTCGTTAGTCATTTAAACAGTTTGGTTTATATTTATAATTATTTGAAAAAAATTGTAAAAGACGTTAAAATGTTTTGAAAAATTAAAGTTCATTAATCAATTGTTAACTCAAGTCAAGGGGGTAATAATAAAAATAATTGTTTTCCAGCTTTGAGCATACAATAATAAAAAAAAAAAATAACATATATCACGTAGAACACCGCACGAATGGGAAAATAGTCTCTCGCTTTAAGGCAGCGTGATGATGTTGTAGTTTCAATACCTCCATAGGAAAATAAACTAATTTTAATATTTTTTGTAATTTCATCATCTATTATTATTATGTCCTTCTTCATACTTTCCGGGAACAAACCTGGTCCTTTAGAAGGCTTGCAAGGAGACACAAGTCAAACACGTAGAGTCCTTAACACGTAGAGGAGGATATGAAAAATTTTACTGTGACACATCACCCGGGATCCATTTCTGAGTAACCGTAGGATATAAAAACTAAAGTAGTTGGATGGACTTAGTACTGTGATATTGAACTAAATTAACAGACGTCCGCCATTTCAACTATCTCCAATTGAAAAATGACGGACGGAGAAAGCAGAGGCTAAGCAACGGAGTGTCTTAACTGTAGGTTCCCACGGTCCCTGCTGTTCCCTCTGCCTACCCTGCCTTGTGCGGGATAAAGCGTGAAGCTATAACTATAACTAACAATTGAAAAATTCACGGCCAGTAACTTACCTCCCATCATGGGGACCACCCCTCAAAGCAGCTTAATGCTTCAGGCGTTACATCGGTGTGGTCGGCTAAGGGTGTCGAGAGGTGTGCAAACTATATTGGAACAATACGACAAGAATAAGCGCTAAGCTTTCTTACAAGAAATATATTCAATTCTATCAACATAGGTTAAGAATTGAATAACTTCATTTTGTAGACATATAAAATACCTGTAAGAGCCATTTTGCAACACAACACAAAAGGTTGTGAGTTCTGACGACATTCCGGTTAAATTCAGATGTGAAAGTTATATTATAGTCAAATATTTTCACATATTTATGTCAATCGGGGCTGTTGCATGCTAGCAACAGTTCGTGCGGAAAGAGTGCTATTCTGAAATATTGGTATTAAGTAATTTGTATCATTTACTACAAATATGTAGAATCTCTGTCCGACTATTCTCAAAATATTGTGTTTATGTGTTTTCGTGTTTTAATTTAATAATTTACTCTCACTCCTTCTGTTTACTATACAAATAATATGAAAATAAGTACTTAGTATTCTCACTACGTAGTGGTATCATATTGTAATAATTTGTAAAAGAACATTTAAATCAATAATGCACTATAGTATGCAGTGTTTCTGGAAGTTAGGTATTGATAAAAACTTCATAGACATTTTCCATATCCATACGGCGACATAAATAGTTCTGCTCAACTTCATCTCATTTAAGATGATTAATTACTCCAGCTTTTCATTTCATTTCCAATGAAATTTTTGTGCTAAGTAGTAATATATAAGGCGTCGATTTTTCCACCAACTTAAAGATCCAATATTTTTCCATCGCTTCTAAATAGTTAATATCATTAGTTATATATTTTATGTTTTTGTACTTAATGGTCTAGAATTGACAATAGTAGTTGTCATTTACACATATGGAACATATTTACTATATTCTTTATAAATGATCATATAAAATTAATGTTATATATATTTATAAGTTTGCCATGAAAGCATCTTATTATTCTGAAAATGTACTTGTCAATTATATTAAATATTATGTTTTATTAGGTTCCTGGGAGGTTTAAAATCACATAAATGGCGTTTTATAAGATATACGATATAATAAGATAAGAAAAATGTATGTCATGGTGTGGTGACATTTTTTTATACAAGAAAGGACAAGTTTTTTTATGTCTTTACACATTATCCAGGCATGGCAAGATAGCCAAAGTGAACTGCAGCAACGATAGGAACCTAGTGTTAAGACATTCCGTTGCTTAGTCCCTGCTTTCTCCGTCCCTGCTTTTCGCCTTTTTCGAGGCATTGCGTGTTTAATGGCCGAACTCAACGCCGCGCTTTGCCTAATTTCCAGAGCAAAGAAAATGGAAATAGAAAAATCCATCTTCCCTGAGTAAGCAATGAAACCACAAACCATCGCGTTTACGGATAGACGCTACACCTCTGCAAGATGATGGTCCTCAACTTGAAAATAATTAAAAATTTTTGGAAGATTTGAGAAATATGAGGAGAATCCAAAAGTTTTAGAAATCCTGTCCTAATTCACACCTGAAAGTGATGTGTTGGAATCCCAAATATGCGTTAAAAAGTATTTTCTGAATTACGAGTAATAAATCAACTACTAAAAGTAGCGGGAACAACTACATCGTCATAAAATGTTGAATTTTAAAAAGTTGTCAGTTTCTTTCTGTTAAAATATTAGTTTCTATATTGTGTCTAAGATACTAAGTAACACACTAGTAATAGTTATATAGTCTGTGGTGTAAATTCGCGCCTTTTTCAATGTTTGTCTATTCCTTTTTTTTACTCTGTGGGCATCATTAAAAGACTGTTGTTGTACTATAAAACTTTTCTTTAATTTCAAGTAAATTCCACATAATCCAATAACTCTAACAGGTTATGGGCCCAGTATAGCCCTGATAATCGAAGTGAAAGTCAGTGAACATAAAATTACAGTGAAAATTGTGAAAATATCGCATGCCGGTAAAACATAACCTCAAAGTGACTGTTGGTTTTACGGATCGAAAAACACTGAACATTACAAATATTGTGTCAAAATGTCGTCAAGCAATCCTCTCGTAATGATCGAAAAGCTTACTGGTCGGGAAAACTATTCCACATGGAGATTTGCAGTCAAAACATATCTCCAACACAAAGACTTGTGGGACTGTGTTGAACCCGCGCCCGGTGACTCTGTCGATTCAAAACGCGACATAAAAGCAAAATCTAAGAGCAATCTTACTGGTGGACTCGTAAACTACGTTCACATTCAAGAGCAAAGTCTGAAAGAGTGTGGGACTGTTGGCAGTGCATTCGACGACTCGGGGCTAACACGCCGTGTGCGCTTACTTAGAGATCTTGTACAAAACAAATCTGAATGGATGTTAAAGCGAAGAATACGTGAAGACAAAATTATGGGACACGGCCTCACAAGATCCGGAACATCGGCTTAAAGTAGATGGACGAGTGGCGGACACTGTACTAGTCGGTCTCCTGAAAAACAACAAGGAGGATTGGGCATAGAAAGCTATGGTATGAAAATAACTGACTGACTCAGTTAAGTCAAAAATTCTACAAGCGTCAAAATCATGTGAAAAAATGACACATCTGCATTTGCCGCCAACCATAACTACAAGAATAAGGGTACAGAACCAACCTAGCAAGAGGCCCGCGCTGCTAAAACTGTTAATAGATATGGCCGTTTTTCTGCGAGTGTAAGTCGAAATCTGCTAAAACAAGAATCAAGTAGAGTTCAAGTTATGCCGCTGCTTTCATAGCTTCAAACACATAGCCTGACAGATCTTGGCTATAGCACTCTGGCGCTTCTGTACATATGACCAACATACGAAATTATTACAAAAGACTAGGAAAGGAGCCACGTATCAAGACTATAAAGAGCAAACGACAAGTTATTATTCAGTTCACAGTATGGTCAGGGTCGGACAATTGAGGTGTGTAATGTAAAAATCAGTACAACAAATTCTGTTCCAACAGGTTTGTATGTACCTGAACTGGCAACAAATCTACGATCAGTCAGTCAGATTATAAAGAATGGAGGTCAGGTAAAATCAACAGTAAGGCTGTTAATATTTAATAAAAACATGGTTGTTGTGGCAGGGCACGCTTAATCAATAATATGTAGAGGCTATATATGAAAAGTGAACATGCATACCATATTGAAGTTGACAAGGCAAGACCTGTACCTCTGGCATCAACCCATGGGCCATCGGAATTTTGAAAGTCTGGAGAAATAATAGATAACAATGATGGTGTACAGTTGTCTAAGAAAAATAAGAATATTACATGTTCATGACTGCAAGGAAAACAAAACTGTACCTCTAAAACAAAGTGAAAACAGCTACTAAAAGACTTCAGTGGTACACTCCGACATCTGCGGTCCGATGGAGACTAGCTCACGGGTGTGCAAGATTACCTATGACCTTAATTGATGACTACTCAAGAAAAGTTTTTGTTTATTTGCTACACAAGAAATCTGATGCTTTGAGAAATTTAAAGAATAAGAGCCAAGTGGAGAAACAACTGGAATGTAGTATAAAGTGTCTTCGCGCTGACAAACGGTCTGAATATATGAATGCAAATTTCTGTGAGTTCTTAAAAGCTGCCGAATGGTTCATCAAACACCACTCAATATACTCAAGAGCAAAATGGAGTTGCAGAACGCATGAACAGGACATTGGTTCAAAAGCTAAGTGCTGTTAATTAACGCCAAATTATCTAAAGGATACTGGCTTGAATCTATACACACTGCTGCTTACCATCAATAGATATCAATTAAGTCACTGAACTCAAGGACACCAGAAGAAATGTGGTCCGGAGCAAATCAAAGATCAGTCACTTTAAGAAATTTGGGTGTGTAAGCATGATTCAGTCCAAAAGAAAAAAGAGAAAGGGGGGACCCAAAAGCACAAAAGCAATATTATGGAATATTGTGATAATACTAAAGGATTCAGTCTTCGTGACTAGTATTAATTGCCAATGACACCATATATACCTTTATTGAGCGCACACTAGATTTCAACGCATTTTTGTGTTTTTATTTGCATTTTTGTATAGTTGCTTTTCCTTGCAACTCAACACACTCGTTAGACGAGAAATCTATGGTCTTCACAGATTCGGATGTTTTGCATACCGCGATCCGCCACAACTTTGTGTCCACTCTATCCGAACACTATAACCTGATGATGACACATTTGAGAGCTCTAATGACACCTTACAGATCTGCCAATACTGAATCGATCACAAGATTCAAGGTACTGACAGCTGCATACTCACCAAACAAAAGCGATGAATGTGAACCAACAGCCCTCGTTACAAAGCTCGTCTGTGTGCAAAAGGGTATCCACAAAAAAGAGGGCATGAGTATGATGAACTTTTTCGCCAACAGGTCAGGTATTATGAATTATTAGAGTTTTATGTCCATGTGCAACTCAAGAAAAGTTAGAATATAAGTCAATTTGATGTTACTACTGCTTGTATGGGGGGAGCTTAAAGGAAAACATCCTGATGAACAGCACCTGAGGGACCTAGACTGCAAATCCTAATATGGTATGTAAGCTTGTAAAATCATTATATGGGTTGTTTAAAAACAGGCACCCAGGGGGCGGAACACTGAATTAGCTCAGTTCTCAATAAGTTTGGTTTTGAGGCAAAAGCAGTGCAGCTCGTGTGTTTATATAGGAAACAATAAAAATGGCTTTCAAATTTACCTGTGCGTATGTTGATGATGGACTTATGTTCTGTCAAAAGTAAATCTGGACTAATGGAAGCAATTAGGGTTGCAAAAGAACTTGAAATAAAGTATAACTCTGTGCCAATAATTTGTTGGGATGCCAATTGAAAAGCACAATAATTTTATTTTATTCATCAGTCCAATACATTGATCATTTGTTAAGAACAGTCAACATGCAGGATTGCTACCCTAACAAACGTTACTGCACTCAATTTGGATCAGCAGGTACATGGTACATGATGATCCAAATGTGAAGTTGCAGAAGCCTGAGGATGTACTGAAAGAAAAGATTATCCTTACCGAGGAAGTGTAGGATCACTTGTACATGCAGAACGGTGGAGCAGACCTGATTATAATGCTTGCTGTAAACCAGGTGAGCGATACTTACATTACCATGATGAACCCACTGGAACGCACTTGTTAAGAAAAATTAAAATACTCTGAAAGAGCACAAAAAGTTATGGATTATTGATAATTAACGGTGTGGACCAGCCGGATTTAACTGATACACGCGATTCAGTCATATTGCTAATGATTGGAAAACAGACGCTCACGGAATGGCTACGTTTCTAAAAGTTGGAGCAGCTGCACTTGGTCATACAACGCAGCTACTGTGGCCGTATCCACGACAGAAAGCGAATCAGGTGCTTGCGCTGCAACTAAAGAGGCTATGGGGCTTAGACAGTTAATCAGTGATTAGGTGTATTCAGACAAAATCCGTGTGCATAAACATGACATCAGAGGTGCAATAAACGTGATACAACAGTGAATTTCAAATAAGCGATGTAAAACACATAGATTATTACGTATAACTTTAGTAAAGAAAATATTATAATAATATACTCAGTCTGAACTAGTACACATAAATATCAGTATGCTGATATGTTTACTAAAGCCTTGTCTAAAGGACAAAATTATCTTTATGAGAAATATGTATTGGAATATCAAAACTAAATTATTTATATGTGTGTTGTAGAGTATTAAATAAGATTAAATTATTTGAAGTCTAGTAATTTTGTTGACTTTGTTATGTATTAAAAACCGATGGAAAGCTTGACTTTGGTAGGGAGGTTAAAAATATAGTTTCTAGATTGTTGTTACAGATACGAAGTAACACACTAGTAATAGTTTAATAGTCTGTGGGTGTAAAATTCGCGCCTTTTTCCAGTTTGTCTATCCTTTTTGTTACTCTGTGGGCATCATTAAAGACTGTTGTGATACTATAAAACTTTCTTTCTTCAAGTAATTCCACATAATCCAATAACCTCTAACACTTTCGTTCTTCTTTTTTATTCTATGTATTTATCAGCTATATAAGTAAAAATGCGCCGTCAAAATACAATGTTATATAGATTTAATAGTACTATCTCATCAAATGCAAAAATCATTCATGAAAGTTGTACCATTGGTGTGATGAAATACTAAGTTAACATTAGTTTATTACCGATAACCAGTTACGGTGAGATTAAAAATTATTAAATCACATGTTTATATGTATACTAAAAGTACTTTTACAGAATATAAATTAATAATTGTAAATTTTCAACATTTTAAGAACAACTATAGTGTATAATTGGTTAAAATAAAACTATAAATATTTCGCCGTTCCTTTGCTCAACCTCTACCCATATTTACTTTACACTTACGTTCTAACCGTATAAACAAGGCCTATTAAGACGTTCGTTTTCGTTACTTAAACCAGGTGCATATAATTTTACAGAAAGTACTTATTTTTCCGGAAAAAATATATGCAAAGTGTATTTTAATCTGAGATACTAAAAATATTTATTATGTGCCTTTGTAATTAACGAATTCAATAGTGAAATACATACCTCTGTGCTACTAACCAAGAGTGGGCTGTGTAATAGAATGTTTCAGTATAAAACAAGCTCAGCTGGTGTATTAACTTTTATCGCTTAGATATGTCCCCCCCTTTTTTATGTCAGGAAATAAAACAGTCAACAAAGACAGAAAGAAGCAGTTCTGTTTTTTATATTTATTCTTATATACGTATTATTTTTGTTAAAACATTAGCAAGTTAAGCCTATCTTTAATTTGCTAGGCTACATAAAAACAAATATCACTATGTATCAAACTAATACAATATCAAGACAAGAATCTTTGATGTAGACCGAAGTGCATAGATGATTTGTGAAGCAAAAATTTTAATGCGCGTTATACAATATTACAAAAATCGAACTAGTATTTGTCTATAAAAGTGTTATTACGAAGTACAGGAAAAGTATATGATGCATTAAAGTCCCAGAGCTCTTATTTCCATGTAGAGAAATACCAGAAGGGCACAAATTTCCGGCATCTGGCTTTATGAAATTTATAGGCACGATTTTTTTATTTATTATATTTTTAAAATATAGCATCAGAGACTTATCAAATTTTTATTGTTAATTTTTAAAACTAAACTTACTTTAGTGATATTGCCTTTTCCGAAAAAAATATTCTATAACGACGTGGTTAACAAAAATGGTCACAATGGTTGTAGGTCATTTAAATTCGGACGGGTGTTAATTTTCATATCCTCTATTTTTAAATATACGAAGGCTGATTTGAGCCTTGTACCTTGACACCTAAAGGAAAAAAGAAATAAAGTTGCACTGAATGTATTATTTCTGCAGATCGACACAGATTAGGCATTAGATTAGCATACATATGGAATTATAAGAGTCCATTACGTATTTTAATACTTTAAACTATCAATAAAATAAAAAATCTTATAGAAAAGCATTGATATTGACGTTATCAGTTCTATAAACCATATTTGCACCTCTGAACACTAAGTTATGTATGGCCAAAACTCGAAATTTGGCCTGCGAGTTCAAATTTGTTTCAGACTTAAACTCGGTAGTATCTGTATGCATTGATAGAATCCGCCTTCGGCAAAATGAGCAGCTCACTCATCTTACCTAGAATATAATAAAGAATAAGATAGTTATAGTATCATAATAATACATTAAATAAATATGTATGTTATGTGACGACGCATTACCAAAAAAAATATTATATAATCAATATAAAATTATAATATTGATTAGCTTTGGAAATAAAGGAAAATATTAAAATGCGGAATTATTTATTTACTTTGCAGTCTTACACTACTGTTTATTTACACTATCCTTTCCAACGACAATAGATTTAAATTAGTCTCACATTTTTAATTTACTTATTTAAAGCTTAATTGGGCTTGTTGTTGAATTTAAAAATAATTTTAATTATTATAACATATCATACTATTAATTGAATTGAAATTAAAATTGGAAAGGGCCGTGTCGCATAGAGGCGCAAAGTCTGCCCTGTAATGCAACGGTTTCTGGGTTAGTTATCCAGTCGGGAAGTAGATTTATAGATAAAATAGATTTTAAGATCAGGCCAAAGAAGCGCGGCATTCAGTTTTGACATCAACAACCAATGCCTCGAAAAAAGGCCGGAAAGGAGTGTCTTCATAACTATGTTCTATGTTCCGTAGTCACTGCTGCCTAAAATTAAAAAAGAACTCGCAATAAGATAAAAATTTATAACATTTAATGTACGAAGTGAATTTATAAGTGAACAATATAATTAGATAGGCAATTAAATCATTACATTTGTGAGAAAAATCTTATGACATACTAAATTGGCTAACCCACCACGCGTATTAATGATTACATGAAAAATAAAGTAAGCACTCTAATCACCCAAGCCACGGCAAAAACGAGGAAACCATTCCAAACAAAACACACGTTCTCGTTCTACAGTAGGGGCTCTAAAAAAATACCTAGACTTTTTCTATTAGTTAATGGTGTACACCCGGGGTTGGGTAATGCCGTTCCCACTATCACAGGGATCTGGTAATGGGTAATTATGATAAGCACCACACACTATGTAAAACTAAAACTATTTCATCAGTGTATATTGCTCACGTACTTAAAAAGCAGCTTTAACGTTGAAGTTGGTTTATCCTGAAATAAGTCAAAATTATTTAAGGGTAATGATCATTTGATTGAGTTTTAAAAGTGAACTCCTTGATATTGTTTTCTGTTTAGTTATAAGACTTAAATGATAACAAATAAAGTACAATAATAATAAGTATTATTGAGTATGTATAACAGTCAATTTATAAAACTGGTTACAGTTTCTAAAGATTTAGAACCTGGAATGGTGGTGCGTCACAGACTGCTATAGTACAAGGTTCTCTAAAAACTGAAAAAAAACAAACGACAAAGAGCTGTCGTACCGACAGAAGAGAAGGTCCATTCGAGGACGCCGGAGAGTTAGTGTCAGTCGTGGCAGTTGCATTAGGCAATAGTCCGTACAATACAAAAGTAAATACCTTGTAAGAATATTTAGTGAGTTATTTTTACATGCACTTTAAAGACGTAGAATATTTATTAATATTTGTGTGAAATAAAATATAAGTCTTAAAAAAAGATAAGTCTAGTATATTTAAAAAGATAACAATAATTATTTTGCAATCTGATAATTTTTGTTAAAGAAATATACAATTTGTATAAGACTTACGCTTCAAACAAAGAGGCAATCTGTAGTACAGACGAAGGTGTAGACGGATCCTTATTCGATAACTTGTAAACATTAGTATGTTTGGAGCACGATTATTAGGTAAAGGTATACGTAATTTTACTGTATGAGACTTACTTTTACCGTATGAAATATACATAAAATACTTAAGTGAATTCCTTAGAATTTATATGAATATGAGAGTGTGTTGAATTATTGAGAATTTGTCTAAGATACTTCTTACTGCTCCTAAAATGAGTCATCGCGACACTTACGTAGTAGTCGTGGTCACGTCTACCTCGTGATTACTGCAAAGTGTTCGAAACGTCGAGTTTCCTAAAATTGTAATATAATCCGTTTTAAATTGTTTATTAAAAAATATTTACCTAATAGCAAACGTATAGTATGACTATTATACTTTAAGCCTAATGAAAATTTATCTATTGTTGTGGTATTTTATGAGTAAAAAGCTATTTTTAGATGTCCACTGTGTGACTTACACTATATAGAGTTTAACTATATTATTTGTAACAATAATTAGACATAAGGCAATCTTGAGAATAGTATAGATCTTTTCACTGTATATTATGCTTTGTTTAAAAATATTATTTATTGGCGTAGTAATATATATTTGACATTTAATTACGTATGACCATTATCTATATTTGATCTAATGCATGCTTAATAAAATAGCTTTAGCGAAATGGAGTGATACAGTCTAAACAAAAGTATATTTCTAGTACGATCAAAGCCAGCAGAAACAAGATAACATGAACATTTCGGTATAAAGAGCCTCGGCCTTTTAGTGGGATTACTGAATAAACTGTCTCATTATGAAAAAATAAACTGAGTGTGATGTTTAATATTAAAAGGACCTTTTATTATATAAAAAAACAACATATCGATTTTAATATGGTTTAAAATTACTCGATTTCTTTGCTTTTATTATGGAGAAAGTGAGCTGTGAACATTTACTATTATTTAAACGAACGTTAAAAAAAAAACACTTGTATATAAATATATAGCTAGAATAACAAACAGTGGGTTTCAAGCTGATTTTAAAAAAAATTATCGATTCGCAATTACACCTAAGTTTGAATATACACGGTCATAGATTTTCCACAGAATTTCATTAAATGACATAAATCACTCAATACATATACTTCAGGGCAATCCTGCCCCAATTAACAAAAAATCATTGCCTTTATTATCTGATATCTAAGATACCCTTTTTACAATAGATTCCTAACTATTATTAGTATTCACGCATATTTGTTTAGATTTTTTTAACATTTCTGTTTCTCCTGGGTATTTTTTTAATTAATATTTTTACTTTTTTTGTCAACTAAATTATTAATTTATGAGTGTAAATATTATTGTTATCATTGCCTTTCATGATTTATTGAAATTCAAAATTCAAATTCAAAGTTATACAGCACTACTGAAATCTATCAACGCCACATACGAAGAGATAGACGATGAAGTTCTGAGTATTGGGTTTTTAAACTTCACTAAATCTTACCTGTTCGTTTAAGTTAAGCTAATATATATATAATATTATCTAAGAATAAGATAGTATATAGATAGATAGATATATAGACGACTGAGATAGAGTAGAGTATTATAGAGTAGATATATAGATATAGTATAGCGAGAATATAAGATATAGAAGATATAATATAGAGATATATATATCTGATAATATATAGAGATATAGAGGAGCGTATATAGATAGAGAGATAGAGAATATGTATCTGATATAAGATTTTTTATATAGCTATATGTTGTATGTTATATATAGATATATTATATATATAATATATATATATATATTATATATATATAATATATATCTATAATATCGATTATATATATATATATATTATATAATATATTTATTATTTATATATATATATATATATATATATCTATATATATATTACTGTCCTCTTGATAGTTTTACTGAATAACCTGTCATAAAGAGAAACAGTGCCGTATCCCACGGGGTTTTAGAAAAGTGTAATTTTATTAAACAGTTTACAAGTCGTAAAATAGTATTGTACTTAATTAAAATTATATTTTTTTAGTTGAATTATGTATGTGTAAATTTAACACATGCACTATGTATTAAATTAATCAAAATAAGTGTTCAAAGCTGAAATGCAAAATAAAATTAATTTAATCTTAGCTCTGTAACGCTTAACCCGATTAGAATATGGTGAACTTTGTGAATACACATGACTTGCAGCGTTTGTCTACGTCTGATTCGTTATACAGTAACAATATTTTTATTATATGTAATTTTAAGCTATAAAAGCAATAATTTGAATATTAAGATTATATATTTTATATTGTTTAGCTTTTATTTTATTTAATCTCAATACCGCGCTTCTCTTTGTCCCAGGAATCAAACCCTCAACCGATAGTTGTTGTTTATGATTACACTCACTAACTGTGACTGTCTCACTGCGGTCACGATTGTCCATATAGACAAATAAATAATACTTAACAATCTGTAGCTACTATGTGACTTATACAACAATACTACGTAACGATTTTATAAAACAACTTTACAATTTTAGGAAATATGTGCAAAAGTGCACTTTAAAATTATAGATGTGTCGCTGTTCAATTAACAGCGTTTGAATAAAAATTGCACTAGTTTGTAAACAAATATTTTTAAAATCTGTGTAATAGAGCGGAATGGTCTTGTCGAAATATTTAATGCACCTCAAATTTCAGTGCCCAGGTGTTCTATATACATGGTGGTGAAACCACTAACTTTTCAATTGATCTGCGTGATGATACGTTTTTTTAAACTGAATGTGTGGTGTGGATAATATTTTTTTAGAAGGTTCCTTCAAGGGTGCTGAATAGTCGCGATTGGCCGAGTTAGGAATCTATAGTAAAAAGAGGGTAGTGTTATACAATAAAGACTATAAAAACGGGGTAGTTGTTTTTATACATTACAATACAAGCAAAATAATTATTATTAATATAAAATTGCGCTCGCTGTTATAAATATGTAGTTTGTCTGACGACCGCTGTACCGTTTATTTGCTACCTACCCTACGGTGTGCTGCATGTGGGAAGTTCACAATTATAATAGAACCTCACGGGAATTGCTTTACTACATTTTCTATGTTAGTGCTGTCGCATTGTTTTCAAAAATTGAAGCAGCGATATATAAGTATTCGATAGACATTATACATTAAATATGACAATGCACTATGTTTTCACCTGCCATCACAATTTTCCTTTCAAGCTGACTAAAAAAGGATTAATCACCTACATATTTCAATATAATCAATAATATTTTAGATACGAGTATTTCGTTTAGGGGTAGATATGTATAAGAAGCAATAAATAAAAAAACTTACTTAGTCTCATCTATAAGACTTTTGTAAGTAGTTTTTTTTTTTATTCTAGGTGGGATATTTAAACATTTTATCCTTAGGGTGGAGTGAATATATGACCCGTCCGTTAAGAAATTAATTCTCAGTTTTGTCTTTTTTTTTCGTTAACGTTTCAAAAAGTTATGAATTCCAAAAATGTGCGTTTGTAAAAAAATTCATAATACAACTTCATTGAAATTCAGGACTTTACTCTGTAGCCAACGTTTACATTATCGCTATAATAAATATAAGAAATAAATTAATTATTATTTATTATTTAATATTTGGGGAAACAAACAGTATTAAATATAATCTAATACCATAGCACAGTTAAATATCACAGTATTAGCGAAGTTTCCAACGATGATGAGACAATAAAATGCACGCAAAATTTTCAACACATAGAGGAAAAATTATTTGAAACAATATAAAAGTATATAATAATTTAAATAAGTTATTTAAGAGGTTACAAATAATATTTTAAATTTAATCAAAGATAAATGAAATATATCAATGTTCCCAAATGCTCATTATATTCCGCGAGAAGCTTGATTAGGAAAACAGTTTGCAGTATGTGATGAATGCAAGTGGGAGTATAAAAAACATAACGGTTGGACGAGCGTTGGATCGTGGGCAGTTCAGGAGACACCTTGCTAAGTAGAAAAGGAGACCAACAATATTATTAAAATTTTATATAAGAAAACTTGGGCTCTCAATAGATCGGCGTTTTGATAAGAGATAATAAAGGTTAATGGGAGGAATTGCTAGGAGTTAAAGACAAGTATTTTAAATTGTTTTGGACCTTCTCATTTCATTTATAGGAATATTGTAATGAGGATTCCATACACGTAGACGCATACTCGAGTATAGAACAACGGACGTAAGCGTTTATAAAGCAGGTTACTCGTAGAAGTGATTTTAAATCAGACCTGTTCTCATGATGAATCCTAGCATGCGATAGGCTTTTGATGAAATACTTCTGATATGGAAACCAAAAAAAAAGCTTGCTACCCAGGCGTCACGCCTAAGTCTCTCACCGCTGTCTTCCTTGATATGTCGTTATTATTGACAGTATATTATAAAGCAAGTTTTACGCTACTAGAAAACAAAGGATTTAATAGCGCATTTTGCTTATGTTAGATGAAGAGAATTAATTGCAGTTGTATCAAACTATTTAAGTCAGACTGTAGCTCATACACAAGCATCAAAAGATTTAATAGATTGGAAAAGTTTGTGTCATCAGGCTATAAAAAATAATACTGAAGACACAAATACATATTTATGTCATTTATGATATATTGAACAGTAAAGGAACCGAGGTGAGAGCCTCTGATGAACACCTGAACTTATCGGTTATAAAAAGATGACAGATAACCTTTATTAGAGACAGCCTGAGTAGGGCGAAGATAGAACTCCAACCATCTGAGCAGGTCACCGTGTATACCGAAACTTTCCAAGTTGGTAAATAAGTATATATGAGACACTTTATCAAAAGCTTTACAGTAATCGGTATACACGACATCCACATGATGTCCTCTTGATCCATGGAATAGAAACCTGATGCAAAAATTCACAAGTTTGTTTCGTCGACTTTATTGAGTCGTAAATTATTTTTTCAAAACAACTCGCAATGGCAGCAAAGTTTGAATATGGGCCACGATATTATAAAAAGTAGCCGTAGCAGATTCAATATCAAAGATTGAAAAAACGAAAATTCCCAATCAACTAATTAAGAGACTTGTTATGCCCCCTAATCATTGCTTTATGAAATAGACGGGAGAGTATCGCATTAATTTGGTATGTCTTGCAATGGAAGATATTTCTAGAGCCGGTGGTATTCGCGAGTAGGGGGGAAACGAACATTTAGAGACAATACCGTTTAGATTACAAAGGCCTAAGTTAAGGAAACGATCAGTACGGTTGTCCGAGTACATTTATACTGCTTAACTTGGAAAAAAGACAGAAAATTGGTGTAATATAGTTTACGAATGACTCACCAAATTGAGTGGATAACTCCATATAATCTTCGATTTGTAACCATTGCCCGTTGTACATTAAAATAGCACAGGATTAAAGAAATATCGTCAGGTTTTCAAAAAGATTTAGAGATTAAATCACCAAAAGTATTTCAGATTCTACTTGCTGTGGACAGCGGGGAAAGTAACAACAGTAAATGTTTAACAAGCGTTTTATATTACGAATTATACGTAATATGAGCACAGTATATATATTTTCCATTTATTTTCATTTTATATGAGTTTAAGTAAAAAACCGCGAAAAATTATTTCATTATTTATTCATGTATTTATACAACTATAAAATTAGTAAAATGAAATGATAATATATACAGATTTATTATTTTATACTGTAACGGGATAACGATATCACTATAGTTAATATAAACCAATATCAATAACTACAATTATATAAACAATATAATAATTTAATCGCTTACCCCTTTTTAGTTTAAAATTTACCGTCAACAATGTTCCATTTCCAACGCATAATCTCGTTAAAATGCAAGCTAAAAATCCTCTAAATTTATATCCAACTAGTCAGGCCGTGCAAGCTCATTACTAGTGCATTTTTAAGCTCAACTTTTAGCTGTTAATAGGCTATTTAATATTATGTTTATGAAATATATGTTATATGAACTAAAATTACTCTTATGATGGCATTGCCGTTTCAGTGTGATTGGCCATACAAAATAACTGCCTAATAAAATAGCATTTTCCGTAATAGTGCACTTCGTTTAATAACAATATTGAAAAATTTACCCATCCATCCTTGCTTATGAAGTCTAATTGTAACTACATAAAATCTGACAAAGCCTCAAATGTTGACGAGAGATATTTTTATTGATATTTTGGTTGTCTTTGCTGATTACTCGATAATAGTCGCTAGTTTTGCCTGAAATTAATGGAAATTTCTGTTCCAACAACATCGCATACTGAGGAACGAAAACTGTTACAAACGTTAATTAAGATTAATATTATTTTATTTATTATATTATTTATACAATCAATTATATTTACCAAAATTATTTTCGTTTCTCAAATATTTGCTGAAAGTACACATTCGAGAGAGTTTAAATGAAATCGTTACATAGCGAAAGGATTACATGCGCTTTGTTATCATACAAAAATTGAGTATACAATTTGTATATTGATAGGTGGATTGGGATTAATCGTGAGATTGGTAGCAATCTGAATTACTTGTTGGATTAGAATTGGAAAAAAAATTGGTGCATTACTATACCAACTGGTCAGTATTGCAAATATATTGCGTGCGTAAAGACAACATGTGGAAAATGAAGCGTTTTCGAATAATTAATTTTTAATCTCATTTATATTTGTAATAATTAGAAGTTTTAGATTACCGAGGCTTATTAGAAGATAAGAAAATAAAATACGCTAGGATTTCAATTAATTTAAATGTAATTAATATAACATAAGTCTAGAAAAATAATACGTATGAATTTTTTAGGTTTTATAACATTAATAATTAATTGTTATAGTTGTAATGAGTATCTATTGATATCTTTGTAAGATTTACAAAAAATAACTCGATGGGAACCGTGTGATATGGATACTAAGCCATTACAAAACGTACCACGTCGTTTGAGTCACATTATTTTAAGTTTTATCTTTAAAAATTTTACCACAATGTACGTAAAATATTTAGCTTCAACAGGTTTTAAATAGTTATATAAATTACTTTCCTTTTCAATAAACATCTATAATAATAGGGAAGTGTGATAATTGAATTTAGATGTCTTAAATACATTAATATTAAAAAAAAGTACAGAACTAGAGTTCAAATATCAAACTACAGTGAGATGTGCAATAGGGAAATTTTATCTTTCCGAAACTGTTCACTACAGCTTTGAAAAGAGAAGAACCTTAAACACTTGTGTTTTGCCTAACGTAAATCGTGCCTGCTGTGCGAGACGTGACCTCTAATAATGAGTCTTATAATAAGGCCCTAAGTGCTATAACGTATAATATGATAGAATCAATAATATTGAAAATAAAACACAAAAGTTTTGATATTGCTCGAAAAATTATGAAGCTGAAGTGGCAATGGGTGGAACATGTAATGATGAAAAGGGTTGTCAATGGAGGTAGACGTT
>JAZFAU010000332.1:62500-264194 GCA_037178615.1 Dione vanillae | reverse complement strand
GAATACAAATTTGTACGAGTACGAACCTGCGCTCTTGATTGAAATAAGAAGATTTCAAGAGGCGTAAATTCAAGTCTCATTACTAAAATTTTAAAAAAAAAAATTTTTAAAAATGTTTCACCTACACTTCAAACATATATAAGAAGCATGCATTAGTTTTACGGCTTTTTGTTAAAATAAAACCTACACCTTTTCATAATAGATAAAAATGCATAGCTTATTTAGAAGGTTTCCAAGAGGCGCAGGTTAAATACATTTCCTAAAAAAAAGACTAGAACACGAACACGAACTAGCACAGTTCGATTCCCACCACGAATCTTAAAAAAAAACTAAATGGATAATTTCAAAAAAAAACCAACACATCTCTCTAATAGAAGAGGTGGCAGTTCGATTTCCACCACGACTCCTAAAAAAAAATTGGAGATTTCTAATAAAAACTTACCGTAAGCCTACTAAAGTTGTTATAGGACAGGTTCAGGGTGCGAAGGTGGAAAATCTCGTCCTGCCAATCATCACAAACCACGGAAACCTGGTTTCCAGCCAAATTGAGGGTAGTCAGTGCTCGGGGGGGCGGAAACGGGAAAAGTAGAACGGGGTACGGGATTCGAAGCCAGCGTCTCTTCCGTAGGAGACGAAGTCATCGGTCGCGGCGTCAGTGTTCATAGTTTTAGATATTGTCAGTTTATTGGGGTGATATAGAGAGTACCTGGGACAAAAGTTTTTGTTGGTTGATATCGTATACCTCAAGAACTGTTTACAATTTCGTGTTTCTTTTATGTTTTCACGCTTTGTCCCGCACATGGCAGAGTAAGCAGGGGGAAAACTGCAGGAACCATATGAACCTAGTTTTAAAGACACTCCGTTACTTGTCCCTACTTTCCGCCTCTTGCGAGGCATTGCGTGTTGAGTGGCGGAACTCAACGCCGCGCTTTGCCTCGGGTTTGCCAGAGCGAAGAAAATGTAAATAGAAAAATCCATTTTCCCCTTTTGGGGATCGAACCCACAACGCTACGCCTCGTACCCATTAGTTGTTTTTTACTAATATTATATAGTTAAGAATATTTTTAAAAATGAGGGTAGTCTCAGAGACAAAGACTTTTAAAGCAAAAAGTTGGAAGGAAAACTAAAATTAACGAATGAGAAAGACTTTTCTCCGTCCCGCTCTGACAGCCCAGTGTACGCTGCGTCACACTTCACTTGACAAAGGGGTTTTTTATTTTGGAAAATAATTTAATTTTTTATTTGTTTGAAAAAAATAATTTATTTTTGAAAAACAAATTTTATAATTTTACCACATTCATAAAGGTATTTTATACTGTGTTTTAAAATTAAGATCACGGTTACAGGAACCTGATAAAAAAAATACAGTAACCCCCTTTTAAACGCTTTTTCATATAACGCGATTTCATGCCCCTCGATAACACGGTTTTCCCCCTTATAACACGGGGTTTCTTGGATTGATTTTAAAAAAAAACCATATATTCGTTCTAACATAGTTTTTCCCTTTAATATTCGTTTTAAACCCTTTTTAAACAAGAAAAGTTGAACGTGAATCATTTGTATATAAGGGTTTATACGAGGTCATACGAGCGCTTTTTACGAAAATTTTTCGTACAACGCTTTTTCCTGTAACGCGGAACAAATATACCGGTAATAGGAACAAATATACCGATTACTAGTTTTTAACACTATATCGTAGGGGGGGATTCCCAATTTTTAAACACTATATACAGCAGTATAAAAAAGGAAAAAATTTTTAAAATTTAAAAAAAAAAAGCAAAAAAACTTACTTGTAAATCACGCAAACGTCGAACACACCGGGGCTTTTTTATTATTTTTATTGTTTTCCATTAAATACAATCCGCGGAGCTTATTAAGGCCTAGGAACAAAATCTGTAATAAAATGTAAAAAAATAAAAAAATAATGTAAGTCAAAATAGCTAAAATGTTGGCTTCATTATGAGTGAGATATTGGGGAGAAGCCAGAGGGAAATGCAGGAACCATAGGAACCTAGTGTTTTGACATCCGTTGCTTAGTCCCCGCCTTCTCCGTCCCCGCTTTCCGCCTTTTTCGCGCTTTCTTGTTGGTGGCGTAACTCAACGCCGCGCTTTGCCTAGTTAGTGTTACCAGAGCGAAGAAAATGCAAATAAAAATCTAATTTCTTTAATGGAAATCGAACCGTCGCGTTTTATTATAAATTTTATAAGAAAAAACTTACTTCCGCAGCATATCAATCTTGTTACTTTTCAAAATTTAAAACTTCCAGACTAGGAATCGGAGAAAACTCCGGCGGAGAGTTCGACACCGATTGTGTTCAAATTTAACATCTTCAGTGAGTAAGTTACTGAACTGTTCCTTTTAAGGGTGTTAAAAAAAGTTACTAGATCAATAGAAGCAATTGCTGAGCTCGCGTTTGCGGAGGGAAAAAAATGAGGAGGGGGAGACCTAAGCGGTTGTTCGACAAATTGATAAATTGCAAAAGCGGAGAGTCGGTCCTAAGTCGGCGGGGACACTAGATAGTGACGCAGGGATAACTCCAAGTAACTTAATGATGGCAAGTGAGAGAACACTCCGCCGTAGAGTGTTAAATTCCTTATTATTATGAAGTAATCTAAAAAAAAAAAATTAATTATTTATCATTTTTTATTTTCTTATATTGACATGTTAATATGCAAAAGCATGTCTATGTCTAATTGTCTTGTCTATATCAATGCAGTCTTGTCTGTCTTTGTCTATATCTTTTTCTGCTATGTCTATATCTATGTCAGTCTATGTTTATCTATGTCAGTTAGGTTATATCTATGAGTCATGTTATTCTGGTCAGTCTATTCTAATCTATGTTGTCTATGTCTATACTATGTCTGTCTATGTCTATACTAGTCTATTCTATGTCAGTCTATGTCTATATCTATGTCAGTCTATGTTATATTATGTCAGTCTATGTCTATATTATCAGTCTAGTCATATCTATGTCTGTCTATGTCTATATCTATGTCTGTCTTGTCTATATCTATGTCAGTCTATGTCATATCTATGTCAGTCTATGTCTATATCTATGTCAGTCTATGTCTATTCTATGTCAGTCTATGTCTGTTATGTCTATATCTATGTCTATGTCTACGTATATAATAAAATATTTACATTGGTCATTTTCTTCAGTCCACGGAACACACCCTCCGTCAGTTTGGGGAACATATTATTAATATATCTATACGTATAAGATTAGGATTAAATCGGAAACCCCGTTACTGGTAGGGTCCACATTCGTTTCCGGCCATGCTCAATTGCTCTAACTTTGTTAAACCTGTTGTAAAAAATAATAATAAATTAAAAGCGGACTGTTTTTAAAGCTTCAGCACTCCCCCGCATATAGCAGGGTAGGCAGACAGAGCAGAGAGTTAGGACACTACGTCGTTTATGGAGGACATATTCCCCCAAATTTCGTATTAGATTACATTTCACAAAGAGAAATTACTTAATGCTTAATTAAAATGAACTTAATTTTAAAAAGTCCACCACCAAAAAATTTTATGTACTGTTAGGAAAAAACTCAGAAGTGGTTAAAGTTAATTTTTTTTTTTTTTTTAGCTTCACGCTTTATCCCGCACATGGCAGGGTAGGCAGAGGGAATGCAGGGATCGTGGGAACCTAGTGTTAAGACACTCCGTCCGTCCGCTTTTTCCGTCCCGCTTCCGCTTTTTCGAGGCATTGCGTTTTGAGTGGCGGAACTCAACGCCGCGCTTTGCCTAGTTATCCAGAGCGAAGAAAATGGAAATAGAAAAATCCATCTTCTCCGATTTGGGGGTCGAACCCAGAAAACCGTCGCGTTACAGCACACGTTGCGCCTCTGCGCCACGACGGTCCTCTTAAAAAGTTAATGTTAATTTGAAATGGAAAACACTAAAAAACATATTGATCACAAGTTCGATCATATTCGGACATGGACATTCATCCCTCGTAATTACATGAAATGACATAAATCACTCAATACAGTACTTCAAGGTAGTTTCCCCTTTCCCGTACGGGCCGTTGCCACGAGCAACTGCCACGATTGACATAAATTCAACGCTTTTATAGTCTGTATGATCTAAAACTACCCCCTTTTAAAAACATTGTTTGGAATAATGACTAAATAAAGTAGGAGGTAGCTAACAGTACCATAAAATAATAAAGGTATACTGTGTGTGTGTGTGTGTGTGGGTGTGTGTGTGTGTGTATGAGTATATATGTATATATGTATGTATGTAATAAAAAACTAACCTTCAAACGCATCCACATCCACATACTCAATCTGATTCGAGTAAAGAAGCAAGAGTGTCAGAGCGGGCGTGTTTATAAACGCGCGTTTCGGCAGCGTTTTTAAACCGCCCTGGGATAGTTCGAGCGTTTTTTAAATTTTTGGGAATAATTTGTCTTCGCCCCCGTCTTTAGTATAAAAGAACCGCCGTGAAAGTCGCACTTTCCAGCGAAGTAAGCGAAGCATGGCTGAATAAGGCACTGTTGTTAGATTATTTTCTGGAAAAAAAAAAATATATAAAAAAAACGCCTCGTCCTGCCACCTGTTCAATGTAAGTCAGTAAGAATGTGATTTCACTTTACGTCTTCATTTTGCATTATATATAGAGGAGAGATTGGACACTTGTGTCACGAGTCTCAGACACCTCTGTGACTCTCTTACTTTCCATCTGGACACTTGTTGGAACACCTGTCACTTGAAACTCCCTATTGGAGAATTCTAGGATTTGTTTTTTTTTTAATCTATTTTTAGCTCACGCTTTATCCCACACATGGCAGGGTAGCAGAGGGAAGTGCAGGAACCGTGGGAACCTAGTTTAGACATCTCCGTTGAGTCGTCTGTGAGGGGCGGAACTCAACGCCGCGCTTTGCTAGTTTGCCAGAGCGAAGAAAATGAATTCGAAAAAATCCATCTCCCCGACTGGGGATAGTCATATTTGTAAGTTACCTATTACTAAAACACGTTGTTTTTTGCTCTTTTATAAACCAAACGATTTCATCCAGAACTTAAATATTTCTCATCCTTTAACACCTAAGCCACTAAATGCGGAAGCTAAGCAGTGGTTTGAGGGTTTCAAATGATTAAATATACAAAACACTGTTCAAGGACACGTTAAAGTCTAAGCCCAAATGCCTAAGTCCGCGAAGAGATTGCGGCTTTCGATTCCGATTAAGGGAGCATGCTCTCAATTACAATGTCTCAATTCAGAGAACAAAGAAAAAAGAAGAAAAAGAGTGTATTGACAATATATTGCACTTCTTACCTCTAATATATCAGATTTAACACACAATTTACACCAATTTAATATATATATATATATATATATATATATATATATTTATATATATAGATATATAGTATAGATATATATATATATCTATATTATATAGATCTATAATATATATATATATATATATATATATATATATATATATATATATATATATATATATAATATATATAGAGTGATTTAAGGCTTATCTCAAACATATAAACTTTAAACGTTAACATAAATGTAACTGGGAAAAACCCACAGATAATATGTCATCCTGTCTAGCGTTAAATATTGTTATAATAAAACAAAATATTTAAGCGAAATTACAGTACAACATGAGAATTATCATTATCCCATATATTTATATCCAATACATTGTTTTATACCTTCACGAGTAAACGAGAGAATAAAAAAAAAAAGGAAACCTTAGTGAGATCAACGCTTCCTCTTATGAGAATCGCACAAACTTCGCTTGTATCAAAATATATATATAATTATATATATATATATATATTAATATATATATATATATATATATATACTTATATATATATAATAATATATATATATAGATATATATAATATTATATATATATATATATACATATGTATAAGATATATATAATATATATTTAATATATATATATATTATTAGATATACTATCATAATATATATTATATATATACATATATGGTAAATATATATATATATATATTATATTATATATATAGAATTATATATTATATATATATCTATATATATAATATATTATATATTATAATTATTAATAGTATATATATATATATATATATATTTGATACAAAGCGAAGATTTGTGCGATTCTCATAGAGAAAAGCGTTGATCTACACTAAGGTTCCTTTTGTTTTTATTTCTCTCGTACTCGTGAAAGTATAAAAAAATGTATGGATAAAATATATGGAATAATGATTAAATCTCATTTGTAATGGTATTCGCGTACATTTTTTGTTTTATTATAACAATATTTAACGCAGGACAGATAATATTATTGTGGGTTTTTTCCCAGTTACATTTGTTTAAACGTTTAAAGTTTATATGTTGAGATAAGCCTAAAATAACTCTGATATATATTATATATATCTATATATATGATATATTATATATATATCTATTAGATAATATTAGATATATATATATATATATATATATATTCTCTATATATATATATATATATATATAGATCTATATATATATATATATATATATATATATATAGATAAATTGTGTTAAATTGTGTTTTAAATTGATATATTAGGGTAAGAAGTGCAAATATATTGTGTCAATGGACACTCTTTCTTTCTTTTTCTTTTTTTCTCTGAATTTAGACATTGTAATTGAGAGCCTGCTCCTAATCGGAATCGAAAGCCGCAATCTTCGCGTGCCTAGGCATTTGGCTTAGACTTTAAAGTGTCTTTGAACAGTTTTTTGTATAATTTAATCAATTTGAACCCCAAACACTGCTTAGCTCCCAAGTAGTGCTTCGTGTTAAAGGATGAGGAAATATGTAAGTTCTGGATGAAATCTGTGGGTTTATAAAAGAGCAAAAACAACGTGTACTTTAGTTAATAAGTAATTTACAAATAGGACGATCCCCAGTCGGGAAGATGGATTGTTCTAATTCCATTTTCTTCGCTCTGGCAAACTAGGCAAAGCCGCGGCGTGAGTTCCGCCACTCAACAGAGACTCAACGGACGTGTCTTAACACTAGGTTCCACGGTTCCATGCACTTCCCTCTCCTACCGCCATGTGGGGATATAAAGCGTGCGCTAAAAAATATATATTAAAAAAACACAAATCCATAGAGATTCTCAATAGGGATTTTCCTAAAGTGACATGTTCCAACAAGTGTCCAGATGGGAAAGTAAGAGAGGCACAGAGGTGTTAGGAGACTCGGACACAAGTGTCCAAATCTCTCCCTCTATATGTAATGCAAAATGAAAGACGTAAAGTGAAATCACATTTTACTGACTTACATTGAACAGGGGTGGCAGGACGAGGCGTTTTTTTTTTTATATATTTTTTTTTTCCAGAAAATAAGCTCCCACAACAGTGCCTTATTCAGAAATGCTTGCGGCTTACTTCGCTGGAAAGTGCGGACTTCACGGGCAGGTTTTTATACTAAAAGACGAGGGGCGAAGACAAATTATTTGCCAAAATTAAAAAAAAAACGACTCGGAACTATCCCAGGGCGGTTTAAAAACGCTGCCGAAAACGCGCGTTTATAAACACGCCGCTATGACACTCTTGCTTTTTTTTTTTTTTTTTTTTTTTTTTTTTTTTTTTTTTTTTTTTTTTTTTCGTCTTACTCGAATCAGATTGAGTATGTGGATGTGGATGCGTTTGAAGGTAGTTTTTTTACATAAATACATATATACTTATATACATACATACCACACACACCACACACACACAAACACACACACACACATGTATCCTTTATATTATTATAGGACTGTTAGTACCTCCTACGTTATTAGTCATTATTCCAAACAATGTTTTAAAAGGGGGGTAGTTTTCGATATACAGACTATTAAAAAGCGTTGAATTATGCAATCGTGGCAGTTGGCTCGTGGGGCACGGCCCGCTACTGGAAGGGAACTACCTTAAGTACTGATATGAGTGTTACTCATTTCATGTAATTACGAGGGGATGGAATCCATGTACGAATATGATCGAACTTGTGATCAATATGTTTTTTAGTGTTTTCCATTTCAAATTAACATGAACTTTTTCCGAGGATCCGTCGTGGCGCAGAGGCGCAACGTGTGCCTGTAACGCGACGGTTTCTGGGTTCGATCCCCAATCGGAGAAGTGGATTTTTCTATTTCCAGTTCTTCGCTCTGGATAATAGGCAAAGCGCGGCGGTTGAGTTCCGCCACTCAAACACGCAATGCCTCGAAAAAAAGCGGAAGCGTGGACGGAAAAAGAAGGGACGGCACGGCGTTTCTAACATAGGTTCCCACGATCTGCAGTTCCCTCTTCCTACCCTGCCATGTTGCGGGAAAACGTGAACGCTCAAAAAAAAACAAAAAAATTAACTTTAACCCTTCGATTTTTCCTAACAGTACCATTAAATTTTTAGGGGTGGACTTTTGAAAAAATTAGGTCATTTAATGAAGCATTAAGTAATTTCTCTTTGTGCACGAAAATGTAAATCTATACGAAATTGGGCGGAATATGTCCTCCAGTAAACGACGTAGTGTCCTAACTCTGCTATGTTCTGCCTACCCTGCTATATGCGGGGTTAGTGCGTGAAGCTTTAAAGACAGGTCCGCTTTTAATTTATTAGATTTTTTACAACAGTTACAAAGTTAGGAAAAATGAGCAGGCCGGGGAATCGATGTGGACACTACAAGTAGACGGGTTCCGATTTAAATCCTAATCTTTACGTATAGTATATATAATAATATGTTCACAAATCTGACGGGGGTGTGTTCGTGGACGAAGAAACTGCCCAATGTAAGATTTTATTTATATACGTTAGACTAGGAATTAGATATAGACATAGAACCAGACTAAGACGACAAGATATAGACATAGACGGACATAGATATAGACATAGACGGACATAGATATAGACATAGACTGACATAGATATAGACATAGGAAGACATAGATTAGACAGAGACAGACATCGATATAGAAATAGATGAAATAGATATAGACATAGACTGACATAGATAGTAGACATAGACTGACATAGATATAGGAATAGACTGAAATAGATATAGAACATAGATATAGACTAGACAGACATAGATATAGACATAGACAGACCAGACATAGATATAGGACATAGACTGACATAGATAAGACATAGATGACTAGATATAGACCTTAGACTGACATAAGATTAAGACATAGACTGACATGAATATAGACCATAGACAGACATAGATTAGACAAAGGGACAGACATTAGACTGACATGAGATAGATAGACAGATATAGACATAGAATATGCATTGCCTAATAGACAGTCAGTATAAGTACAATAAAAAATGATAAAATAATAATTTATTTTTTTTAGATATACTTCTAATAATAGAGGGAATTAAACTCACGGCGGGTGTTCTCTCACTTGCCATCATTAAGTTACTGAGTATCCACTGCGTCACTTCTCTAGTGTCCCGCCGACTTAGTGTGTACCGACTCTCCGCTTTGCAAGTTATCAATTTTGTCGAACAGCGCTAGTGTCTTCTCCCTCCTCATATTTTCTCCGCAAAACGCGAGCCAGCAATGCTTCTATGAGCTGAGTTAACAATCTTTTGAACACCCTGTATAAGGAACAGTCAGTAAGCTTACGTACTGATAAATGGTAAAATTTGAACAACAAATCGGGTGTCGAATCTCTAGGCCGAGTGTTCTCGATCTCTCTAGTCGAGAAGTTTGAATTTGAAAGTAACAAAGAGTTGATATGCTGAGGAAGTAAGTTTTGTTCTTATATATATATATAGAAAACGCGACGGCTTTCGATTTCATTAAAGAAAGTTAGATGGTTATTTGCATTTTCTTCGCGCTGGTAACACTAATAGGCCAAGCGCGGCGTTGAGTTACGACACCAAACAAGCAGCTGCGAAAAAAGGCGGAAAGCGGGGAGGGAGGCAGGGGACTAAGCAACGGAGTGTCTAAACACTAGGTTCCTATGTTCCTGCGAGTTCTTCCCTATGGCTTCTCCCCAATATCTCAAACTCATAATGAAGCAACATTTTAGCTATTGTGACCTAACATTATTATTTTATTTTTTACATTTATAACAGATTTATGTTCCTAGGCCTTAATAAGCTCCGCGGATTTATTTCGATGGAAATCAAATAAAAAATAATAGAGCCGGTGTGTTCGATGACGGTTGCGTGATTACAAGTGGGAAAGTGTTTTTTGCTTTTTTTTACTTTTAAATTTTATTTCCTTTTTATACATGCTGTATATAGTTTAAAAAATCTGGTAATACCCCCCTACGTATATAGTGTTAAAAATCAGTAATCGGTATATTGTTCCTATTACACGGTATGTTGTTCCGCGTTACAGGAAAACGCGTTGTACGAAAATTTCCGTAAACGCGCTCGTATGAACCTCGATAACCGCGTTATATACAAAGGATTCACGTTCAACTTTTCTTGTAAAGAGGGTTTAAATCGAATATTAAGGAAAAAACAGTTATGAACGAAAATATATGCGTTTATTAAAATGCAATCCAAGACCCCGTGTTAAGGGGGGAAACACGGTTATACGAGGGACGGAAATCGCGTGATATGGAAAAAACGCGTTATAAAGGAAGGGGATTACTGTATTTTTAATACAGGTGGCCTGTAACCGTGATCTGAATTTAAAGCACAGTATAAACTCGGCCTTATGAATGTGGCTAAAATTATAAAATTGATTGTGTTGCAATAATAAATATTTTTTTCAAACAAAGTAAATAAATTTAAATTCTGGTTCCAAAATAAACAACCATTGTCAGTGAAGTGTGACGCGAGCGACACTGGACTGTCAGGCGGGGACGGCGATCATAGCTCTTTCTCATTCGGTTTAATTTTGTTTCCTTCCAAACTTTGGGTTATAGTCTTTGTCATCTGAGACTACCACATTTTAAAGATATTCGTAACATATAATAGTAGAAAAATCAAACTAATGTGGTACAGAGGCGTAGCGTTGGGGGTTCGATCCCCAAGAGGGTTAAGATGGATTTTTCTATTTAATTTTCTTCGCTTGGCAAACGAGGCAAAGCGCGGCGTTGAGTCCGCCACTCAAACACGCAATGCCTCGGCAGAGCGGAAAGTAGGGACAAGTAACGGAGGTCTTTACAATAGGTCATATGGTTCCTGCAGTTCCATCTGCTTACTCTGCCATGGGCGGGACAAGCGTGAAAACATAAAAGAAACCGAAATTGTACCAGTTCTGAGGATACGATATCAACCAACAAAAACTTTTGTCCCAGGTACTCTCTATATCACACAATAATCTGACAATATCTAAACTATGAAACCACTGACGCCGCGCCGCTGACTTCGTCTCCTACGGAAGAGACGTGGCTTCGAATCCCGTACCCGTTTACTTTTCCCGTTTCCGCCCCATCCGAGAATGACTACCGCAATTTTGGCTTGGAAACCATGTTTTTCGTTGGTTTGTGATGAGTGGCAGGACGAGATGTTCCACCTTTCGCACCCTGAACCTGTCCGATAACAACTTTAGTAGGCTTACGGTAAGTTTTTATTAGAACTCTCCAATTTTTTTTAGGAGTCGTGGTGGAAATCGAACTGCCACCTCTTCTTATTAGAGAGAGTGTGTTGGGTTTTGTTGGAAATTATCCATTTAGTTTTTTTTGAAGATTCGTGGTGGAATCAGAACTCTGTAGTTCGTGTTCGTGTTCTAGTCTTTTTTTAGGAAATGTATGTAACATGCGCCTCTTGAAACCTTCTAAATAAAGCTATGCATTCTATCTAGTATGTGACGGGGGGAGGTGTAGTTTTATTTAACAAAATGCCGTAAAACTAATGCAGGTCTTCTATATTATGTTTGAAGTGTAGGTGAAACATTTTAAACATTTTTTTTAAATTATAGTAAGGAGACTTGAATTTTACGCCTCTTGAAATCTTATTATTTCAATTCAAGAGGCGCAGGTTCGGTACTCGTACAAATTTGTATTGCGTAATTCTGTGTATGCTCATTTATTTTGTCTGTCCGGAGGCGTGGAGGATCGTATTTCGCTCCGATGTGATGGTGGGGGACTCTCAAACCATAATATACGGTTATAACTTTTTCACTATACTTCAGCACACCCACGAATTCGACCTCTTTTTAGCTTCAAGGCAACCCCTTTACGCACTTGGATCTCACCCCTTCTATCGGCCTCTGATGCTTGCCCCACGTGGAGTTAGGGGCCGCTGATTGTGCTGCGCCGCCCGCCCTACAGGCGCCTCTCTCGCAGCCCTAAACCTAATGATCTGACGTAGTGGCACTCAATGTCCGCGCCCTGGGGCTTCTGCACGGCTCGGTCCCGCCTCGCGCGCTAGAACTTACATGCGCGGCCTAACGACCCCACAAAACTTCCGCCCGCCCTAGGATGCTTACACGCTTCGACTCACAAAAACTCATCTATAGCACATACGGTCTTGCAATTCTACCACCCGGCCTAGACTTAGTTGACCTCTCTAATCTCAATGTAACAACACACCTGAACCTCTGACCACTATTTCCAATATAACAGTGATCTCCGCAACAATTCCCTTAGTACAGTGCGGCTGCGTGTTAAACGCGGTGCGGCGATCGACCTCGCCGGTAAACCTATTGAATGGACGTGTGAAAATCGTCGATTTGCAAGGGCCGGGTCGTCATCTCAGGTCTACCTAGATTTTGACATGTGATACAATTGTTTGGGCGGGCGGGAGCTGGATGGGGCGGCTAGAGGCGCCGCAGCCGGCGAAACTTTGTGCAAAACGCGTGGCTTGTACTAGCGATTGCATCTGTCGTTGCTCGTTCAATACCTAACACTGGCATGACGCCTTTCCTTTATAAGCGAAGAACTCGCCTACAATCCTCTGCCTGTAAATTACTTCCCACAAAAACAGATAAGAGCTAAACACGATAAATACGAAGTGTCGTGTGTACGCGTACTCGGACGAGGGTTCGTGCAAACGCAGGTTATTCCCGAATGGAAGGCGGTAAGGGGGGGTTTGGTTTGTGCGTGCACTCGCGGATTGGCGTTTCGGCGAGCGTATCCGGCAACCAGGGGGAGAATCGCGTGCGTGGAGCTGAAAGCGACCAACAATGGCTTGGGTTCCGAGTACTGAAAGCGCTGGTGCTTGGTGGAAACAGGAATTGGCGTAGCACATTACGCGGCGCACCTATTGAGATGGTAACTAGACGATGCCGCCCTAAACGCGACAAAAACGGCACGCCCAAAGACCCGCCCATACGTTATACGGAATATATACGTGCCAACACTTATGTACGCGAGTCTAACCCGAGTGTTGGATAAGTGCGTGAAGCCCCGTTGTTTAAAAGGCGTGCTATACCCAATCCCGTCTCTCAAGTGAAGATAAGCCGCGCGGTTAGATACGCGGCTCACGCCGCGAGGAAAGATAGGGAATGCGGCGTTAAGCCGCGTGTGAGATGTTAGAGGAGAACGAGACTCGTGATGTTCCCAAAAGACTCGTAAAGTCAGCGTACTAAGTTAAGTCATACATATAGTTATATGTTACATAATATGTCAAAAATTCTTAATTTCTATATGATGAAGAAAATTTGATGCGCGGCGTGAGTTCCGCAACTTGATTTTTTTATTTGGGCGGAGGTAGAGAACGGAGTGTTTTAACATCTTGGCAATATGAATGACTGTTACAGAATTTAATATATTTTTATATTTTTTTTGCGTAGTTTTTTGATAGCAATAAAGAACTTGAGTTCGAAAATAAATATGGGATTGTTGTCCCAATTTGATTCTCCGTTTTTCTCTATTTTTTCATATTATGAGCATTGTTGCGTTTTTTTTAATCTGGATTGTATATAAATTTTTGTATATTTGCTTTAAAATTAGTATTTTATAATCTGTAATTACTATTTTAAAGCGAATCTCGAGCTTTATATCATTTGTTTTAATTTTGCTGACGTACTATAGGGTCAGCCAATCGTATATATCTTTAAAAGTTATTAACTAAAAGAATAATTAGTAGAAAATCAGTTGTTTTTATGTTAATCAAGGTCAAAGTTGCCTACCTGGAAAAAATGCATTTTTTTTTCTAAAATGGAAGCGTTTTTGAGTAAGGACCACTTTGAATGAAATATTTCTTGAAGTTCTAAAGTTATTTTTAGTATGTATATTATGTATGTATATGTATTGTACTATGTCTCCATATATAACAGAAAAGGGAAATAAAAACATTTAATTACTATTTTTAATTCAATAATTTTTGTGACCAAGTGATTTTTTAGGTCAATTCACTAAATTTGGAATAGTATCTGGTAGATTAATGCTATCTACGAGACAAAGGGTTGATAGGTTTTTTAAACAGGTCCTTATCTTATAGATATATCTATGCTGTAACCTCTGAAACCAAGATTTCTTGTTTAACTGCCAGCAGATTAGGAAACTATTTTCTATCAGGGACTTTATCAGGCAAATTTAGTCTTAGTATTTGTAATTCGTTAAGAGGGCAGATATTGAAATCCATTCGCCAATATATTATAAAGCTGTGTGTAGCATAATTCTTCCTTTTTTTTTGTAAGTAAATTTCTGCTCATCTCCATGGCAATACTAAAATTGAACCTCATTTTCTTTTAAAATATATAAGTGTAAGGTTAAATATTTACTGGTGAATATAAGTCAACGTTTTGTACCTAAACATTGTAATAAGATATTACTATATATTAAGAACGAGGAAATAATTTCGGACCTCTCCAACAAAATATATATGACTGGAGTAATAGTAATGTGCACACATACACCACACAAACACACCACCACTGTTAGTAAAAGAGTGTGGAAATTCCATATATATTAAATATACTTGTTACAACACACCAACACACTAACATAGTATGACAGTGGCCATTTTATATAAGTGACGTTACTCGTTGCCATGGCAACGCAAGGACGCGTGCCATGGCCAACGCAACCTAATAAAATATAATAATAAAAATTGTGAATCTCCAGAGATCTAAAGAAGAATTTCTTGCATAATTACTGGTTACATATGTTACAAGTATGATATGATTAAAAAATTGCTCTGGGTTTACAAAAGTAAAATTTAACGAAATTGGATTCGAACTTGGACCTCTTGTTTGTTATATTCATGTATTTTGGACACGTTAAGCTATGCTTTATAAAAGCTGCGTTGAATCTCTTATAAAAATAAGGAAAGAGGTCAAAGAGACCTTGTACGTAAGCACGAGGGTGCGGGTTCGAATTTTAATTCGTTTAAATTTAATGTTAAGCTCTATATGAATAGGACCCTATATTCATATTAAAAACGTTTATGCTAAATTTGATATTATTTTTTATATATTGTATAAATTGAAGTCTGAATTTGCGTGAATGAAAGAACGGAGTGTTAATACTAAGATCCCACTGTCTTAATAGCAAGATCCTGCAAAATAAATTGTCTTCCCGCATAACGGATGCATCGGGATATAAAAGCGTGATGAAGCTGAAAAAAAAATGTACAATTATTTTAATATTAAACATATAAATATAGTCAAAATTAAAATAAATAAAATTGACCTTTGTCATGCACATGCAGAATCTTAATGCTTTATAAAGTTCTAAATCTAGTTGGGTTGGGGTTAGCTTTGGCTTAGCCTCAGCTTCCATCGCATCAGGTAATTACCCACTTACCACCCCCTTCTCCCCTCCACCTCCTATGCACGTCTCAACTCTCTCCCTCCTTTCTAACCTTTCCACAGCAGTAAAAGATCTGTAACAGCCGACCTCACTCCCTCCTGTTGGAACAATTCGTGAACTGCCCCCTCTCCTCTGCATTAGTAAGGGCTCTAACTTCCAGACCTTCCCCTCCACTAATAATACATATTACAATACCCCTCCCTTATAGAAAAGTTCTATGACGTCCCGACCTTCCACCCACTCCCTCCCATATTAGAACAGCGCTGTAGCTTACAGACCTTCCACCCACTCCCTCCCACATTAGCAAAGCTCTGTAACGTCCAGACTCCCCTATGGACGGGGAGGGGGGAGTACATTTCCTCGAATTCCTTGTGAAAAAGTGACATATGGCTTATTAAAAATAATAAATTCACTTTATTGGTAATAGCTCTATGAGTGTAGATTTAGTTTTATGTATAGTTTTTCTTATCCATATAAGTACGTACTGTGGTCTTGGGGTTCTTTGAATATTGCTTTATATGTTGAGAATGGATATTTATCTGTACGTGTATTTTTCTGTGAAAATAAAGTATATATACTTTTTAAAAAGCCTTCGTAAATAGTTGCCTTTCCATCTTTGTTAAAGCAATATTGTTTAAAAAATAACTGAGTGCAGAAAAATTAAAAAAAAAAATGACAATAAAAATGAGTAAATCCCAACTGTAAAATCATGCTTGTGAAAAACTCATCCTCAGATCCTGGGAATTGAACTTCCAAAATCCTCACTTTTTCAGTCAATGCTACCACGACGTGGTCTGTTATATTTTACTAATCCTAATTATTAATTCTGTCAAGTAAATGAAATTTTTAAAAAAACTCGGCAATTTCATTGCAGCCCCAATTTACTACGAAAAAAAGGAAAACACCAATATTCGCCACGTTAATAACAAGGCGTATATTAAATTTAAATATAAGGAGGCTTGGGTTCGAAATCCTGTTGTTTAAAATATTCTACTCTATTATTTGCCATTAAGACTTTGATGTTGTCACTATAACATTGTTAATGTAAAATCTGGCAACTTAAAAAAAAAAACTCCGCTGAGTTTCTCCGCGCCGGTTCTTCTCAGGTCTGAGGAATAACTTTAGCGACCGGGGTGAATTAAATCATTTGACGTTCAAAAATGAAGCATGTACTGCTTATTTGACTAAAAAGTATTTGATTTTTGAATGACTTCGAATCAGGAATATTCCTATAATCTTAGAATAATCATTTAATAGATTCACGCTATATAATCCCACATATAGGCAGGATAGGAGATAGAGAGATAATAGGGTTAAGACATACTCCTACACTTTCCACCTTAATTTTTTATAGCTTCACGCTTTATCTGCCACATGGCAAGGTAGGCGATGGGAACGGCTGGAACCATATGAACATAGTGTTAAGACACTATAAAGAAAAAACTAAAAAAAACACCCTGTTAAAAACAAAGAGGTTCCAAAAACACACCAACGAAAATATTTTGTAAAGTTTTTTTTATTATTTTTTTTTCAATCACTTAATCCAACATCGTATCAAATAGTAAGTTACAAACAACTCCATTAGATAATTTAATGTGTATACAGGGTGGTTGACCAGTATAAAAAAAATGTTACTATTTAACTACACGCTGATACCCTAGAGGAAACCTAGTGTTAAACACTGGCTTATCATACTTTAAAAATGTTCCCACCACTTTAATTTGCAATGTCTAGAAATTGAACGTGAGCGGAAAGCATAGAAGTTTTTGACACTAGGTGCTTTAGAAGGAATAATTTGGATTTCAAAATTAAAATCAGCTAAGTAAATAACTTAAATTTGTGATAATTCACTATAAAGGCTGTATATAGAAACTGTTAAAAACAATCATTTTAAGACAGTAAAAATATATGAAAAAAAAGGTATACAGAAAACACAATAGCCTTAAACAAAAAGAAACGAGGAAAAAACAATTTAAAAAAAAATTAAAATATGTTATTTTTTCCCTGGCACATTTTCCACAAAACCAAGTCACCCAAAACAAAAAAGGGGGGGGGAAGTCAATAAACAACTAAAAACAATAAAGGAAGAAGAATTTATTAATACATACTTCAATATCGAAATACAATCTAAACTTGGCTTTTGTGAAAATAAAATTAAAAAAAAAAACAAAATTTCAAACTTTTTGGCGTGTTAAAAAAAAAAATAGAGAAAAAAATATATACTACATATAATAAATATTATTAATATCATTTAATTTCTACTTTCGCATTAGTTGAAAAAAAAAAAGAAAAAAATAAAAAACAATGTTAAAAACATCAGTACAGATTATAAATTGATTATATGATTATATACATGGTGTGTTATTGTAAAGATTAAGATATTTTATTATGTAATGTTTGAAAAAGTTGCCAATAATAGATATTTCTAAATAATAAGTAATAAGGAAAATCAGCAGTTAAAAGAGAGGAGGAGAAAACAAAGAAGAGAGAGAGTTAAAGTGCGCGCTTTATAAAAAAACTTGAAAAACGGTATTATTTAAATATATATAATAAAAATGCTAATTTCAAATTTTATGCTATTTTGAGTTCAGTCATTGGATTTTTAAATAAAATTCGCTTCCCGCTTTATCCCGCATATTGAAGGGTAGGCGAGGGAATGCAGAAACCATAGGGAACCTAGTGTTAGCCCTCCGTTCCCCATCCTATTACATATAAAGATTAAAACAAGATTAAAACTTACAAAACTGACAATTTCCTTAAGTGGACACAAAAATGCTGATATAACAACAAAAAAAATACACAAAAAACACCATAGATTAAATAAAATCAATTAAATATATACTTCAATATTACAATATCGATGGAACAAAGCCATATTTTACTGTTTGAACTAAAAAAACACCAAAGAACAAAAAATCCAATTCATTTTAAAAACATTAGAAGAAAAAAAAAAGCCCAGATAAAAAAAACAGATCATAAATTAAAAAAAAAAAGGGTAATAATGCATAAAATTCAAAAAATGACGTGTACCATCAAAACTATGCCATATACATACATATATAACATATATATTTAATATATATTATAAGGATTTAATATCTATGTATATGTATTTATATATATTACTGGTGTCGGGAGCAGTTCGCGCGCGTGGTGCTCGCCAGTGAAGCTATACGAATTTCCGTATATAATTGTAAGGTTTGGAATATTGACTCTCCTAATACATTCTCCACCTGCAGAGAGAAAAGTCACTAAGAATCATGACTGAGTCAAATTATTTTCTTTTAGCTTGTATAGTGTTAAGGACACTCCGTTCTCGCGCACGCTTTTTGATATATCGTAGTACATGTGTATAACATTTTTTTATTAGGCCATTTATACCCCCTATAATAGGCTAATAAAAAAAAGGATACACAGGTACTTCTAACATTTCCAAAATAAAATCTAAAAAACCGTATTATCTAATCAAATAGCGGAGGACCTACGTCTGTATTACGACAGTCGTAAGTTCAATTCCCACGAGGGGAAATAAATATACACCATAGAAAAGACATGGCACGGCGTTGAGTTCCGCCACTCAACACTCTCTATATATCTCAAACAATTCAACACGCGTGGAACACTCTATTATAACATTTACACATCTAACAACACCCTGTATCATATATAGCAGGGTAAGTCCCCTCAGCCTACTCATCTATACACATTATACAGCATTATACAGGGTGTTCCAAAAAAGGAAACCACATATTAACATACCTTATACGGTGGTGTGATAGTAACTTCATTATACACCCGGATGCTTTGTCCGGACCAGGACACATCGTCTATGACCCGGGCTATCGCCAGGAACAGGCGTTGGCCTTCAGGATCTAGACAGGCTGAGAGAGCCGATACCTGGAAATAAATAAAACTAATTGTTTAACTTGTGTTTTTAATTATTTTTTTTCGCGATATCTTTATGCAGGATAAAGGTTCACGCTTTATTCCGCATATTGCAGGGTAGGCAGAGGGAACTGCAGGAACCATATGAACCTTGTTTAATCCCTGCTTTCCGCCTTTTTCGAGGCATTGCGTGGTGAGTGACGGAACTCAACGCCGCGCTTTGCCTAGTTTCCAGAGCAAAGAAAATGGAAATAGAAAAATCCATTTTTCCCGTGTGGGAATCGAACCTACAAACCGTCGCATTAACAGACAGACGCTTACGCCTTTGTGCTACCACGGTCCTCATTTAATCCTTTAATACTTTTATTAAATTTATTTATACTATAATTTTTAATTAATTAATTTTTATTAATTTATTTACACACAAAAAATTAAATAAAATATGTAAAAATACAAAATCAATTTATTAATGTCTCTCATATTCAAGGCACTATTACTTACTTACTTACTAACGAACTGACCAGGAATAGGTTTAAAGTAAATTCATATGTGGTGGAAGTAGGAGCGAGAGGTATAACAGCGAAATCTCTCTTTAGCTTACTAAAAGACCTCGGCCTGTCTAGAACTATTACTAATACATTTCTAGAACGTACTTCAAAGGCGGCATTAGCAGAATCATTTCGAATTTGGTTAGGTAGTGGGAGGAGCTCGGACAGTGAAGGTGAGTATTAATGCATTTTAAAGGGGCCCTTTAAACCTACACTTGGGTCGCAAGTCCCAAATGCTGATCGGAGCTCCTCTTCCTACAACGCGATGGGCACCCGCACGGTGAATCCATGGAATGCTAAGCAGTTTCTTCTCTTGTTTTTTAACATCTCTCATATTCAAGACATAGAATTGATGAATTGCTCATAAGTTAGAATAACGTTTGTGAAGTGATCACAATAGGTTTAGGGAAACCTGGTTGAGTTTGTTGTGAACTCTTCTCACCAGGAACCAGCACTTGGAACTCTCATGATTTTACTCTTAAGTTGTGGAGTGTGTAGGTTTCAGAGGGGCTCAATTCTATGTTTATTATCGAATTGGAATTCCTCTGACACTACTCTGTTCGCTCTATCTGATGTACACATGTAAATATTTTATTGATTCTAAGTTATAAACAAAATAATATAAAATACATATACGAGACATCGGCAAAGTGAATTGTGCTGTGCTAGCACGCTCGGAACACCATAATTAAAGAGAAGAAGAGAACAAGCACCACATCAATTTCTGTCACTTTTCACAAAATTGTGTGGAAAGTGCAGAACTCAGTGTCTTAATGCTAGAGTCCCTCTGTCTAATCTGTTATATACTGAAGTAATTGTGAGTATTTAAAACATTTATTTTATGCATCTCTCACAAATTATTGTTTTACTAAATTTTCTCTGTCTTTAGTAATGTATTACCTTGGTTTAAAAATGAATACAAAAGATGACTCGTCATTTAAAGATAATCAAATAATTACTTTTTTAAATATCTTTATAAAGCAAATAGTAATATTCAATAAATATTTAATATATTAAAATTAAAAAGTTTTTGTTTCAATTATAATTTATTGTTGCTCTAACTTAGTTGTTAGAAATTAAGTATGTATATCTTTCGTTCAAATAAAATTAGAAAGTTTGGCGGCATAAATTAACTAAGAGGCTTTTTTAACACTTTCATTAGATATTTTTTTTATTTATTTTAAATGATAATGATAACACTACCACAAAATTGTACTACCGAATTAAAATTTAAAAGAAAAGGTATAGTTCTTTGGGAAATTTATGAATTTAGGGAGATTACACTTTCAACTGTATTAAAAATTACCAAAATTATAAAAATGTAAGTCAATTTCCTAAAAATTTGTAAATGTTTTCGAAATCCACGTATATTTATTAATTGTAATAATGATATATATAAAGTTTGATGTGAAAAATTGGTACTCACCAGCCTTCGCTTGTTTTCAATGGAGTTCCTCACTCTCGTGTTAAGTCTATTTAAATTTAACGACTGTGGCGGCTCTGGAACTGTTGTAACCTCCTTCTTAATCTGGACATCGCTGACTAGCGACAAATTGACAATATTAACATCGTGGCGCTTAGGGTTTCCACTCGACGAGGGGCATTTCAAAATCAGCATTTTAGTTTGTGGATCGAAAGCGAGCACCTCGCCCTCAATATCCTCGTTGTAACATGTCCTGGTAGCAACTATGCTGCCGATAGTGAAGCAGTCCGAGACGACTGTCGACATTTTATTTTAATAAGTTGAATTAACACTAGTGTTTTGTTGTAAGGCTATCCGCCATGGATTGTGACAATTAGCGCGGCCACAGATTAAAGATGGCGCGTTTTGTTTTTGCTTTGACGTTTTTGTGTTTACAAAATTTGTAATTTTAGCATTTGTATAAATAATTAATTCGCTTAAAATATAATTTTAATATTAAATTATATTAATTTAGTGAATTATTAGAAGCAAGCAAATTTGTAACGTTAACTGAAATTTTATTAGTAGAAATCGTTTTTTTTTTAATTTAAATAAATAATTAAAATATATTTCTAGCCTTAAAGTTATAATATTAATGAAAAAAATATATTTTACAAAATTCTTCTCTTTTTATTTATATATTAATAATCGAAACAATAATAAGTGGGGACGGAGAAAGCAGGGGCTAAGCAACGGAGTGTCTTAACACTAGGTTCTCACGGTCCCTGCAGTTCCCTCTGCCTACCCTGCCTTGTGCGGGATAATGCGTGAAGCTAAAAAAAAAAAAAAAAAAAAAAAAAAAAAAAAAAAAAAAAAAAAAAAAGAAACAATAATGTCACTTTTATTATTTTATAAATTAAGGTGATTTTTGAAGTTAAGAAAGACATGTTTGTCATAAATTAAAAAACTCTTCTTCCACCTCTTCAGATTCCTTATAGAATAGCCCATCTTTGTCAATTAAATTTTATTTTTATGTTTCTTAAATGTTAATTTAAGGAATATATTTATATCTATATTTACAGTTACAACGGTTCTTAACTTGTATATATTGTTTACCCAACTGTGCAACGCAGAGGAGGGTTGTGTATTTATCATTATAGAATGTATATATGTTTGTTAAATCTATAATGTTTGATGATTTTTTTTATATATAGGGTTCTTTATGTAAATGTAATAATTTAAAAAAGGAATACAGCTTGTTCATATAATTTTTAAAGAAATTATTAATTTATTTTTAATTTTTATGTACTCAATTTTATTAATAATATTTATAAAGATGCAAAGGCACTATTAAGAAGGCTTTTTAAAAAAGACTATAGACTTTATTTCATAGAAAAATATACGTACAGATAAAATATAACATTCTACAACAATATTAAAGCAATAAAACGCGGCGTTGAGTTCCGCCACTCAACACGCAATGCCTCGAAAACGGCGGAAAGTGGGGACGGAGTAAGCAGGGACTAAGTAACGGAGTGTCTTAACACTAGGTTCATATGTTCCTGCAATTCCCTCTGTCTACCCTGCCATGTGCGGGATAAAACGTGAAGCTAAAAAAAAAAAAAAGAAAAAAAAAATTAAAGCAAAGGAGTCGGGAAGTTACAAAGCTGTTCTAATGTGGGAGGGGGTGGGGGGAAGATCTGGAAGTCACAAAACTTTGCTAATACGGGAGAGTGGGGGGAAGGTCTGGAAGTTATAGAACCTTACTAATGAAGGAGGAGTGGGAGGGGGGGTCGTTACAGAACTTTACTACTATAGGAGGGAAGGGAGGGAGGTGGGTAGGTCTAGAAGTTACAGAACTTTGCTAATACGGAGATAGTGGAGGGAAGGTTTGGATGTTACTAAACTTTGCTAATGCAGTAGAGGGGGGTGTATCTAGATGTTACACAGCTTTACTAATGCAGGAAAAGGGAGAAAGGGAAAGAGGAGTTGAGACGGTGCATAGGTGGTGGAGGGGAAGAAGTGGGGGTAAGGAGGTAATTTACATGGATTCATTCCAGGAAACTGAACTAAGCCAAAGTCTCTATAACACAAAAACTAGATATTAAAAAAAAAATACAATTTTTTTGTAATAAAGATTCCATATAGAGTTCTTGCACGTGAAGGACAAAGGTCAATTATTTATTTTAATTGTGACTAGATTATATGTTTATATATATAAAATTATTTGTACATTTTTTATCAGCTTCACGCTTTATCATGCATGTAGCAGGTTATACGGGAAAGATAATTTAATTTGCGGGTTTTTAATATATATACAGTTTCATGACTATGAAAAGACACTTAACATATAAAATTTAAACGAAAGTAAAATTCGAACCAGCACCTCTTGCTTACAGCACAAGGCCTCTTTAGCCTCTTTCCGTTATTTATAAGAAATTCAACGCAGCAAATTTAATAAAGCATAGCTTACTCATCAAAAATCCATGAATAGCAAACAAGAGGCGCAAGTGCGAATCCAATTTCATTAAAATTGTACGTTTTCTGAAAACCAGTACCAATTTTTTTATTAATATCATACTTGTAAATATATTTAAGCAGTATTAATGCAAGAAATTCTTCTTTAGATCTCTTAAGAGATTCACAATTTTATATATTGGTTTCGTTGCCATGACAACGCAACGACGCGTTCGTCACTTCATACAAATTACAAATTACGAATTACAAATACTAGAATAAATTTGATCAAATAAGAAGAAAAGTTGAGAAAACAAGTTTCTTATCCGACAGATAAACAAGGAATCTTGAAAAATTTCAGAGGTAGCAGATAAAGGACCTGTTTAAGCCAGGGCTGTAGCTAGAGTCGAATTTGAAGTAGGGCAGCATTGGTTACAGATAGGGCGGAAGCAAAAAAAAATATATAGGTAGTTAATCTGCCCTCGAAGGACAGGCCCCTAAATCGATCACCTAAAGTGATATAGGTACACTCAAGAGGGATCTACGGCAAAGTGCAGCGTTGAGTTCCGCCACTCAACACGCAATGCCACTAAAACGGCGGAAAGCGGGGACAGAGTAAGCAGGGACTAAGTAACGGAGTGTCTTAACACTAGGTTCGTATGGTTCCTGCAGTTTCCTCTGCCTACCCTGCCATGCGTAAAGCGTGAAATTAAAAAAAAAAGGTACACTCAATAGCTCTGCGTAAACAAATAATGTATCTTATCTTAGTTTTGGTGTTTTTAAGGTAGGGCATTGTGATTCTAAGGTAGGGCATTGCCCAATGCCCCCCCTTAGCTACGGCCCTGGTTTAAACTATCAGCCTATTATGCAATATTGTGAAAAACACATGTAAAGTGATAAATATAAAAAATGGTTGCCTGTAAAGTGGGTTTTACGGGCGAAAATTTTACGTGACAACGTCTTTTTCTCGGTAGAATATTTATTGATATGAATAATAATTATAATATAAATTGCACAAATTTTAACTATAGAAAATATATTTTGTTTACTAAAACATTGTACATGTGTCAAGTGATACGAGCGGCGGACCAATCATAGTTCGGTGACAGTTGACACATCGTTACGTTACCTTTTTCATATGTGACTCCGAGCCGCAACCTAATTTAAGACGTTGTCACGTCAAAATGTTGAACAAATGAATATCAAAGATGTCTTTCGCATACTCGTAAATGGGAAATCAAGCAAGGGTACAATCATTGCTGAGTTCACTTCAGTCATAATGAAAAAAGATGTGATACAAGCAGCAAAAAATTATAATAACAACACCCTAATCAACGCCTTAACTCAGACATCATAGGATTGAGTGGACCGACTACACCTATCTTTATTTCTGAAGCACTTACAAATAAGGGACGAAAATTATTTTTTCTTGCTAGAAACTTTGCCAAGACAGAAGATTTTAATTACTGCTATACCAACAATGGAAGAGTGTATCTTCGTAAAACATCGGATTCACCACATATTGAAATTAAAACGGAATCACAATTGAGTAACCTTAAAAATCAAAGGTGACTATATCTAGTAAGTAACTTAAATCACTCTTCATTTTCATTAAAATCAAAAATAATAGTTGTTAAGGAAGTTTATTTAGGGATTTGTATACCTATTCATTATTCCCAAATATCAAATAAGAATATCAAATAAGAGGTTTCTGGGTTCGATTCCCAGTCGGGGAAGATGGATTTTTCTATTTCCATTTTCTTCGCTCTGGCAACTAAGGCAAAGCGCGGCGTTGAGTTCCGCCACTCAACACGCAATGCCTCTAAAACGGCGGAAAGTGGAGACGGAGTAAGCAGGGACTAAGTAACGGAGTGTCTTAACACTAGGTTCATATGTTCCTGCAGTTCTCTCTGCCTACCCTGCAATATGCGGGATAAAGCGTGAAGCTACAAAAAAATAAAAAAAAAAATCAAATAAGAAATATATAAATAACGTTTCCAACATTTATTGTAAATAATGTGTCAATACATTTGGTTTTCACTGACTTTAGTCAAAAGTAAAAATAATTACCTTCCACATAAAGTCATTGAAAACATTATAATAAATTCGATTTTTTAAACAAAGCTAACTTATTAAATAACATTGATAAAATAAACGCAGGTACATCCTTTTTAAGCTGCCCCGAGGCCTGCAGATCACTTTTAAATTCGAACAAAATAAAAACCAACGATTGTCTAAAAATTTTGACACAAAATATTAGAAATATCACCAAAAATATCTCAGAATTTGAAGTTTTCCTAGCTCGTATAGATATTCCGTGTGACTTATATATTCTTACCGAAACTTTTTTTTTTTTTATAGCTTCACGCTTTATCCCGCACATGACAGGGTAGGCAGAGGGAACTGCAGGAACCATAAGAACCTAGTGTTAAGACACTCCGTTACTTAGCCCCTGCTTTCTCCGTCCCCACTTTCCGCCTTTTTCGAGGCATTGCGTATTGAGTGGCGGAACTCAACGCCGCGCTTTGTCTTAGATGCCAAAGCGAAGAAAATGGAAATAGAAAAATCCATCTTCCCCGACTGGGGATCGAGCCCAGTAACCGTCGCGTTACAGGCAGACGTTGCGCCTCTGCGCCACGACGGTCCCCACTTACCGAAACTTGGTATTCTAAAACTATAAATTTTTCCTTGCTTATTAAACTACAACACTCACTACACTAAAAATAATTACAACCAAAACGATGGTGTCGTAGCCTACATAAGACAGGGTTTAAGCTGTTCTGTCGAGGAAATAATATTATCTGACGCTACTTGCTTAGTTATCAAAATAAAAAATGACGCTATTGTTATAGGGATTTATAGATCACCATCACATAAAAAACTTGAAAATTTTATAGCTTCACTGGATAGATTATTAACTACCTACAGAAAATATAGTAATATAATATTGACGGGTGACATTAATATTGATATTAAGTTAAATAACGAAGATTCAAGCTCCACAGACTATCTAAATATGCTAGCAGGTCATGGCTTATTACCAGGTCACACTTTCCCCACTCGAGCTAAAAATTGTATTGATCATGTTATGATTAAATCAAAAAACCCAGCCTTCACAAATGTTTTCGAAGCCCCTCTTACAGATCATTCTCCCGTTCTGACGTGTATTCCCTTAAAACAAGATATCGTCAAATTATCAGTAAGAACTCTTAAAAGAGTGAATTATGATGCAACAATTATTGATGTCTCAAAATTATACTGAAATTTTAAACTCCCGAAATTCATATTGGGCTGCGGATCAACTTGTTATATATTTTAAGAACTTCTATTTTAAATAATACTCTAAATCTTATAACACCTAGGAAAATATACTGCATAAAACCATGGATCACACCTGGTTTAGTTCGTTGTATCAAAAATCGTGATCGAATGCACTTAAGGTGTAAAAGTGTCCCAAATAATATAATACTTAATATTACATATAATAGATATAAAAATCACTGTAATGATTTACTAAAACGATTAAAGCGAAATCATGAAAGGAATGAACTACATAAGTATTCTAAAAATTCAAAAAAGACGTGGGAAATTATTGATAAGGTCCTAAACAAAAATAAAAGTAAAACAAACTCAACAGATCTATTAAAAATAGAAAGTACACCTCAAAAATCAGTAGACTAGTGTGGCCGTAAATTTGGCAAATAAAATTCCAAAACATAATAACACGATTTCCTATAAATATGAAGACACAATAACACCAGCTACGAGCAGTTCAATGGTAATGCTGGGAACATCCGAGTCGGAAGTTGAATCTATTTTAATGAATTTAAAGTCTGATAGTGCTGTAGAGTGGGACGGTATCTCTACCAAAGTATTAAAAATGGCTAAAGCTACTCTTATTCCTGCCATAACGCACATCGCCAATTTATGCCTAGAAACTGCAACTTTTCCCAATGTGTTTAAAACATCAATCATTCATCCCATTTTTAAATCAGGTAATAAAAATTGTGTTACTAATTATCGTCCGATTTCGGTTTTGCCTGCTTTATCAAAAATTATAGAAAAGTTAATGAATAACCGTCTTTTATCTTATTTAGACAAAATAAATTTCTTCTCAAAAAACCAATACGGTTTCAGACCTGGCAGATCAACAGCCCAAGCTGTATCTAATCTCACTGACTACGTAGCTACTAATATTGACACCAAACACAAATGTATTGGAGTATTTTTAGACTTGTCAAAAGCTTTTGACACGGTCTGTATATCAATATTGATAAATAAGATGGAGGAAATTGGCATAAATGGTACAACACTTGATTTATTTGTTGACTATTTGCGAAATCGGACTCAACGAGTCACTATAAACGGTTACACAAGTAAGGATACTCCGATAACGCATGATGTTCCACAGGGCAGTATTTTGGGTTCAACCTTGTTTTTAACATATTTCAATAATCTATGCAAATTAAAGCTTAGAAACTGCAAAATTTTCACTTTTGCTGACGATACTACACTGATATTTAATGGAGAAACTTGGGAAGATGCTAAATCAAAAGCCAAATCGGGACTAGAAATAATTAAGAACTGGTTTAATCAAAATTTACTTACACTTAATATTAGCAAGACAATATTTATCTTATTTATTAATACCGAACGTACACTTCCGCAAGTATTAAAAATCCGTATTCATTCCTGTCAAAATATTAAAATAAATACTTGTGATTGTAGTTTTATAGATCGTGTAAAAACTTTAAAGTATTTAGGTGTTGTATTAGACGAAAAATTGTCATGGTCCCCACAAATAAACCTGTTGTCAGACAAAACGCGTCGACTTATTTATATTTTCAAAACTTTACGACATATAGCTGATTTTAGACTAATAAAATCAATCTACCTTGCATTGGTGGAGTCAATTTTGTCCTACTGTATTACATCTTGGGGTGGAGCTAAAAAGACACACCTCATAAATCTAGAAAGGGCACAGCGAGCGTTATTAAAAGTAATGACATTCAAATCTTATATGCACACAATAACCGACCTCTCCTCCGAATGTGACGTACTAACAGTAAGACAACTATTTATTAAAAATACAATAATGTTCCAGCATCAAAAAATAATATATAATCCCGCAACATTACTCACTCGGCGAAAATACAACGCTTGTCCTATAATTCCATACAAAACCGACTATATAAAAAAATTCCAGTGCTATCTCGGTCCTATGCTTTATAATAAAATAAATAAATTGTTAAATTTTTATCCACTCAATAGAACCAAATGTAAAGACACACTATTGTACTGGTTAAAAACACAAAATTATGAGGAATTAGAAAAACTGTTTGTTACTCTAAAATAAATAATAATTTAAATTCTATATTTTCAAATCATTTATGAACTTCTTTATTAAAGTTTAGAGGAGAGCTCAACTTTGGAAATAATACTCCAGTTTAGTGGTTGAAGGAAGGAATGATTTATTTTCTTCGTCTTCGTTATGATGGACAGTATGCTGTTGGCCCTGCGGCCTCTACAGCGTCACCTTGGCGTGGGGAGGCCGAGCTAAAAGAGCTCCGACCTTGGCTTGGCTACCACGGAGTGGCGCCAACAAATAAGAGCACAGTGTCGCAAGGGCGCCTCCTGCGAGACTCGGACCATGCTTGCGTACACTGTTTGTAGTGGAGGAGTTTATTCCCTACTGGGTAGGGCACTTGACGCCCTTTTGGACTTTATTTTTGGACTCCGCCTACGCCGAGGCGCGGTCGGGTCACTGAAAAGTAAGGACCTCGTCTCCACCGGCGGGGACGGTGTGAGTATCGTGTGCGTCTGCGAAAGTGTATAGCCCTACCTACATACTTTGCGTCGTTCGCTTTAGTGATGGGGTCAGCATCGTCGGTTAATAAATCGCGGGGCCTTCGCGGGGCCCATACACGGCGCGGCTTGTTGTACGTGTCTACGCAGGCGTTTACCACCAGCGGGTTCGGATGATTTGCTGCTTTCGCGAAATAACTACTCGAGAGTTTCCTACATAACTCCTTGACCGAGTCTAATTTAGCATCCCTATGTATATCTATGTTGCGCATAAACCACGGCGCGCCCGTGGCCTTGCGCAAGAATTTATTCTGCAGTATCTGCAGCCTATCTAGATTTGTGTGTCCGAACACAATACTGGCGTACGTGAAGATTGGCCTGATACACGTCGTATACAGGCGAATCTTATTCTTGAGCGACATCTTGCTCTTAGCGCATATCAATGGATAGAGACGGCTTGTCACGTAATTCGCTTTTTTACGAACGTACGATATGTGGGCTTTGAATGACAATCGGCTATCTAGGACTACCCCTAGGTATTTAGCCGTGTTCGACTCGGGAATGATTTTGCCTAAGAGGCGAACGTTGGGCATATAATCCGTCTTCTTGACGGGGAAGTACACCGAAGTGCTTTTGTCTGGATTGACTTCAATGCGCCACTTTGTGAGCCACTTTCCCAGTCGGTCCAAAGCTACCTGTAGGCGGTCAGCAATGGTGACCGAGATGCGGCCGGAAGTGAATATTGCGGTATCGTCCGCGAAGAGGGCTAGGTTTGTGCCCGGGGCTTTGGGAATGTCATGGGTGTACAGGTTGTACAGAAGTGGGGAAAGAATGGACCCTTGAGGGACTCCGGCTCTAATTGGCCGTTTTGAAGAGAGGGTGCCTTCGACCCTGTAGCGAAAGGTGCGTCCAGATAAGTAGTCTCGTATGGTGTGCACGAGTCTGTCTGGTACATTTGCGTGTTTCAGCTTGAAGATCAAGCCGTTGTGCCAGACTTTATCAAACGCTTTCGCGATGTCTAGAAATATTGCCGCTGATGGCATTATTTTGGCTCTACCCAAGAGAAATTCCGTGAGGCGGTGGACTTGATGGACACTTGAGTGTTGGGCTCGAAAGCCAAATTATTCGGGCGGGATAAGATTCCTTTCCTCGACAAAGGTCTGAAGTCGTGTAAGGATGATACGTTCGTAAATTTTGCCTAAGGTGCTGAGAAGGCTGATGGGACGGTAACTGGCCGGATTAGTTCGCGGCTTGCACGACTTGTGAATGCCGATGACAATCGCCTCTTTCCATTGGTCAGGGAACGTGCACTCCTGGAGGAGCGTATTGAAGATAGCTACGAGCAGCGTTAGAAAATGTAGTGGTAATATTTTCAGGATCTTGTTCGTGATGCGATCGGATCCAGGGGCTTTTTTCGAATTAAGACCCTTTATGATGTCCGTGACTTCGTCCACGGACGTCGGACGCGTCGGTTCGCCCACTGGTGGTATTGGCGCCCATATTTCTACTTGTGTGTCCACCATCGCGACGTGGGTGGGATCACACGGTTGCTCTGACGGAGAGCATTGTGCTTCTAAAGTGTCCGCTAAGCATTCGGCCTTCGCAAGATCATCTGAGGCTAGTGTTCCGTCTAGGCGTGCTAAAGGGGGCATTTGGACGACCGTGTCGTTCTTAAAACATCTGCTGAGTTGCCAGAACGCGTTTTGGGAAGGCGTAATGGATGTTAATTTGTGCTCCCAGTTATCATCTGTGAGTTCCTCGAACCGGGCTCGAACCTGTCTTTGGAGTCTCCACAGTTCCCTACGATTATCTGGGGATGGGAATGCGTCATGTGCCCTAGTGGCTAGATTTTTGCGCCTTATAAGTTTTCTTAGATCTCGCGGGATCTTGAATCGTCCGTCAGGATTGACGTTTATTTCCCTAGTGCACTCGTCGAGAGTGAGACCTAACTGATTTGTGAGCTTATCAATGGCCGCTTCGGCTTCCACCACCGAGTCGAATCTGTCAGGTACGTCGGGTGAGGGATCCGATTCAGGGATGCCGAGGCGATCCGAGAATTTTCTCCAGTCTGTCGTTTTGGACTTTAAAGTGGTCGTGGGGCAGTCAGGCCCCAGTTTCACAATAACCGGTCTATGATCAGAGTCTAGCTCCGCTAGAACTTCGATAGAGCGCACTCTAAGGGCGACGCCCTATAGCATGGCTATATCGAGAATATCGGGGCGGCCTATCGGCCCAAATCTTGTAGGAGTTGAAGGGGTGAGAATTTCAAAATTAGATGTGGTAAGACTCAGGATCGCGGCAAGCGCGATTCCTGCACTGTTTGTTGAATTACAGTTCCACATGGTATGTTTGCTATTGAAGTCCCCGGCCAGAAGGACCGAGTCCCCCATATTAAAAAGAGCTTTGAGGTCTGCTTCTAGCATTCCCTTATTGGGAGAAAGGTAACAGGAGGCTACGATAATGGGTGAGTGTCCAGTCATGTATACCTGACAGACCGATGCTTCGATGTTGGTGAGCGTCGGCGGCGGGTCTAGTGGGACGACGTGAAGCGTCTTTTTATAAAAGATGACGGTTCCCCCTTTGGGTCCGTCCCTGTCGTTACGTATGGTACGGTAATTTGCAATTTTAGGGTCCCTATTACTATTTCTAAGGAATGTTTCTTGTACTAGGAAGATGTCCAGTTGTCTGTTTGTCACAAAGTCTCGGACTAGCCCCATTTGACTGCTAAGGCCGTTTGCATTAAAAAAGCCTAAACTAAGGGAACGCGGCTTGACTCGCGCGAGTCTTACGTCGGGAGGATTGTTGCTATTGCTGACCGCCATTAGAATAGCTTTGATCGTTCGTATCGATCGTTCGTTTACCACCAGCGGGTTCGGATGATTTGCTGCTTTCGCGAAATAACTACTCGAGAGTTTCCTACATAACTCCTTGACCGAGTCTAATTTAGCATCCCTATGTATATCTATGTTGCGCATAAACCACGGCGCGCCCGTGGCCTTGCGCAAGAATTTATTCTGCAGTATCTGCAGCCTATCTAGATTTGTGTGTCCGAACACAATACTGGCGTACGTGAAGATTGGCCTGATACACGTCGTATACAGGCGAATCTTATTTTTGAGCGACATCTTGCTCTTAGCGCATATCAATGGATAGAGACGGCTTGTCACGTAATTCGCTTTTTTACGAACGTACGATATGTGGGCTTTGAATGACAATCGGCTATCTAGGACTACCCCTAGGTATTTAGCCGTGTTCGACTCGGGAATGATTTTGCCTAAGAGGCGAACGTTGGGCATATAATCCGTCTTCTTGACGGGGAAGTACACCGAAGTGCTTTTGTCTGGATTGACTTCAATGCGCCACTTTGTGAGCCACTTTCCCAGTCGGTCCAAAGCTACCTGTAGGCGGTCAGCAATGGTGACCGAGATGCGGCCGGAAGTGAATATTGCGGTATCGTCCGCGAAGAGGGCTAGGTTTGTGCCCGGGGCTTTGGGAATGTCATGGGTGTACAGGTTGTACAGAAGTGGGGAAAGAATGGACCCTTGAGGGACTCCGGCTCTAATTGGCCGTTTTGAAGAGAGGGTGCCTTCGACCCTGTAGCGAAAGGTGCGTCCAGATAAGTAGTCTCGTATGGTGTGCACGAGTCTGTCTGGTACATTTGCGTGTTTCAGCTTGAAGATCAAGCCGTTGTGCCAGACTTTATCAAACGCTTTCGCGATGTCTAGAAATATTGCCGCTGATGGCATTATTTTGGCTCTACCCAAGAGAAATTCCGTGAGGCGGTGGACTTGATGGACACTTGAGTGTTGGGCTCGAAAGCCAAATTATTCGGGCGGGATAAGATTCCTTTCCTCGACAAAGGTCTGAAGTCGTGTAAGGATGATACGTTCGTAAATTTTGCCTAAGGTGCTGAGAAGGCTGATGGGACGGTAACTGGCCGGATTAGTTCGCGGCTTGCACGACTTGTGAATGCCGATGACAATCGCCTCTTTCCATTGGTCAGGGAACGTGCACTCCTGGAGGAGCGTATTGAAGATAGCTACGAGCAGCGTTAGAAAATGTAGTGGTAATATTTTCAGGATCTTGTTCGTGATGCGATCGGATCCAGGGGCTTTTTTCGAATTAAGACCCTTTATGATGTCCGTGACTTCGTCCACGGACGTCGGACGCGTCGGTTCGCCCACTGGTGGTATTGGCGCCCATATTTCTACTTGTGTGTCCACCATCGCGACGTGGGTGGGATCACACGGTTGCTCTGACGGAGAGCATTGTGCTTCTAAAGTGTCCGCTAAGCATTCGGCCTTCGCAAGATCATCTGAGGCTAGTGTTCCGTCTAGGCGTGCTAAAGGGGGCATTTGGACGACCGTGTCGTTCTTAAAACATCTGCTGAGTTGCCAGAACGCGTTTTGGGAAGGCGTAATGGATGTTAATTTGTGCTCCCAGTTATCATCTGTGAGTTCCTCGAACCGGGCTCGAACCTGTCTTTGGAGTCTCCACAGTTCCCTACGATTATCTGGGGATGGGAATGCGTCATGTGCCCTAGTGGCTAGATTTTTGCGCCTTATAAGTTTTCTTAGATCTCGCGGGATCTTGAATCGTCCGTCAGGATTGACGTTTATTTCCCTAGTGCACTCGTCGAGAGTGAGACCTAACTGATTTGTGAGCTTATCAATGGCCGCTTCGGCTTCCACCACCGAGTCGAATCTGTCAGGTACGTCGGGTGAGGGATCCGATTCAGGGATGCCGAGGCGATCCGAGAATTTTCTCCAGTCTGTCGTTTTGGACTTTAAAGTGGTCGTGGGGCAGTCAGGCCCCAGTTTCACAATAACCGGTCTATGATCAGAGTCTAGCTCCGCTAGAACTTCGATAGAGCGCACTCTAAGGGCGACGCCCTGTAGGATGGCTATATCGAGAATCTCGGGGCGGCCTATCGGCCCAAATCTTGTAGGAGTTGAAGGGGTGAGAATTTCAAAATTAGATGTGGTAAGACTCAGGATCGCGGCAAGCGCGATTCCTGCACTGTTTGTTGAATTACAGTTCCACATGGTATGTTTGCTATTGAAGTCCCCGGCCAGAAGGACCGAGTCCCCCATATTAAAAAGAGCTTTGAGGTCTGCTTCTAGCATTCCCTTATTGGGAGAAAGGTAACAGGAGGCTACGATAATGGGTGAGTGTCCAGTCATGTATACCTGACAGACCGATGCTTCGATGTTGGTGAGCGTCGGCGGCGGGTCTAGTGGGACGACGTGAAGCGTCTTTTATAAAAGATGACGGTTCCCCCTTTGGGTCCGTCCCTGTCGTTACGTATGGTACGGTAATTTGCAATTTTAGGGTCCCTATTACTATTTCTAAGGAATGTTTCTTGTACTAGGAAGATGTCCAGTTGTCTGTTTGTCACAAAGTCTCGGACTAGCCCCATTTGACTGCTAAGGCCGTTTGCATTAAAAAAGCCTAAACTAAGGGAACGCGGCTTGACTCGCGCGAGTCTTACGTCGGGAGGATTGTTGCTATTGCTGACCGCCATTAGAATAGCTTTGATCGTTCGTACGCTTGGTAACGCATTACTTGCGCGGCGAGGCGCCTATGTCGGCTAATAAGCTTAAAACGCTCTTGCGAAGCGCCGTCAGTGTTTCTTAGGCCACCGGCGAAGGCCTGAATTTCCGCTTGGTCGAAAATAGCGAAAAAGTCGAACGTTAGTCCTATGTCGCTCTCAAAACCGTCTTCGTTGTGTTGAGCGAAGTTGATTTTTGGCTCCGGTAGCCTTGGCGGAATGGTAGGGGCAGTCCTGGCCGCGAGCCTAGGATCTTGCCTTCTTGGTGCCTGAGGGGCCTGTGTTGCCTGAGGGGCTTGGTTGGCCTGAGGGGCCTGTGTCGCCTGAGGGGCTTGAGTTGCCTGAGGGGCTTGAGCTGCCTGAGGGGCTAATGGTAGTTTTTTGTCCCACGCGTTCGTCGTTGGGAGTGGGGCGGCCCTGTATGTGTCGACAGGCCGTGGCTGAGAATTGTCGCGCTCTGGACGGGAGGGCATCGAAGCCCTATGCGTCCTTCCGCCCGTCCCGCCGACCAAGCGTGGCGCTCGGGGGCATCCGCGGTAGTTTGCGGGGTGCCCTTGAGCGCCGCACAGGGTGCAGCTGGGAGGGACTTCTGGGTCACGGACCTTGCGCGGACAATCATATGTGGCGTGCTGTTCTAAGCACTTCACACATCGCGGTTTCGCGTGGCAGTTTTTGGTCGAGTGGCCATAGTATTGGCAGTTGTGACACTGCATGGGTATGCCCCGAGCCCATGGTTTCTCGAGATTTATTTTCTAAATGTGCCAGTATATATACAAAAATCTAAGTAAAATTGACCAATAGGAAAAGGGTTTATAAAACAATAAAAATAATTGGATAAAAATATTGCTTCGGATGCTGACGTCACGAGCCAAGCTGCGCGCGCATCCATCTCGCGTCGAGCTGCGCGCGCATCTTGCCGAGTCGCCTACGCTGACGCGATACTATAAATATTGCCCCACGCGTGGCGTCGAATATTTTGCTCAAGCGCCGCGCGGAGAGAGGATGTCTGCACCGAAGTTCGCCGTGTCAACTCGTCATGTGATGTCAAGAATAAATAGTAGATGCTCGCAGATGAAAATAAAAACAGTTCTTTTCAGAACTATACGCTTCGTGTTTTAATTGACTATGACGTTAACAAACGTAACAAAACAGTCCTTTTCGGGACTAATCTCGTTTCGATGACGTCACTAGTGGCGGCATACAGTTTTATCGGACAGACGTTGCTTCTGTGGCATGCACATCTTGTTTCAAAGGACGTCTTACAAAGTGCTGCTACAAAAGTATTAAAATTTTATTTTTCTTTCACTTGTAAACAAAAAACATATTTTTTTCATATTAATTTACTTTTACACTTTAAATTAAAGTATTACGGCCTTATTCATAAAAAGTTATAGCACGCTTAAAGGCTCGTTATAGAACAGTTGTCAAAAAAAAACGTTATTCATAACAGCATTTTAGTGCCAATCAGTTCTATAAACCTATCATAAAGTTATAGAGCCGAGAACCCTACTATAAGAGTGTTTTAACGCCCAAAGATGGCCGATTCATAGAACAGCTGATTATAGCTCATACTAATATGAGCATTGATATGACGTCGTCGAGTCGCTTGTCATCAAGAGTGTCAATTTCAGTTTCGTAAACAAAACAATATAACAATTGACATTTTGTTCGACATTTATTAACTGTATTTAGTTATTAACAAGTTTATTAATAATAAATTATACTTAATTTTTTAAAAATTAAGTAAGTTTATAAACTAAAATAAAATAAACATTCGTGTTTTTGTGATATAGTCTGGCTAACGAAAGTAGAAACTGAAAAAACGCGGCATTTTTAAAAAAACAACGCCCTGGCAACCCAAGCTGAAATGGACACACGGAATAAATCATTTTGATACTTTTTTATTTGATTTTACTCCCATACGCTCTGTATGCATAGGCAATTATACATGCATTATTTACTTATCCTACGGTTATTATTCTTTTATTTTCTGGACAGCCCAGTGACTTCCTAGTTAAGGCTCCTATTAGTCCAAGAGTGGATTTTGAGAGGCTGAAGTGCGATATATATTTACTCATAAAAAATCTGACTCTGCACCAAGCCTGTTTGTCTGAAGCAAGGCCTTTGCCTACGAATAAAGCCCAGAAACCATTTGATTATGGCTGAAAGCCGATTGCAGATAGGAAAAGTTAATAAAAAAAAAAAGGAAAACTATCCTATCTCTTTCCTTATATTTGTTTTCAAGGTGAATGACATGATCAATATTTTTCGTCCAATCATCAGCTGTTATACTTTCAAATGAGTACTCCAGTTGATTTTGCTTCACCTTTGAGACTGCCTATCCAATAAACTATAATATATTATATTTATCCAATAAACTATATCCAAGTACCAAGATCATTTTTCACACTAACCTAAATGTGTTGCAATTTAAAAAGTATGTAAAATGAACGAGTTTCTACTTTCGTTAGCCAGACTATAACAACGACGTAAATCAAGCCGGTATATGTCAAGCCAGATCCAACAATATATTTTTGTACGTAATATTATCTGTGGTCATACTATGTCGATGCGTTTGTCACTTATCATCTGTGGATTTACTGGTATTTTCGGCAACTAGTCGACCGACTTCAGTATAGTGGCAACATTGTGAACTTATAACTCATATTAGCGACACTCTAGTTATAGAAAGTTTATAGAGCGTTTATGAATACAAACATTTATCGAACGTCTATAAGCCTAAAGAGCGTTTTAACTAAAGTATACTTAAAACGTTCTATAAGACTTTTTTATGAATAAGGCCGTTAGATTTTATTCTTATGTTTAGTTCAAAGTTATTGTGGTCTAACCTATCAAATTATAAGTTTGAAGGTAGAAATAAGAATGTCACTGCTGTTGTTTTGTATAATTTTTTTAACTTTTACCCTCATTCTGTAATTTCTTTTGTAGTTTATTTTTAAAAATAAAATAGTGACATCGGAAGAGTCTAGCGTTTAAGATACAGGCTCGGCCTAGTTTAAACGCTAGTGTTTACTAACCTCAATGTCAACGTAAAATCATGTAAAATATTATAATATTATAGGTTAAGACTAATATATATTTCTTGGAGTCAATAAAGATTATTATTATTATTTTCATAAATGATATTACGAAAAATTTAACTTGTAATTACCATCTTTATGCAGAAGACTTGCAGATTTATAGACACAATACTTTGGTTCATTTGAAGTTAACAATTCAAAGCATAAACTCTGACTACGCATTATTAGTCAATGGGCATGTAATTAAATTATATATAAATGTTTTAGATACATGTGATTGTTATTAAAAATTAATTTTGAACTTTTATATGTAATATTAAAAATAATTACAATTTATAATTAAAATATCTAAGAACGTGCTTAATATAACAATATTATTTCTTTAATTTTATATTTTTAAGCATTTTTTTTTCCTGCACATAGCTTGTCATATCTCCTGCATTATTACCATATGTCCTGCACATAGCTTGTAATAGAGTTGGCCTCCTAATTAATCCTTCTATGCATTGATAATAGGAAGTAGACAATTACGTAAAGCGGGCGGAGAACTCGGGACTAAGCAAGGAGTGTCTTAACACTAGAGTTCGATGTTCCCGCGGTTCCCTATGCCTATCATGCCGTGTGCGGGATAAAAGCGTGAAGCTATAAAAAAAAAATTAAAAAAATAGCTAGAAACTCGACGGTATATGGTATTAACGCGTGAAGGTACAGTTAGTAAGAAAGAAACAACAATACAATCTACTTGCTTATTAATGATAAAGAGAAATAAAAGATTTGTACGTACAATTAAGTAATATTATAGATAAGACGGTGGGTGATAGCAGGTTGAATCTAAAATGTTTTTTTTTTTCATATTTAAAGCAAGGGAACTAATAAACAGCTAAGTTATAGTCTGTGGTATTTTTTTGTTTTTTTTTTTATTTTTTTTAATAATGCAAGGGCTAAGATGTATTTAAACAGTTTTCAAGCATTTTTTTTAAATATTTGCGTTTTTGTTTTGTTTAAATAGTAATTTGTTGTTATGGAAAGAAAACTATAAAAACGTCAATATATACAAAAAAAGATAAGTTAAAAAATTTAAAAAATATTTTTTGTAATTTAAAAAATATAAATCAAATAAAAAAGCAACAAAAAAACATGTTTTCTTTAAATTCAATAAAATACAAAAAAAAGGAAAAAAATATGTATTATTTTTTCAAACATTTGCAAGATTTTTATGATACTTCAAGTGTCTCTAATTTAACAACTCTATTTCTGGAATAGATGATGATAAGTAGTTACTAGTAGTGACGTAATTGCTCGGAACAGACCCGTCATGCCCCGGAGTTCACCTGCGAAATATAGAAATAATATAATGGCATGAATAAATGAAATACAGACCTTTAAAAAAAGCCAAGCAAATTCATTAAATAAAACACTATTATAAAACTATTAAAAAAAAGAAAAATGGTTGCCTGTAAAGTGGTTTTACAAGGCGAAGAATTTTACGTGGACAACGTCTTTTTCTCCGTAGAATATTATGATATAAATTATTAAATTGCACAATAGGAACAAGGAATTGAATTAAAATAAGAATTGAACAATTTTAACTATAGAAAATATATTTTGTTTACTAAAACATTGTACATGTAAAATTAAACTTAACCAAGTCCTATTTGAGTGATTTTGTTAGGGATAGGACGATGATAGGAGAAATATGAAATGAAAGGAAGTGTTTCTGCTGTAATGTGTTTGCGAAAGTAAAGTCTGTCACGTGGTCACGTGATTATGGCGGGCGGACCGATCATAGTTCGGTGACGCATCGTAACGTTACCGGGCGTTACACTTTTTCAAATTGTGGACTCCGAGGCCGCAACCCTAATTTAAGACGCTGTCACGTCAAAATCAATTTATATCTACAGTAGTAAACAAAACACAAATCACCAAAAACATCAACAAAAAACACAATAATACCACAAAAGTACAAAAACTAAGCAAATTAACACCCAAGTATTTAATACACTAAAAAAAAAAACAAGATATCGCGGATCTAGTAAACTAACTACTTTAATATTTTTTCAAAAATACATGCTCGTGTACATATGTAGCAAAGTTTCTTTTAAAAACGAACTTTCGAATATACATCTTCAAAGCTTCATCACCATGCAACAATCTAACCATTCTCCTTCCCAAATAGAAACAAATCAAAACAAAACAAAAAAAAGCAAACAATTTCATCCAAAATCCACAAAAACAAGCACTAAAAACAAATAGACTCAACAAACACAAACAAAAAAACTTAAAAACACAAACAAAAACACTACAAACACAAACCTTGCCACCAAGCCGGGTCCTGGGATCTATCTGTAACAGCTATAATGTCGTCTTTCTCGAAACTTAGTTCATCTGCATTTTGAGCTGTATACGGATACAAGGCAATTACCTAGAAAAAGACATTTTCCAGCATTAACAGCTGATTTTTCCAAACAAAAGTTGAACAAAAACAATTGTTTTTTTTTTGTTTTTATTGAGTTGTTTTGTTTAAAAACACAAATTGAAAAATTAAAGAGAACTTCTGGCAGTAAAGAACAACCTTTAAGAACACCCGATCTAATTATAGACCTATGTACATTAAGAATATTTCTCCAAAGTGTGGAGAATAAAAAAACTTAAGACATTCAAGCTTTTAATCTGTGAAAATCTTCTCAAAAATGAGTCGGATTTTTTACCTTGGAATGGAAAAATATCGATTATTAACAATTTATATATACAGGGTGTATCTGACACGGCGGCCATTTTCAAACCTACTCATAGAGGAAAATATTTCGAGGCCATATACAAGAAACTATTTAATAATTATTAATAGTTTAGGTACAGCATCGTTTTTTCCATTTCACAATATTTATACGTGCTGTGTAACGCGTGAGGTAGACATCATTAAACACGAATGACGTAACTACAAAAATACTATTAAACGTTGTCAATCTGTCACCATTCATTCAAAAAAATAACCAAAAGAAGAAGAGCTATATCTCCGTCCCGCTCTGACAGTCCAGTGTACGCTCGCGTCAAACCTGACTAATGGTGTTTTATTTTGGAACAATAATTTAATTAATTATTTTGTTTGAAAAAAAAAATTTTTTATTTTTTAAATTTTACTTGTTTTATAATTTTACCAACTTTATAAAGACTAGTTAATACTATGCTTGAAATTAAGGTTGTCATTACATCCACACCCTGTATATAGAAAAAAACTATTACCAAGTTATATCTGCAGTTAATTTCATACAAAGTGATTGGATACGACCGCAAATTTAAGTTTGTTTGTTTTTGTTGGTCACATTTTTTTTATAATTTTTATAAAATATATACATATATTACTAACACACATACATACATATATTTCGGCCATTTGTCTTAAAAAAAAGTCATTGAAAGTCTATTTTATATAAAATAAATAGACAGCCTAGAATTATTTTATTAAATGTTAATACTTTTTTTCAGCTTCACGCTTTATCCCGCACATAGCAGGGTAGGCAGAGGGAACTGCAGGAACCATATGAACCTAGTGTTAAGACACTCCGTTGCTTAGTCCCTGCTTTCTCCGTCCCCGCTTTCCGCCGTTTTCGAGGCATTGCGTGTTGAGTGGCGGAACTCAACGCCGCACTTTGCCTAGTTACCATAGCGAAGAAGATGGAAATAGAAAAATCCATCTTCCCCTCATGGGAATCGAACCCACAAACTGTCGCGTTAATACTTACTTTATCGATAACAGTTTCTGTGGGCACTGTGTCCATCTTGGACATGACCGGGGTCGTCCTTCCAGAGGTCCTGCCGGACGACTGTAACACCTAAAAGACAAATTTAAATTCTAAAAAAAAAAATAATAAATAAATACAGTGGAATTTCGATTATCCGGCCCTCAGTTATACGGATTCGCGATTATCCGGACTACAGGCCAATTGAATTGAATGTACCTACAAGTCGTGTCTGTGCAAGCATGGACGTGTCGGAACTTGTGTGTTGTCGCCATTTTCAACCAAAGTTCTAAATAAACAATGACTTTCGTTAATATGTACTACTTGTGTTTAATAAACATATAATATTATGTTACGATTTTATTCATATTTATGTAGTTTCAATTATCCGGATTTTCAATTATCCGAATGCCTTACAACAACAATTAGTCCGGTTAATCGAGTTTCTACTGTAAATATAAAGGACCTAGCTTTAATTTTTAATAAAATTTAAATTGAGACTAAAAAGAAATAATATATTTTTTTAATAAACACCTTTGGTATAAACCATTTAATCTATATTCACATAATTCACCTATTAACTTAAAATTTTTAATTTTTTTCTAAATTAAAAAATATACACAAAAAAATATATAACATAAAAGTACCTAAAAAAGTTTTACCTGTCCCCAAAAATACTTAACACAACTTACCTTACCCTTACCAACTTACCTTACCCTTACCAACTTACCTTACCCTTACCAACTTACCTTCACATAACTAGCCGGGAACCACCCACTCTGTCTATTCCTTCCTTTAGCTTGCAACTCTCCCTCCCACCATCCACTCTCCGCTTTCTTCCTCACGATAAGCAACTGTCCTTTTATTAAAGACAGTTGTTCAGAGCTATTGAAAAAAATTAAAAAGAAAAATTAAGTTACTTACCTATAATTACCTATATTTACCTATAATTTTAACATGTGATTTTAAAAGTTTACTAAGTAGAGGATGTGACAACGGCGCAACTCAACGCCGCAGTTTCTTAAAATTAAAACAGAGAAGCTTAAAAAAACTTAACTTACTTACGTATAATTAATTACCAATAATTTTGACATGTGATTAGAATATAAGTAGAGACAATGGCGGAACTAAACGTCGCAGTTTTTCAAAATTAAAGCGAACAAGAGAAAATTAAAAAAGATTAACGTTATTACCAATTATCTATATATTTAACCTAAAATTTTAACATGTGCTTTTAAAAGTTAAAACTAATTTATACAAAACTATTTAAGTAACTCTATCTAAGTAGAGACGATAACTATGGCGGAACTCAACGCCGCAATTTCCCAATTGAAGTGGAGAATCAAAAATAATTTATACATAAACTTTATGACATTCAAAAACTTTCCTACTACAAAACGAACTTACCCTACTTACCTAAACCCAACTTACCTAGTAGCAGTGTAATTGGCTAACGCCTGAGCGACCTCGTGTTTGCGTCTGGAGGTAGCAGAGTCCCTTCCCGAGTCGCGCCTCGCAGAAGAGGCCGGGCGGGGAGCGCCCGGTGCAGAGGCGGACTCTGTTATAGCCGCCACCTCTGAAGAGATCGGTGTGGAGGATTTTTGTTCCTGGGTAAATTAAGGTAAGTTAAGGTAAGTTTGGTTTTTCAATTTATGAAATATTTGTTTGTATTTATGAGACGTATAAGTCATTTTGTATTGAAAATATGTATAATATAAATTAAAAATATGGAAAAAAATATATATAAATGAAAATTATGCCTATTTATGGAATATTTAATCGTGGCAGGAGGTATATTTCTCATATAAAACTCAATCTCGTGGGTATTCTGGGATAAAAATTTATATGTTAGTCTACAACCTTCCAGTGCAAGTATATTAAAAATCAGATAAGTGGTTCCGGAGATATGCCCGAAGAAAAGACAAACAATTTTTGTTTCTTAATATTTAAGTCATTACTAATAATTCACGGCCATTTACTTTATCTAAAATAAATATAAAAAAATATACATATACACATCGTAACTTAAAAACTTACCCTAACTTAACTTGAAAAGTTTGTTCAAAGAAAGTTTTTTACCTGTACTAACATTTACCTAAGCAAAACTTTTACCTGTATTATTATTTTCAGACCAAAGCAGGGACCAAGCAACGGAGTGTCTTAACACTAGGTTCGTATGGTTCCTGCAGTTCCCTCTGCCTACCCCGCAATATGCGGGATAAAGCGTGAAGCGATAAGAAATATCTTACCTGTACCAATTCCATTTGGGGCGGTTGTTCCTCGACTTGGGGTTGGGGTTGAGGTTGAGGTTGGGGTGTAGGTTCGATTTCCGGTTGAGTCTCTACCGGTTCCCTTGCCTCGGGAATGCTTGACATCACCTCGCCGCTAGTTGTAGTATCTTTTGTCACGTAGTTAGATGGGAATATGCCAGTGCTTTGGGGTAAAGGGTTTTTTTTTATTTTTTTTATATTTCTAAATTTTTAGGTTCTAACTTAGACCTCTTCCGAACTGTTCAAGAGGCACGGTTTCAAAATGAGTAACATACGTTCAAAATTTTATTAATATATTTAAAAAAATGTTTTAATATATTTAAAAATTAATACTTTTAATCTTGTCAACATATTGAAAAATCGTTTTATATATTTCCATTTCTTGAGGAAAGCTGTAGGCTATAGGCTAACATCACGTGGCAGTCTTATAGCTACAAGTTCATATTTTAAACAGAATTCAATTTGTGTTACCATTTTAATATTTATCGATTTGACAATAAATTTTCTGGGTCCTAAACACAAAAAAAAATTAAAATAAAAAAGCTGTTTATCTCACCGTATCCCTATCCTGCCCGTCCACCAATCACCATCCCGTCTCATGACCTCTATGCGTTCCCCGGCTTCGAACACCAAGTCACCGGGTTCCGAAGAGTTGTAGGGATATGCTGCTATGTAGAAATCTCCACCCTCTTAAAATCGGAGAAAATAGATAGAGAGAGACAGATTGAGAAAAAGATTTTTGTGTGTATATATATATATATATATATATATATATATATATATATATATATATATATATATATATATATATATATATATATATATAACTCATAACTTACCAACAGCTGGCATTGCCCCTCCTAAATCATTTGTAATTTCCGCTTCCGGTACTTCTGCTATCCCTAAAAGTTTATTATAAAATATATAAATATATTTTTAGTTTTACCATTACCCTCTAGACAATATTTCAACAAAAATGATATAAAAGCGGGTTGTTCTGTAGGACGGCTCTCACTCGTTGCCATAACGCTACCCTACGGACACCTCGTTACGTAAGCCATTTTGCATTTATGTACTTGTTGTAAAATTGTATAATTTATTCTATTTATTGAATTGTGAATCATTTGATGTTCTGTAGATTTAATTTTGTTGATTGCAATAATAACGCTAATTAGTTGATTATTTTAATAAAAATTGTGACAGATTGTTGTTTTCGTTATTTTTTATATTATCCGCTTCTGATTCCTAAAATCAGAAGTGGGATAAGGGACTCAAAGCCCACTCATCTTGTGAACTCTGTTAAATACGTGCATTAGGTGATTCACGCTTCATATTTTGTTATTTTGTATTATTTTTTTTTTCTTTCTTTTTGGTGGGTACTTTTAAACTCACTAAGTGTACAGTGGTTTTGTGTTAAATAATGTCGCGAAGTACGTCGCGTGGACGTTCCCGGCATCGTCAAAATGGCTCGCGTGATCGAGAAGTCTCTCGTTCTTATGACAGGCGCTTGCGTAATCGCCGCCAAAGATCGCGTTCGATTTCGCGAGATTATCGTTCAAGTAGCAGTGATTATGACTCGTGTGATAGATCGCGCCGTTCTCGCAGTATTTCGCGTCGATCATGTCAATCTCGTAGCGTATTGCGGTGTTCGAAACGGTGTCGCCGTAAGTCGCGTCACGCATATCGGTCACGGTCCCGCGTTTGTCAAACGTCACATATGGTATCGCGTCGCAGTATCAGTAAAGGCCGGAATAGATACACACCTCCATTAAAATCGCACGCTTCACCACCGGGTGTTAAGGAACCTACATCTCTTACTACGCGTGTCGAAATCGACAAGTCTTGTGTCACTGATAGGGACCGTGTCTCGGTTTCGGCAATACGCGGCTCAGAAACTTCGACTTTAGCTCAGGCGATTATTGATGCAATAAAAGCGGTTCAACCGACGCGTGCGCAAAATTATTTTATCTCTAACTTCGATCCAACTATTAACAACATCGAGACTTGGTGTGAAGAGGTAGATCGCGCGCGCGAGGCAAACGGATGGTCAGATCACGAGTGTCTGTCTCGAGTGGCAAACTGTTTGAAAGGTGACGCAAAGGTATGGATGAATGAATGGGTCACTACAGATAGGGCTTGGTCAAATTTTAAAAAAGAATTTAAATCCCTTTGTCCAGCGAAACTTGACTACGCTAACATACTATACGATGCGATGAATAATACCTCGGATAACTACACTACATACGCGGAATACGCTCGACGCACCTTACTTCGTCTGCGCATCGTAGAAGGATTGAGCGATGAACTACGTACTCTCATCGTTTTAAGAGGAATCGTGAATCATCAAGTTCGTGCGGCAGCCGCTAATGCCGATTTAAATCCTGAGAACCTTGTGTCATTTTTGTCTATTTACACAAAGCCAAACAATGACGTACGTGAACCCCGTCGTTCTACCTCAAAAGTTGTTGCACGTCCCTCAAAGCTAAATAACCGTGTGACCGAAATCAAATGTTTTGCGTGTGGCCAACGGGGTCACTTAAGGAGAAATTGTACCGTAAAGCCAAAATTCCCGCGTGATCAAAACAATACTCAGCTACCGGTTCATAGAGGTTCTGATAGTTCGTGCACATTCTGTAAGAAACCGGGTCACAATGAGAATAGTTGTTTCGCTAAGGCTAGGGTAGATATTCGTAATGAGCATAGTGTTAATCTGTGCACGGAACGTTCGAGCTATTCACAGAAAAACGATATCACAACGGCTGTCGTTTGCGGTACATCAATGGATGTGCTGATAGATAGTGGCGCACTCAACGTTTCTTTGGTTTCGTCCGCCGTGTTGAAGCATCTCCCATGTCAACCTAAAATCCGGCGCTGTGTACTAAAGGGAATCGGTAATAAAGAATTCGTTTCTTCATCTTACGTTACTGTCATTATCGAGCTCGATAACATATCGATCGAAGCAGATTTGGTCGTAGTTCCGTCTTCACTCATGGTCACACCAATAATAATAGGAACGGACATACTTAACCGCGATGGTGTGACTTACGTACGCACGAAGGACCGGCAGTACCTCTCTCATACTGAAACAGCATCTCTCATCAATGCTGTCTTAGCAGGCGCCGATGCCTATAAAATAAATACACAACTACAGGGTAGCGAGCTCGACTCATTGTCAGATGTAATTAGCGAATTTTCTGAATATTTAATTACGGGTATTGCCAAAACCACCGTTAAGACGGGAGAAATGGATATTAAATTAACTAGCCCCACCCCTGTTGTCTACCGACCTTATAAACTTTCGTACTCGGAAAAACTAAAGGTGAGAGAAATAACGGCGGATCTGTTAGAGAAGGGAATTATTAAGCGTTCTACCTCAGAGTATGCTAGTCCGATCATATTAGTTAAGAAACGCGACGGTTCTGATCGGCTCTGCGTTGATTTTCGAGCCCTTAATCGAATTACAGTCAAAGATAGATACCCCCTTCCGCTGATTGATGATCAGATAGACCGGTTAGGAAATTACACTTTCTTTTCAAGTTTAGACATGGCTTCTGGTTTTCACCAAATTAAAATAAAAGACTCATGCACACACCTCACCGGATTTGTTACACCAGAGGACCACTTCGAATTCCTGAAGATGCCCTTCGGTCTCGCTAATAGTCCTATAGTCTACCAGAGGATAATTAATGACACGTTGCGCAATCACATCAACGCCGGAAACACGCTGGTTTATATCGACGACGTGCTTCTGATGACCAACAGTGTGAAAGAAGGCATCACGCTACTACGTGGGGTGTTAAGAACCCTTACTGACGCAGGATTTTCAGTCAACCTCAGAAAATGCTCCTTTCTGGTCACTAAGGTCGAGTATCTTGGAAGAATCATCAGTAAGGGTCAGGTGAAGCCGAGCTTGCAGAAAGTTGAAGCTTTGATAAATTCAACTGCACCCTCAAACGTGAAGCAGGTAAGGCAACTGCTAGGACTCGCTGGCTACTTTCGACGATACATCAAGGATTATGCGACCCGAACCGCTCCCATCGCTCACCTCACTCGAAAGGGTTGTGAGTTTTCCTGGACACCGGCACACGAATCGATTCGCCAGGACCTTATCAAATCCCTGACAAGCGAGCCAGTTTTAGCCATCTTTAACCCAGATTATCCCACCGAGCTTCATACAGATGCCAGTAGTGTCGGCTACGGGGCAGTTCTACTTCAGACCCATCCAGACGGTAAGAAACATGCTATCGCATACTTCAGCAAAGTAACAAAGGGTGCTGAAAGCAAATATCACTCCTACGAGCTTGAGACCCTGGCTGTTGTTAAAGCACTTCAAAATTTCCGCCACTACCTTGTGGGGCTGAATTTTACGATTGTTACGGACTGTAACGCTTTAAAAGCTACAGAGCGCAAGAAAGATCTGCTGCCACGGGTAGCCAGGTGGTGGATCTATCTACAAGACTTCAACTTTTCGATTGAATATCGAAAAGGGGTGCTTATGCCACACGCCGACTACCTCAGTCGAAACCCAGTAGTGCAGGTACATCAAATCCAGAGACCTCGCAATTGGGCTCATGCCGCTCAGCAAAGTGATGAGGAAACCCAAGAGCTACTTCAAAAACTGCAAGATGGTGCCTTAGACGCGAACAGGTATGTCGCTAAAAACGATCTGCTTTACTATCGGTACAAGCCCATCGGAGAAGAACCACGTTTGCTGTGCTACATTCCCAAGGGTCACAGGCTAAGCCTCCTCCGCATATTCCACGATGAGCACGAGCATATAGGAATGGAAAAGACCCTGGACCTTATTCTTAAGCACTTTTGGTTTCCTGGTATGAAACACTTCGTCAGCAAATATATAGGGCATTGCATAACTTGTATGTGTACCAAAAGATATCCTAGAGCGCCACATCAACTAATCACTTCGTGGACAAAACCAGACATGCCATTCCATACGGTACACGCGGATGCTTTAAGACCACTTCCCCTCTCTGGTACCTACAAATACGTCCTAATCATAGTTGACAGTTTCAGTAAGTATTGCATGTTACATCCTATGTCTCGTCAGGACACCGAAGAACTTACAGAGATTATCACGAAGATGATCTCACTGTTTGGAGTACCAAAGCTCATGATCACCGATAAGGGCCGCATGTTTGAATCAAGTGTATTTGTCAAATGGGTTAATAAGCTGGGATGTGTGATACATCACGTAACGCCCGGAATGCATCATGCTAATGGACAAGTGGAGAGATACATGCGTACAGTGTTGAACATGGTTAGAATAGAGACCAATTACAGGAATACGTCATGGGCAGACACCTTATGGAAACTACAACTCGTTATTAATATAACAAAGCACAAAACCACTCAAACATCACCCCTCAGCCTCCTAATTGGGACCGACGCAACGACTCCAGTTATTCGCGCCTTGGTGCGTGACATAGCTATCGACGGGTCTTCGCCAAATTGTGAAGCACTCAGAGAGCTTTCTAGGAGTAGGGTTCGAGAGCTCCTTAACAGGAATCAGAATGCGCAAGACATTTATGCGAACCGTACAAGGCAACCACCCCGGGAGTTTCAAATTGGAGATTTGGTATTCGTAATTAAAACAGCTCAGTCCACAGGTAAACTCGACTCAGGTATGCGAGGACCATACAAGGTGGTCACAGCCTTGCCCAGCAGTCGCTACGAATTGAAACTCGTCAGTGGACACTACGGGAAGACGACACAGGCGGCGGCCCAGCACATGGTGACTTGGCGTGGCGAGTGGAGCCCAGATGACTGCGCCGCATTCTTCGATCGTAAGTATGTGGATCGTAGCGATTTAACTCACTTGGTATAAGCGTTCACTTAAGTCAAATTGCGGAGTCGTTAACTGATAGTGAGTTATCCCGCTAGGCGACCACTGGCGTTGACTTTTGGTCAAGTCGCTACTTCTTATGTTCGTAGTCGGTTACCTTGCTTGTCGGACAAGGGCATTGACATTCGGTCAAGTTGCCACCTCATATGTCCGTGGTGAGTTAGCTTGCTAGGCGAACATGGGCGTTGACTTTTGGTCAAGTCACTACTTCTTATGTTCGTAGTGAGTTACCTTGCTTGTCGAACAAGGGCGTTGACATTCTGTCAAGTTGCCATTTCATACGTTCGAAGTGAGTTATCTTGCTAGGCGAGCATGGGCTTTGACTTTTGGTCAAGTCGCTACTTTTTATGTTCGTAGTCAGTTACCTCGCTTGACGAACAAGGGCGTTGACATTCGGTCAAGTTGCCATTTCATATGTTCGCAGTGAGTTAGCTTGCTAGGCGAACATGGGCGTTGACTTTTGGTCAAGTCGCTACTTCTTATGTTCGTAGTGAGTTACCTTGCTTGTCGAACAAGGGCGTTGACATTCGGTCAAGTTGCCATCTCATATGTTTGCAGTGAGTTAACTTGCTAGGCGAAAGTGGGCGTTGACATTTGGTCAAGTCGCCACCTCATATGTTCGTAGTAGTTCATTAAACCGTATTGGAGTTCTTCAGTCATGGTGTATCGTCGGTAATTGATGACCAGTCGTGCATCATGGCTGATAGTATTTACGGCTATGGTTTCTTGAATAACATTACCTGTTTTCAGACGATGAAGCCCATCTTTCGGAGTCGGGTCTGTCGTCAGCACCTGGTGAAAATGAAAACGAGGGCGCTGGTAATGCAGCACCCACTACCGCGTCAGCAGACGGTACTGATGACATCATCAGCGCATCGCAGCCCTCTACGAGCAGAGCAACAGGATCGCTGATGCCGCTGATCGATTAAGAACTGCCCTGGTCATCTCGGATGGCTTGTGTCTTCCTGGATCGAGGACGACCAGCCGTCAGGAGAGGCCGTTTTAGTTTTATCATTACCCTCTAGACAATATTTCAACAAAAATGATATAAAAGCGGGTTGTTCTGTAGGACGGCTCTCACTCGTTGCCATAACGCTACCCTACGGACACCTCGTTACGTAAGCCATTTTGCATTTATGTACTTGTTGTAAAATTGTATAATTTATTCTATTTATTGAATTGTGAATCATTTGATGTTCTGTAGATTTAATTTTGTTGATTGCAATAATAACGCTAATTAGTTGATTATTTTAATAAAAATTGTGACAGATTGTTGTTTTCGTTATTTTTTATATTATCCGCTTCTGATTCCTAAAAATATATTAATGCTATAAAAATATATTTATTTCTTTGGGGTTCAAGAGGTGGGGGTCGAGCCATATAAAAGAGGTCAAAAGGGGTCTTTTACACTAGCAATACAATAAAGAGGTAGAATTCAAAAATGCATACATGAATGATATATAGAATTGAATGATATATAGAAGATGATGATATATAGAATTAAAATTATAAAAAAGTATATATTACACTACACATAATATACTACATATTATTATTATTATTTGTCATAGTTATAAATAAAGTAATATTAATATAAAAAGTAAAGTTAGGTAAGTTTCATAAAAAAACTTTTGGGTTACGTTCAGAAATTTTGTAGGGAAGTTCAGAAATGTTCCAGATATATGTTTATAGAAGAATTTCTAAGAAATATTGACTACAACATATAATAAAAAGAAACATACATTAAAATTTAGATTACAAAACCAGAATTTTGTAAAAATTAATAATTTAAAAAAAATGATGTAATTTTTTAAATAAACATATTAAGCGAAAAGAATAATGATCTATTTGTTATTTCTCTTTTTAATTTTTTAAGAGTAAGCAGAAATAACCCAGTGTAAAAACATTCCGTTTTTCATTGACAGATTTTCTCGAAATTACAAATTTCTATTGGTTGGCGGAACTCAACGCCGCAATGTTGTATTAGATATAGATGTTGTTTATATATATATATATATATATATATATATATATATTTTAATGAAAAGTATATTAATGAAAATTAATAAATAAGTTTATCTTCATGTTTAATAGAAACTTGTGTCTATTTTTGTTATTATATACATATATAAAAAAAAATATAAAAACAAAAAACAAAAAGATATATAAGATAATCTATTTACTACTCGCAGTGCTGGTATATTGTACATGATTCCAGAAAATTGGGGAAGTTTGGGGTACATCAGAAAATTTAATGGGGGAATTTTGAAATGTATGAAATATTTAGCCCTAAGTTTAAATGAATTTCGACATAATATATAAGATACACAAACAACATACAAATAAAAAAATGAGTATTTAAGAATGTAATGATTCAATGATGTTGTCGTTAGCTTGTTGTAAAAAAAAGTAAATATTTTTTTAATATAGAGAGATCGGAAGCAAATATGAGGGACCTATTAAAATACGAGTTTATAACAGTATAAGCAGAGAGAATCTAGTGTTAAACTCTCCCTTAATCAATTAGGGAACCCAACTATGATTAGAAATATGATTACTAGTGACGAAATCCCTTTTTCTTTTATTATATTTTCACCAATTCTTATCTATTGTATTGGTATAATAAAATTTAATCTAAATGTTAAAAAAACCTAAAAAAAATTAAAAGATCGCAAGAGGTGAGGGTTTAAATCCAGGGGTACAAATTTTTAGTGCAGGAAAACGCTTTTAAATAATTAAAATATTGATTTAAATGTATTTTAAATAATATAATTTCTTGCTTTCCACCTAAATTTGAGACGATTAAGTAGGAAAGGCGTAAGTTAACCGACGCTTTGTTATACTAAGAAAAGGGAATTGAAAAATATGTCATATTTATTCTGATATATAATAACAAAAGCAAAAAAAACTAAATATGATGGCATGCCATTTAAATTAATATTAAACCATTTAATATGTTCTTAACGCTTTATCACGCACATAGAGAATAGGCAGAGGAACATGCAGGAACACCGGGGACCTAGTGTCAGACTCTCTGTTCTGGTGTTGTATTAAGTGGCGGAACTAAAGCCCACGTTTGAATAGTTGCAAAAGCGAAGAGAAAATGGCAATGAAACATTCCATCCCTAATGGGTCAATCGACCACATACCATCGCGGGTTAAAACCCAACTCTATTTTCAAAACAATATAAAAAATATTATTTCAACACTCCAATCCCTAAAGACATAAACGCGTTGAATGGAGTAACTTAACGCCGTAACTGGTACTCGTATGTATTTTCAATGTTGAGTTCACACCCAACACGAAAGCCTCAAAAAGGTGGAAAGCAGAGAAAGCAGGGGACTAAGTAAACGGAGTGTCTTACACTAAGTTCCAACGGTCCCTGGCAGTTCCCTCTGCTACCACTTGCCATGGGCAGGATAAAGCGTGAAGCTAAAAAAATTTTAACTTCAAAGTTGGGTCTTCGTTTCCAAAGGCTCTATAACTTCGGCGTACGCTTGTATTGCATTTATATATTATACATCGGACTTTGTTCTCTTCTTATGGGAACCATCCAGATTGCCCTGTGTATGGGAATTCGAGAAATGTATTGGGCCGGATCGGAAAAACTTTGCCTCTTGAACTCGCTTTTCATGAATTATGATCGATTTTAAGGTTGTTGTTATAGATAAATTTAAATATGGATCTTTTTGTGACTAAAATCTTTCAAAACTATCAAAATTCTAGCACAAGATGAATATATCCAAGAGGAAAGTGTAATAAAATTCATTATATGAATTTCAGACTAAAACTCATATAAAATTCGCAAGCTTTCTCATATCAAGAATATCGGCGTCACGCTTCATTTATACAGTCAGAGAGTAGGATGGAGAGACACTCTTTAAACCAAAATTAAAACCGTCTTGATCTTTTACAAAGGAATAAAATAAAAAAACCAAACTCTCGGGTGACAATAAGAAGCAAGTGTCGCTAGAATGTAAAACTCATATCAAAAGCATCAAAAATCCATAAAAATCCTCACTCTGGCCGGGCACACTTCCAACCGGGTTCAGCGTCACCACGGGCGCGTGCCGACGTACCTAATGAAAATAATAAATAATATATATATATCGATATATATATATATATATATATATTATCTATATATATATATATTATATATATATATATATATATATATATATACAATAGATTATAAATATATATATATATATATATAATATAATTAATATACATATATATATATATATATATAATATATATATGTATAGGTATATATATATATATATATATATATATAATACTATATATTATAATACAATTATTATATATAATATGAAAAAAAAAACACCTTACCAAATCGCCGGGCTGCAAACTCAACCATCAGCCAGTCCTCGCATTAACTCGTACCGCACCGCCATTTGGTGTGTAGTGACATTCGACACCACTTCAGTTGTCAATAACGAAACGGGCGGGAGGGGAAAAATAAAAAATAGTGATTTTACAACACATTAGTACGACTTCGATTTATTTATTTACAACATAATAGCGAATGAGGTAAAGTATTATGGTTTAATTTTTGTCGTTTTATATCACCATGTTAATCATATATAATCAAATTGTAATACATTTTATATTTATGAGTATTTTCAATTAATAAAGTTTAAAGTGGCAGAAATAAAACTCATATATTTATACTTTATTATGTAAAAGGAAGCAGGTTCAAATTCCGACAAATCCTAATAAATCGTTTGATAAATTGGTCATTTCAAAAAAAAGTCCATAAGTATAGTTTTTTTTATGATTTTTTTTAAAATGTTAATCCACACTGAGGATAGAAAAAATACTTAAAGAAAACATATAAAAAGTATATAAATATAGTGTTGTGTGGAGTTACATACAACTTAGTCTTAGTCAAAAAAATAGTCAAAGTCAATTAAAAAAATCGAGCCAAGTCAAGTAAAATCAAATGGAATCAACTGTTAGAAATCAAAGTGTAAGTCAAGAACTTGAGTCAATATGCAAAAATAACATACAATAGATTCCTACCGTTAGTGGAAGGCGCGTCACCCCAGGCCTCTTCGGTTGTAGCGGGTTCACCCCAAGCCTCTTCTGAAGTACCCCAGTCTGCGTCTTAAATTTAAAAAAAAAACTAAACTGCCCACCCTCATATGTGTGGGATAAAGTTCACGCTTTATCCCGCACATAGCAGGGTGGGCTAAAAATATTAAAAAAAAAAACATTCGACAATAAAAGCAACGGTTGTCGGTTCAATTCTCTAGAGATGAGAGTTAAAAAATATTATCATATCGTCGTTCTGGTGACTGGACAAAGTGCGGCGTTGAGTTCCGCCACTCAACTTGCCATGTCTCATAATTATATTGGCAAGAAACGGACTGTCTTAACACTAAATCTCTTCCCTTTTTGTATTAATACTTTTTAATTGTTTTTTACATGACAATGACAATGATTCGGCATTATTTATACATATATATCCACTCACCAGTTCCCCAGGCGCCGTCCGCGGGCGCAGTATTCCTAGTCTGCTCATACTCGTCTCTCTTCTGCTCGTACAACTTCCACACTGTGGCACATTTCTCGCTTAACTGAGCGACTCGCTCGTTTAGTTCGCTTAGTTGACTTTCGTTGCTTTCCAAGTCCGCTTTCTTGCTTTCCACTATTGCTTTTGCTGCGTCGACCTGTATTTTTTTTAATTAAATTTTCTTGTTCTTTTAAGCGGATAATTGATGGCAAGGCATAAAAGGTGAAGAAAAGATAGAAAAAAAAGCATATACAGATGTGGATGTTACCGCGAACTTCATTTAAAGCATAGTATTAACTAGCCTATGAAGGCTAACTTGGTAAAATTATAAAACCAGTAATATATTCAAGTATAAATAATTAAATTATTGTTCCAAAATAAAACGCCATGTGTCAAGTGAAGTGTGACGCGAGCGTACACTGTACTGTCAGAGCGGGACGGAGATATAGCTCTTTTTCTTTGGTTATTTTTTTAATGAAAGGTGACAGATTGACAACGTTCAATAGTATTGTTGTAGTACGAGATGTTTACGTCATTTGTATTTAACAATGACTACCTCACGCGTTACACAGCACGTGTAAATATCGGGAAATGGGAAAAATGATCCTGTGTCTAAACTATTGATAATTGTTAACTAGTTTTTTGTATATGGCCTTGAAATATTTTACCCTATAGGTATTTGTGACAATGACCCGTCATATACACCCTGTATACATAAAGTCTTAATTTAATTTAAAAAATAAAATATACCTTTTCGCGCAACTGTTTGAGTGTAACCTCCATCATATTGAGCTGTCCATCGTCGGTTGCTTCGGATACTTTAGCCTAAGCATTAAAAAAACATTATTTTATATATCGTTATAAATAATATTAATAATATATTGTAAAAATGATGGCAGGGCGTACTAGTAGTAGTGCACAAGCACTCAAATCACTCGAGGACCTACTAACACTAGTGTACACGCACTCAAAGCACTCGAGGACGCACTAATACTAGTGCACACGCACTCAAAGCACTCCATGACGCACTAATACTAGTGCACAAGCACTCAAAGCACTCAAGGACGCACTAATACTAGTGCACACGCACACAAAGCACTCGAGGACATACTAACACTAGTGTACACGAACTCAAAGCACTCGAAGACATACTAATACTAGTGCATACGCACTCAAATCACTTGAGGACGCACTCATACTAGTACACACGCACTTAGCATTTAAAAAGCTATTATTGTTAAATTAATAGTTTCATAAAATATGATTAAAAAATAAAAATCTCTTTAGTATTAAGTTAAGTAAGTTAATTAATACTATAGATATTTTTATTTTAAAAGCAGGGACTTAGCAACGGAGTGTCTTAACACTAGTTTCCTGTGGTTCCTGCAGTTTTCTCTGCCTACTCTGCCATGTGCGGAATAAAAAAAATCAGTTTTTTTACTACATAAAGCCTCTTTAGATAGAAAAGTATTTTTTTTACTTGTAAAGGCTTTTTAGACTGACCTTAGCATCTAGTTCTGCCTTTTCTTTGTTCAAAGCTATTTGCTTCGCGTTCAGTTCTTTGACTCTAGCTTTGAGTTGTTGCATTTCCGCCATGCTGGCGTCACGATCCGAGCTAAAGTAAGAAAGATAGAGAAAATAGTGTTTAAACTCTCTGTTTTTCCTTTTTTTATATGTTTGTTAGAAAGATTTCATTAAATAAATTATTAGGAAATTTTCAAACACCTTTTTATAGAGATGCTGACTTAAATATGTTGATAAATAAATAAGATGCAATTTTTATTATTGTTAATCTGTGATAAATTTTACAACCATTGCTGTCAACGAATCATTGTAATATCATTAACAACCCTACCCACTATTCAAAAAAAAAACCATTATTATATTTAAACAAAAAATGCAGAGAGACATCTGTTAAAAAAATCTCATCTTCTTAGAATGTCATTTTTTTAACATTCGCGAATACAAATGCGAATGCATTGAATATTCGCATAATATTCAATAATTGTTTTACTTCTTCTTGTTTTTTAGATTGCTTTAAAAACAATGTTTCATGATATATAAAGAAGGTTAAAAATGTAATTACGAGGTTAGTTACTGTTTTTTTTATATTAAATGGTTTTTAATAAAAAAACGTGAACAGCGCATTATCATCGTCAAATTTTTATTTTTCTGATATTTCCGAATGCGAATACGAATTCGTTACATCACTAATACATATATTAACAATCTTTGCCATCATTAAAGAAAAGTCATGAATATATAAAAAAAGCCAGTGCCAAGTCTCTCCACTCACCGCATAGAGTCTATAGTGCACTTGTGCGCGGCGACCGCCGTGCGAGTGTCGCGGATGTCGCGCGCGAGTGTCCCGGCGCGCGCCGACACCGACGTCAGCTCCGCGGAGAGAGCCTGGCTGCGCGCTTTGAGAGAGAGCACTTTGGACTGCTCCTCTGTGCGGAGGGCTTCCAGCTCTCTGGTTCTGTATATGTCAAAGTCAAAGTCAAAAGTCGAAGTAAAAAATCAAAGTCAAAGTCAAAAGTCAAAGTTAAAGTTAAAGTCAAAGTCAAAGTCAAAGTCAAAGTCAAAGTCAAAGTCAAATAATTTTATTCAGTACTTAAAGAAACCATATAAAATTTGAAAGCAACGGGACTCGAACCCGCGCCCTCTTGCGAACCGTGCAAGCGCTCTCACCACTGAGCTATTATGCTTTATACAAGTCATTTCGTTGTTAGACAGGTTCGAGTCCCGCTGCGTTCAATTTTTTTTTATGTTTAAGGAAGGAAAGAGAAGGAGATAAAGAGAGAGACATTAAATAGGATTTTTTTTTTAAATTGAAACAACGAATGTCATATTTAAATTAATTTTAAGAAGAAAAATAATAGGTCTTTATATATACATATATTTAGACAGAGAGAGATAAATAGAGACAGAGAAATATTAAAAAGAATGAATTCCAAATTTAAATGAATTTAAAAAAAAGATTAGGTCTTATTTGACATCACCCTGTATCAAGATATACACAGTAGAGTACTTAGAGGGAACCTAACCTAGTGTTAAAGGAGGTTCCCGTCTAGCACCCCAAAAATTTTAACAAGATGTTACTAAAGCACAGCGTAACTTAACACCGCGTTTTATCTCACTAGTATTTACTAACAAAAATCCATACCTTTTCTTCTCCCACTCCAGCTGACATTGTCTCTCCATCTCCTTTCTTGCCGCTTCTCTCTTTTCCTAATAAAAAAAATAAAAAATATTTCTTAACATTTCCACTTCGTTTCCTCCGTTTCCTCCGGAACTCAACGCCGCCTTTTGCATAATTGACAGAGCGAAGAAAATGGAAATAGAAAAATTCATCTTCCCCGAGTGGGAATCGAATCCATAAACCATCGCGTTAACAGGGGAACGGAGTGTTTTTACACTAGGTTCCTATGGTTCCTGTGGTCTACCTACCCTGCTATGTGCGGGATAAAACGTATAACTACAAAAAAAGCATTTCCCTATATCCTTATAAAAAAAAAAAAAAAAATACAGCTCTTCACGCTTTATCCCCCCTATAGCAGGATAAGCTGTTAGCACACAGTGTTAAAACACTCTATGCTGCAAAACGCTTAAAAAATATGAAACGTTTCCACCAACGCATGGCTTAGTGGCCAGATCGCTTAAATAATTTCCAATAGACCCAGGTTCAAGATCTGCTATAGTGAAAAAAATAAAAAAAAAATGAATGAAAAAGCCTAAAAATTCACACAAAATAAAAAAAATCAAACGTAACTCACTTGTTCTTCCTTTTGCTTCCTCAACAACTCCTCTTGTTCCTTCTTCTGCGCTTCCAAACGCAACTTCTCCTTCTTCTCCGCTTCTTCGCGCTCTTTTCGTTCCCTCTCCGCCTATATATAATACGAATTTAACTAACGTATATCAATATACTAAAATTAAGTATCTATTAAGCAGCTAACAAAAAAAGAAAAAAATAATAATAATGAAAGCCAATAATAATAAAAAAAAAGTAAAATAAATTCAAATTATTACTATTTCCAAAAATATGTACTATTTTTCCATACTATATATAAACCTACAAAACTGCACTAAATACACATACACACACTAATATATATATATATATATATATATATATATATATATATATATATATATATATATATATATATATATATATATATATATATATATATATATATATATATATATATATATATATATATATATATATATATATATATATATATATATATATATATATATATATATAAATATATATATATATATATATATATATATATATATATATATATATATATATATATATATATATATATATATATATATATATCTAACTAAAGTCCATTACAAAATACCTCAGCCTCCTTAGGCGCGTGGAAAAAGAAAGATCCAAAATAAAATTCAAAGCAAGCAATGACGCAGTACATATAGCAGGGTAGACGGTGAGAACCCAGTGTTAAGCCACTCCGTCCCCGCTTTTCGCCTTTTTCGAGGCATTGCGTGTTGAGAAGCGGAACCCAACGCCGCGCTTTGCCTAGTTACCAGAGCGAGGACAACGAAAATAATTCATTTTCCCCTCATGGGAATCGAACCCACAAAACGTCGCGTTAATAGACAGAAGGCCTTAAAAAATCAAGCAATTATATAACATGCTATAATTAGACAAAATGCAGAAAACGGAGAGTCTTAGGCACTAGACTTCAGATTTTCATATTCTCAAAAATAAACAAATTTGCCATTATTTCAATTACCATACAATTAATATCTTAAGTAAGTTTTAGGGGTAAAAGTTAACCTTATAGGTAAACTCAAAGGTAAAAACGAATGGTAAGCTTGAAGATAAAGTCAAAGGTAAAAGTAACAATAAATATAAAATAAATATAAAGTTCATTTTGATTAACATTAATTCTATATATTATAATGTATTAATATTAATATAATCAATATTTGCGATAAGAACATATAGTATATGTTTAAAAAGGTACGGACCAAGTGTCTGTACAGTTAATTACATTTAAAAAAAAAGGTAAGTTTAAACTGAAAGGTAAAAACGAAAGGTAAGCTCAAAGGAAAAACAATCAAACAAAAGGTAATAGGTAAGCTCACCTTTTCTTTCATCTGAGCGTCTGCCAACTGGGACCTCCTCCTCTCCAGCTCAGCCTGACCCCTCGCCAGGTTCTCCTTCCTTCTCTCCTCGTACGATTTTATACTAGACTGGCTAGTTACCGATTCACGTCTGAAATTTCTGATAGAATTTACATTACCTTACTTACCTTTACCAATTAGGCTTACCTATCAATATTTTTAGGTAATTTGTCAAGTAAGAATATTTTAAATATAAAGTTATTTAAAAAAAACCTTAAAAAGTTTATTTTTTTAAGTAAGAAATGTTTCAAATTATTACCTAACTTACCTAATAAGTTAATTTTACCCTTACCCAGCTTACCTAATTGAGTAAAACTTACCTAAACGTGGGTGGTATCAATTCCACAGGTAACTTAGCGGGCACGGCCTCCCCTTGGGTGGCGCGCTCGCACAAATACATGGCTAAGACGAATTCTTCACAGCCTAAAAAAAAATGTTTTTTTTTTTTAATTTTTCCTATCAAAAGATGAACTCTTTACAGCCTTTAAAATAAATTAAGAAAAATCTGATAATATATTTTTTTCTATTTTTTTTCTAACTAAAAATTAAAAAAAAAAATCTATCAGAAGACTTAACTCTTTACAGTCTTTAAAATAAAACAATAACGATCTGATTTTATTAAAATTTTGATGTACAAATTTTTTTTAAAATTTTTCTATTCCCGATAGAAAAAAGGCTAACTCTATAGCCTTCAAATTAAATTAAAGATAAATAAATAAATAAGGTTCCCATCAAACCGAGGTTCCCAATACTCCCAACACCAGGTTCCCAATACTACCAACACTAGGTTCCCAAACTTTCACTCACCCAACTTCCCATCCGAGTCCAGGTCGGCTAGAGCCCATATCTGGGCCAGGGTCTGCTGCGGGAGCCTGGACTGCAGCATTATGGACCTGGCCTGGGCCCCGGACACGGAACCGGTCTTAGCGCGATCCGTCGCGTTAAACAATTGCGTATATCTGAGAGGTCCAAGTTAATTGGTTATCTCAGATCGTGTTTTGGGGATAAGTAATGTGCTAATTTACGCTAAATATAGAAAAAAATACTTAAAGAATATATGTATGTATTTTTTTTTAGCTTCACGCTTTATCCCGCACAGGGCAGGGTAGGCAGAGGGAACTGCAGGGACCGTGGGAACCTAGTGTTAAGACACTCCGTTGCTTAGTCCCTGCTTACTCCGTCCCCGCTTTCCACTGTTTTTTGAGGCATTGCGTGTTGAGTGGCGAAACTCAACGCCGCGCTTGGCCTTAGTTGCCAGAGCGAAGAAAATCATAATAGAAAAATCCATCTTCTCCGACTAGGGATCGAACCCAGAAACCGTCGCGTTACAGGCAGACGTTGCGCCTCTGCGCCACGACGGTCCTCACGAAAAGAAAATATTGACCTGATTTTTATATGTTTTTCCTTAAAGTATTTATCTCTTGAAAGTGTATAAAGAATATGTAAAAATTATAGTTTATATGTCTTCTTTAAGTATTTATCCGAGATAGTGTTTTAGAACATCTAATGATAACAAAATATTTAAAAAAAAACATATATAAAAAATTTTAGACAGTAATAATGCAATAACTGAACGTGAGAAAGAACTCATGGCTCAGTGGTAAGAACGTTTGAACAGTTTACAAGATATGTAGGTTCTAATCCCGTTGCGTTCAAATTTTATGTTTTCTTTAAACAATTTTTTATCCTTAGTACGGATTAACACTTTAAAAATCATTACATTACTAGGTTTTCTCGTTTATCCCGCAATATGCGGGATACAGCGTGAAGCTAGAGAAAAAAAAAGCACTCACTTCAATTTCTGAGGCTGTGGTATTCCCCATTCCACAGCAGCTGGAGGGGTCATTACACCCATCGGGACTTCCGTGGGGCTCGTCACTAAGGAACCTGTTGAGAAATTACCTAATTAATTAAAAACTAAATAAAAAACAATCAGAATCAGAATCAAGTCAAGTCAAAAGCCAAAAAAAAACTTAAAAACTTATATTGACTAGTATACATAACCCAAATTAAAGTTAGAAATCAACTCAAATCAATATAAATCAAGTATTAAAAAAAATTAAAACCACTTAAGAAATCCTCAAAAGAAACAAAAATAAAATCATCTTCTAAATTATTAATTATAAAATTATAAACAAAAAATCAAACCCCAAAACTTACCGGGCTTAGAAAAAGAGTCACTCTTCACTGCCGTGATGGGAGTTGATGTTATTGGTTGACTCGGAATCGAACCCGCTACACTCGTCACCGACTTTGGGGGACTGACCAGGGAACCTACGGTCGTTCCTGTAGGAATTTGGGGTTGAGAAGAGGGAACCAAGGGAGACGGACCTACCAAGGGTTGATTTTGGTTGATAGAATTAATTTGATTTGGGGGACTCGTCAACGATTGGGACATTAATGGTTGATTCGAATTTAATGGTTGTGATGCATTCATTAATGGTTGATTTGGTTGAATCAACGGTTGATTTGGTTGAATCAATGGTTGATTTGGTTGAATCAGTGGTTGACTTGGTTGAATCAATGGTTGATTTGGTTGAATTAAAGGTTGATTAGATTGAATCAATGGTTGACTTGGTTGAATCAATGGTTGACTTGGTTGAATCAATGGTTGACTTGGTTGAATCAGTGGTTGATTTGGTTGAATGAGAGGCTGTCCAGCCATCGGTGGTGTTGAATTCATCAATGATTGACTATTATTAATCAATGGTTGTGGCATCGGTGGTTTCACACCAGATATTAGATCTGGGACAGTTGGTTTAGGTAGAATCGGTTGATTGAAATCAGCTAATAGTGCTTGGTTTGATTGGGGAGGTTGGGATTGTAAACCGCTTATGAGGGGTTGGGAGAGATTAGGCATGGGGGGAATGGGGGGTTTTGGTGGGGGAAATTGTTGTTTTGCACCTATAAAAGTGATTTTGGAACCATTTAGTTTAAACAATTTTTAATTAACAATTTGAAGTAAATAATATCTGTATGAATAAATTTTTAGTCAAATTTAAATTGTTGTAGACAACGACAAGTTTGTTTTTTGATCATTTAGAAATATTTATTTTCTATGTATTTGTTATTATATGTATATATACATATGTATATATATATATATATATATATATATATATATATATATATATATATATATATATATATATATATATATATATATATATATATATATATATATATATATATATATATATATATATATATATATATATATATATATATATATATATATATATATATATATATATATATATATATATATATATATATATATATATATATATATATATATATATATATATATATATATATATATATATATATATATATATACATATATATACATATATATACATATATATACATATATATACATATATATACATATATATACATATATATACATATATTACATATATATCATATTTAATAAGACATATATACCTGTTGGACTTAGAGACGCAAGGAGAGAAGGTGGCAAAGCCTTTGGTATTTCAACACCATGTAGTTTTAAATTTATTATCTGGAAAAACGAAATTAAAAACATACACATGATATATAAGTTTCTTGGCTATCTAAAAAAAACATTTTTTTCTAAAACTGTAAAAAAATTCTAGAATACATTTTTGTTAGGTCTAAGAGAGATATATAAATATTATATATCCTCTGCCGACCCTGCTATATATGTGTAAAGCTTGACTACTATCTTTTTAAAAGTATAAATTAAAAAAATACCTTTTGTTCTAAAAATAAATTTACATATTTTAATGTTTCAAAAGAAATGTACTGAGATTTTATATAAGCTTTGCATTATATATTTTGTTAGCTTCACGCTCTATCCCGCTTATACTGCTATATGCGTGATAGAGCGTGTTAGGTAGAGGGGACCAAGTGTTAAGATACTTCATTCCTTATTTTCATAGCATAAAAAATATAATTTAATTTTTTTGATAAAAATTTCTGGTACCATACCTTACAAGCAATAGAGAACTCCTTCAAATCCAGTTTTCCATCAGCGTTTGTATCAGCTAGGGACCAAATCTGCCCTAAAATAGGCGGAGGCAAGTTGTGACTGAAAATAATCAAAACATGGTTTAAAAAATCAAAACAAAGTTCAAATAATCATAAAATAGTTTAAATATGAAATCAAAAATTAGTTATAAATTTAGAAATAATAAGAGTTTAAACGTTTTTTTTTTTCAATAGAACTGTCACAAAGAAAAGGTTTATTTTTTTAATTTACAACCATTAAAGAACATAATTTACTCCTTATTAAAGTTACTTAAATTATTTACTTGCTTATGATGACACTATGTAATATATACAATATAAATATAATTTCTGCCTGTAAGGAATGGTTTGTGGGTTCAATTCCTGCTTGGGGAGAATTCATCCAATCAAATTCAAGCAGTATTAATATACAAAAGATTACACATTGAGTGGCAGAACTCAACGCCGCACTATTATTGCCAGTATTAAAAAAAATATATATTTCTTAATAATTTTAATTTACCTAGATATATTTGGTTATGCAATCATATAAACCATAAAAAAGACCTGCATGTAAACGTGACGGTTTGTGGGTTCGAATCCCATGGGGGGAAGATGAAGTTTTAAATTTCCATTTTCTTCGCTCTCGCTACTAGGCAAAGCACGGCGTTGAGGTCCGCCACTCAACACGCAATACGTCGAAATGGCAGAAAGCTGGCAACGTAGTGTCTTAACACTAAGTTCCCTCTGCCCACCCTGCCATGTGCGTGATAAAGCGTGAAGCTACAAAAAAAAATGATTTAAGCTCACCTGCAACATAAACCTCTTCGCCTGTTCACCACTTAAAGTCCCATTAACTGGGCCAAGATTGCGAAAATGCTCTGCAAATTTTGCATGCTCATGCGGCTGGATCATCCAAGGATCTGCCATATTTCTAAAATAGAAACATCTTAGCATTATAAAGTTGTACTGTAGAACCAAGAATTAGTGGTAGAGCCAAGCTACAACACCAGTAGCTCAAAAGGGCCAGGTTCGAACCTGTAATTACCACGCTCTCACAGAACACCGTCGTGACACAGCAGCGTGTTAATGCTGCAGTGTTCCGTCAGGTAAGTGGGAGTTCCGGAAGCCCATAAAGGGTGGTTGGTCTGGGTATTTGGTTGGCAACGAATCCATATCCTCTCAGGTTGTGGATGTTATGGGCGAGGGTGTCCGCTTAACATCACATAGCCCTTCTGCTTATTTGCCAGCTTATAATAGAAAAAAAGAACAAGACTGTGTTTGGGTGTCGATATATTATTATAGGCTTTAGAGGATACCTATAAGTGTGTATTAATTTTTGCATATGTTGTTCAAAGTTATGTAATAACTATATTTACATAGTTTCAACAAAAATAATATCTAATGTATCATAAAACATTATGAGATTCAGGAGAAACTCAAAAACCTAGGCCTTGCTTATATGGTTTAGTAGTAATTTAGACTATGGCCGTGGTCTTACGTCAAATGATATTAACAAATTTTTTTTAACCCAATTTCTAAATTAACATTGATCTTTGTTTATATGTACCAGTTGTTTTTAATAAACATATAACATTATGTACTTGCATATATAGGCACAAAACCCGATAAACTGATTTTATTTATGTGTACTTTTGATTATATGCAATTTTTGATATGGTCAGAATGCCTTATGATAACAATAAATCTTGTTAATCATGTTTCTACTGTAAAATTAATTTAAGCAAATATTCATTTTAAAAAAAAAACAGATTTATTTTTACTGATATGCATAGTTGGGTTTAAAATTGTGAGATTAAACAAAAGATGTAATTCAAATACACATTATAAAGGTAAATATATATATATATATATATATATATATATATATATATATATATATATATATATATATATATATATATATATATATATATATATATATATATATATATATATATATATATATATATATATATATATATATATATATATATATATATATATATATATATATATAATATATATATATATATATATATATATATATATATATATATATATATATATATATATATATATATATATATATATATATATATATATATATATATATATATATATATATATATATATATATATATATATATATATATATATATATATATATATATATATATATATATATATATATATATATATATATATATATATATATATATATATATATATATATATATATATATATATATATATATATATATATATATATATATATATATATATATATATATATATATATATATATATATATATATATATATATATATATATATATATATATATATATATATATATATATATATATATATATATATATATATATATATATATATATATATATATATATATATATATATATATATATATATATATATATATATATATATATATATATATATATATATATATATATATATATATATATATATATATATATATATATATATATATTATATATATATATATATATATATATATATATATATATATATATATATATATATATATATATATATATATATATATATATATATATATATATATATATATATATATATATATATATATATATATATATATATATATATATATATATATATATATATATATATATATATATATATATATATATATATATATATATATATATATATATATATATATATATATATATATATATATATATATATATATATATATATATATATATATATATATATATATATATATATATATATATATATATATATATATATATATATATATATATATATATATATATATATATATATATATATATATATATATACAGGAAAAGACACAACTCTAAATATCTAATTATAAAAAATATGTTTCTATCATAATCAAACAGGATTTTAATAAAATTTATAACTTTCACACTCTATTCTTTTTCTCATATCCCCAAAAGTAAATATTTCAAAATGAGCCAAATATCTATTTTAAAAGAAATGTTTATTTTAAAAAAAATGTGTAGATCTTTTAACGCCATACACTAAATTAAATTCTTCAAAGTAATTTGGGATTGAACCTATTGAACTACAAATTATATCCAATTCTTAGTTCCCTAATAAAATCATGATTTGCTGAATTTACTCTTTGTACTAATGTTACATAGAATACCTTTCAATTATAAATTTCTTTATTAAATTATTGGTTTTTATTTTTATTTTAAATGTAATACCAATAAATATTAAGTACTAACAATTTATCAAAAAATCCATATTCATTTTCTTTACAATATATTAAAAGAAAAATGATATAATTTTTAAACTACTTTAAATTTATTTCACAATTATAAAGCATACATATTTCTTAATAAATAATTAGTATTAAATCCTATATAATCCAATTATCCTATTCAACTACCAATAGATACCATAAATCAATAATATTACGTTATCTAAAACGAGAGGAACTAGAAAGTTTTGAAAAATAGACATATTTATCGCGTTCTCAATTCACTTATAAACATATAAGCAACTTTATATTTATTTGGAATTAATCATAATTAATATAACTTACATGTAATTGTCTTGTTTCTTTATAAGAAGTCACCAACGCCCCTAAAATTTATAAAATAATATCCTCCACTACGATATCCTCCACTTCGTTTATTGATCCAGTGCAACTGTCAAATTCAAATGACGTAACGAAAGTTCTAGTTCAAAAATTAATATAAATTATTTTTATGTTAATCTTTTTAATAAAATTATACTTATTGCTACAAATATGTATTACTTATGCCTATGGTTTTATCTGCTCGGCTGATATTTATTACTGTATTTAAAAAAGGAGTATATAATTACTTTATTAAACAATTTAATACACAAAACTGAGTTTTGTTCAATTGAAATTATAATCCAACAAATTGTATTATTAAAAATAGATTTACATGTTTACTTTTACGTAAGTGAGATAATGAAATAATAAATTGAATTTAATCTCTCAAGTTGAAAAATATAGTTAAGTACGTTTTTTCTAGTAATAAAAGGTCAAAAAGCCAAATAATTTTATCATGAACTAAAAGCTGAACTTTAATATTTTCTCTGCATGAAGGTTGCCTGGTAAATGTTGCTTTGCTAATTGCTACTAAGTAATAAGGATACCTTTTGAACCATTCATCTTCCTTTAGTTTTTTGGCTGTGTTAAAGGATTATTATCTTCTTCTTCTTCTCTTTATTAATGGCGTTTCGAGAAGGATTATTATTATTATAAATAAATAATGTTTCAGAACGAAACTCATCTGACATTGACAATAAACATGTGTTATATGTTTTAATGTTTATTTTCTAGAACTTGCGTATTTAGTCTTATAAAGAAACTCTATTTAATTTAAAAAAATGACGAAAGTCGCTGACAATGTAAACCCTAATGTATACGAAAAGGGTTCAGAACGTGAAATAACAAAAGAAGAGCGAAACGAAGATGTGACAGACGAAATCGATGAACGAGAAATATTCGATTTAATACGCAATATAAATGATCCTGAACATCCTCTGACGTTAGAAGAGTTGCGTGTAGTTGAAGAGCAAAATGTGTCTATAGATAATAAGGAAAATTTAGTCCATGTTTTTTTCACGCCAACCATTCCACATTGTAGTATGGCTACTTTAATAGGTAGGATAAGTTTTTTCTTCTTCTTATACAAGGCAAGATTAAAAAGCCTTTTTTTAAGCTTGACTCTTTATCCCACATATAACTGAGTAGGCAAAACGCAGGCAGAAGCCCAGTGATAGGACACTTTGTTCTCTGCTTTCTGCCTTCTTTCAATTCAGTGAAACTCAGCACACTTGACTAGTTACTTTCAATGTCCTGGGACTTCCAGAACCTATAAAGTCTGGTCACCTCTAACTCATTATACACCCTATGTACGAAAACAAGAAATCTTATTTGAAATGAAGACTGCTTATGTAGCTATGTCAAACAGATGAAAACAAAAATATATGGAAGGGGCCTTTTTTTGTAAGACAGAAATAGTTAACTTCTGTGCTTAAGTAATGTACCTACTTTATATAATTAAACGGTTTGTCTGAATAAAGAAGTTATATTATATGTAGGTATTGCTAAACTTTAATTTCACATTAATCATTTTTATCTTATGCTCCACTGTCGGGAAATTTATAATTTATTGTATATATATTTGTTAAAAAGTTTTTAATTCATCAAATGCAAGGCATTTAAAGTTGTAGCCAACACAGTATGTTCCTATAAAATGTCTATGCCATGCTAGCCTCAAATCAAACAAAAAAAAAATTTTTTTCTATTCTTAAATCTGCAATCGTCTGCAAACTATGAGCAGATGCGATGGGCATTATTGGCGTTAAGAGCTGGTGGTCCATTGACAACCCCTCTACAATACAGTTGTAACAGATAACATTATAGTTTGGCTAGATCCATTACCTCACACCTTTTGAGGCGTCTATTAAAGTGAGGCTCTGTAAGCTGAAATTGGATGATTCAAGAGCCTTTCCTTACAAAAAAGTAATATAGTTGTTTTAATAAAATATATCATAATTGCCTTTTCTCTTCCCAGGTCTATCCATCAGGGTTCAACTCCTCAGATCATTGCCAAGTCGCTTCAAAGTGACAGTAGAAGTATCGGAAGGCACACATATGTCAGAGCATGCTGTCAACAAACAACTAGCGGACAAAGAGAGAGTGGCAGCGGCATTAGAGAATAATAATTTAGTTCAAATTATTAACCAATGTATTGCGAGTACATAATATTTTATATGTAATATATGTCGGCGCTAGGCCAGGGTTTCGTTGTTCAGAGTCCATTTTTCATAATAAAATAACAGAGTGGTAGCAATTGGTTTATTCTCGTACAATAGTTATTAGAGAAGAGCCCAAAAATACATAATTCAGTTCTATTTATTTATTTTACATCTGACATTTCTGTCCAATATTCAAAATTAACATCATAAAGAATTTAACATTGCAAATAGGTTTTATTGATTTAAATAATTAAACATTAATTTCAATACTAAATACTTTCTAACAATAAAATCATAAAATGTATATTGATTTGCGCCCATATATACATACACACACATGTATATATTTCTTTTAAAAAAAATATTAAAAAATCTACTGTTAAAGTATTTTTTACCTAACTTCGTTATAATTCTTTAATAAAATTAAACCTGTATACTTATTTGCTTGAAAAAGAACATTAAATAGGACTCTTCAATTATATATGTAATTATTTTTAATTTTTTTTTGTAATTTATTATGAAATATTTTAAAAGTTAAAGCTCTTTCTTTTTTCCGTGAGGGGAGAAAACAGGTACTAAGCAACGGAGTGTCTTAACACTAGGTTCCTATGGTTCCTGCAGTTCCCTCTGCCTACCCTGCCATATGCGGGATAAAGTGAAGCTAAAAACAAAAAAAACTTATATGTATGTATGTCACCTCAAAATCTAAGCTGGAGTAATAGAAGGTAATCGGACCTTATAGAGGAAATTGTAAAGAATAAAGAAGATAAAATGTAATCCGTATTAATAGTCTGTTTTATTATTTTATATAAATAATACAATATTTAGTTAATTTTTTTCCAATTTCACTTGTTGTTGTGTGATTTCGTCTCGTTCTTCATATCTTCATAGGATTCTTGGTTCTGAAAAAGAAAAACAATTATTTATACCTAAAGAGTACATCTGACAGCGCGGCCTTTGTCAAAACTACCTATAGGGTAAAATATTTCAAGGCTGTATACAAAAAACTAGTTAACAATCATCAATAGTTTAGGCACAGGATCATTTTTCCCATTTCCCTATATTTACACGTGCTGTGTAACGCGGGAGGTAGTCGTGATTAAATACAAATGACGTAAACATCTCGTACTACAACAATACTATTGAACGTTGTCAATCTGTCACCTTTCATTCAAAAAATAACCGAATGAGAAAGAGCTATGTCTCCGTCCCGCTCTGACAGTACAGTGTACGCTCGCTTCATACTTGTCTAATGGAGTTTTATTTTGGAACAATAATTTAATTATTTATTTTGTTTGTTTATATATACAAAGATAAGTCAAAAAAGCAAGAATGCGATTTAAACTACGAAATCCATAATAAAAAAACGGAGAACGGAGAGCCTCGACACTATTCTCTCACCAACTTACGTCCCACAAGTCGTTGTCCCATTCCGGGAACATGTCCTTGAAGACTGTAGGTTCCTTTCCCTGTTTCAAAGTAACGACTAAAGCTGACTCCACTGTACGCTCCAGTCCATCGTCTTTTATATATTCCTGCAATTAAATGTTAGAAATTAATATACAATATGAAATAAGGACCGTCGGCGTAGCGTCTGCCTGTAAACGTGACGGTTTGTGGGTTCGATTCCCATGAGAAGATGGATTTTTCTACTTCAAATTTCAATATTGCAGCGACTTATCAACGGAGTGTCTTAACACTAGGTTCCTATGGTTACTGCAGTTCCCTCTGCCAAAAAAAAAGAGACCGTCGTGGCGCGGAGTAGCATCTGCCTGTAAACGCGACGGTTTATGGGTTCGATTCCTATAAGGTGAAGATGGATAACTTCATTTCTATTTTCTTCGCTCTGGCAAGTAAGCAAGCGCGGAGTTGAGTATTGCTACTCAAAAAGCAATGGATTGGAAGGCGGTGCGTAAAGAACGGAGTGTCTTAACACTAGGTTCCTATGGTTCCTGCAGTTTCCTCTGCCTACCCTGCCATGTGCGGGATAAAGCGTGAAGCTATAGAAAAGAGGCTATCATATTGTAAACGCGACCCTTGTAAGTTTGATTCCGTGTAAAATTATTTCTGTTAGCTTCAGTATGTAGAGGAAACCGTAGGTAGAAGGAACCTAGTGTGAAGACACTCCGCTCTCCGCATATTGCTTTCAAGTAAATGGTATGTTAAGTGGCGGAATTCAATGCCGTCCATGTCTTTATACCAGAGCGAAAAAAATAACAGTAATTACATTATTCTTGGGAATTTTTAAATGGGAGTCGAACCCACAAACCGTTGCATTTACAGGACGATACGCCGCGTGTTCCAGCGGGATAAAGCGTGAAGCTAACAAAAAAGAGAACATTTGAAAATTTATTAAATTAATTATAATTTTCAATTTAAAAAAATACAAAGAAATTAAATACTTGTATTTACTTCATTATATAAAGAGTGTCTATGTCAAATTTACGAAGCGAGGCAACTTTTTTATATACGGAACACTCGCTAGGTAAGCCCGACTCACGCTTGACTGTTTTTCTAACATAAAAATTAATTGCCCAACTTACCGAAATGATTTCAAGTCTGGCTTCCTTCACTCGGTCCGGTATATTCTTCCCCAACCAAAGATACAATTCTTCTCCGTTATCCACCACATACGCTCCATCGTCGGAAAGATCCTGAAAAATGTTTATGTTACAGAATAAGGCTTCTATGTTTTTAATTTAATTTTCTGCAGGGTTAAATTACGCTACCTATTTAGCCAGACACTATCAGACAGTGTCAAATTTTTAGACATTGCGTGTGCAGTTGCGGAATTCAACGCTGTGTACCGAAATACAAAAAACTACAAATAAGTTTACTTAAAAAGTAATAATATAAAAGCCAATTCCTTACATTCTGTTTAAAATCCGGAGAAAGTTCTTCAAATTTAATCTTTCCGCTTCTAGTGACTGTAACCGCTGTGAGGGTGGGTGGAGAAGTCACTCTCCTGTTTGCCTTGGTTCTCCATCCGGCGGAGTTTTCATTCTCGTTTGGTGGGCCTCCTGTCAGAAACAATGGAATATTTTTATAATTTTTTCAAGTGTCAATCCACACTGAAGATAGAAGAAATACTTGAAGAAAACATATAAAAATTTGAACGCAGCGGGACACGACCCGCGCTCTTGCGAACCGTGCAAGCGCTCTCACCACTGAGTCATGCGTTCTTCATCACGCCGCGTCGAATAATGGAATATTCTATTGACTTCGATCTTCTCTAACACTTATTCTGGAAGAAGATCAGACTGGTAGTGTCTAACACTCCGTTTTCTCTGTCTTCCACATAAAGCAGTTAAGGAGAAATTTATTTTAAGTGGCATAGAGGTGTAGCGTCTACTTTTAAACGCGACGGTTCGTGGGTTCGATTCCCACTCGGGGGAGAAAGATTGTTCTATTTCCATTTTCTTTGCTCTGAAAACTAAGCAAAGCGCGGCGTTGAGTTCCGGCGGAAAGCAGGGATTAAGCAACGGAGTGTCTTAACGCTAGGTTCCTATGGTTCCTGCAGTTCCCTCTGCCTACCCTGTGCGAGATCATGTGCGGGATAAAGCGTGAAGACATAAAAAAATGAATAAAAATATGAAAATCACCCAAAAACTCCCAAAACTCGTCAGACTCGTCTCCTTGGCTCACTTCTTCTACTTCTTTCTCATCCAGAAGTAGGGAGATGAAGTCCTTTGCAGCCGCTTGTTCTTTCGCATTTGATTCCTGAAGTAAATTAAAACAAATATTGTAAATATATTACGTATATATGTACATATAATTTATATTTTTGAGGTATTGGGTTCGATTTCCGTGAAGGAGAATGAACTTAGATTAAAAATCGTTTTTGGGTAGTGAAAAATTTGTAAAAATCTTCCTACAGAGATGCTAATAACGAAACAATTTGCATAATGGCTTAGTGAACAGAGCACTTGGACGGTTTTCAAGAGGCGCGGGTTCATATCCCGCTGCGTTCAAATTTTATATTTTTCTTTAAGTATTTTATCTAGCTTTAGTGCGGACTAACACTTTAAAAAAAACTTAAAATATTTAAGTAATGTTTTTTATTTATAAAATATTAATACATATGTTTGTTTAAAAGTGAGGACCGTCATGGCGTAGAGTCGCGGTGTGTGTCATTAAACGCGACAGTTTGTGGGTTCGATTACCATGAGGGGAAGATGGATTTTTCTATTTTCATTTTTTTCGTTCTGGCAACTAGGCAACGCGGTGTTGAGTTACGCCACTCAACACGCAATGCCTCGAAAAAGGCGGAAAACAGGAAACGGAGTGTCTTAACATTAGGTTCTCACGGTTCCTGCTGTTCCCGCTGCTCACTCTGCTATAAGCGGGTTAAAGCGTGAAGCTCAAAAAAAAATTACCTTTCCACTCCACAAATATGCTTTATCAGGAGTCTCCAAGATGAAGATATCATCGTCTCTGAGAAGTTTAGACGACTCTTCTACTTGTGTGGCTCTCATGTCCACACCTTCTTTTGTACCTTCGACCTTCAAATGAATTGGCTTTGTTAAATATACTGTAGTATAGCAACGAGAAGAAAAGAGGAAAGGGGTCTCTATTACCAACACTAGGGCAGTTTTCCCTACCAGCAAGACAAAGGGAACTGTCTAATTAATTTTTCCCATTCGTTACCAGCAGTTCCTGAGATATGTGCAATTAAACAAACTCTAATTTTTCACAATAATATAGAAAAAAAGTACAAATGGGTAAGCTTAAAAAGATTTTCACTTTAATTTCGTTGTTTTGGCACAAAAATGGCGTTCCGGCGTCGAGTTCTGCATCTCAAAATACAGTATATCATATATTACGTGAAAGACAGAGAACGGAGTGTCTTAACACTATGTCCTCTCTCTCTCTGACGTGCATAAGATATATAAATATATGATATAATAATTATTTATTAATATTTGTATAAAAAATCATCATACCCTGAATAAGCGAATTCCATCATCATCAAAGGATTTCTTGAAGTTCTCGTTCTTATATTCACTTTTCTTGTCTCCGCATAGGATCATCAGGTTACCTGCAAAATGTTAAGGTATATATTTGGGAGAGAGAGCTAGAGAAAAAAGAGAGAGAGATAGCTGATCGTTTGGAGGTTTTAAGCTGAAATTGTTGTCAAAATTCCGAAGACCGAAGAGATCTTCCATTTTGCATGGAATTTACTATTTTAAAAGACCTATCCAGTCCTTTTCTATATATAGAAGAAACAAAGTACAATATATGGAGCGTCATGGCGCAGAGTCATAAGCGTCTGCCTGTAAACGCGACGGTTTGAGGGTTCGATTCCCATTGAGGGAAGATGGATGTTTCTATTTCCATTTTCTTCGATCTGGAAACTAGGCAAAGCCACCACTCAACACGCAAGTCCTCGAAAAAGGCGAAAAACGGGGACGAAAAAAGCAGGGACAAAGCAACGGAGCGTCTTAACACTAGGTTCATATGGTCCCTGCAGTTCGCTAAAGCGTGATAAAGCGTGAACCTAAAAAAAGTACAATATATAAGAATTGACATTTCTAATTTTTATTCGAAATCCCTCTGAAATGTTCTCAATTGTGGCTCTGATTCACACTTAGCCGATTTTTCCTATCGGCCTTTCTATCTGTAGGACTCGGCTCTCTGTATGACTGACACTACTGACATGTAATGGCTTACTTGAATAAATAATAATTTGATACTTAATTTTATTATTATTCTTTATTTCATTATGAAAAATATGTGGGGATACATAGTAATGAAGGGTGGGCTTATCTCTATATGAGACTTCCTCCAGGCAACCTGTCAAAGTTTTCTTAAAATGAAAATACATTCCAGCAGATTTTTAGCCTAATCCAGAAAAGCAATATTTAACATCCCTGAGTTAGATTTTACCCCTAAAATTTCCGTCAGTATTTTGTCCTTATTACCACTCACTCTGGACCCAAAACACCCTCATTCTTCTTCAAAGAATCTACAAGACAATGGGTTCTGAACTACAGGGTGCAGGGTCCAGGATCCAGGTACTTTGGATTCCGTCAACCGTCTCCACGTCGTTGGTTCCACTAGCATGCCTGCTCTACATCCTATCACTAACCTTTAAACAAACTAAGGAAGTGACGAGTTTCTTTTCCTTGAGGTATTTTCACTAGGATAGCAGCACCAAATTCTTCTTCTATGCTGGATACAAGTTCGATTCCAGCTTTAACAGCGTCTTCGTTAGCATTTGCTCCCTGAAATTTGGTAGCTATGAATTGGCAAATCTCACTATTGTAAATATTTTGGGAAATTAAATTTTAGTGCTTCTCTACAATACTGCATATAGTAAGGTAGGCAGAGAAAACTTAGTGTTAAGACTCTCCGTGACTCAAAGCCAGCCCAATTTCCAAATTGAGTGTAGAATGGGGGAACTCAACGACACGCTTCTCCTTTGTACCAGATGGAGGAAAATGGGAATCGAGTCGTCTGGTTTACAGTTAATATGTACTCAGTTAATATGCATCACTTCAAACCCCTTTAGGAGCTGTCCTTTAATCACGTGTTGATTTTTGAGGATTTTTGATTCCTCCCTCCCCCTTGGTGACACAATAAAAGCCTATACTTCCCCCATTCTTCCTATGTCACGTGTACATAAGTACTTACAAATAATCTTACTAACTTTACGATTTTATATGCATTTGCTGCAAAACTACTACATCGCCTAGACCGCCACTTTTTGTCATATTTCATGACTTATGAACCCCTCCCCCTTTCAAATCCCATGTGAATAATGGACAACCCTTTCTAACATTGCTACACAAAGTATTTCTAAAAGAAAAGCAGGGACAGCCTACAAAACTCTTGCTTCTTTTATAAACAGGCAAAGTACGTACAATCCATAGATAAACCACAGCAGCGCTTTCATCGTTCTCATCTGTGTACTCATACTTGACTACGTAGACCTCGCTTTGATAGAATTTCGGCGATTCAGCCTCTTCTGTTATATCCTCTACGTCTTCACCAGCTCTGGAAGGAAGTTAATCAGATTTTACTTGCGGTGTTTAACTCCGCCATTCCAAAATTATAAGGTATTTTATTTTTGGTGAGATTAATACGAGAAATGATGACAAAACACGGTTCCGCAAAACGAAACAAAGCCTTTTTTTTAATCTTTGTTTATATGAGGAAAGATTTTTTTTATAAATTAATAAAATTGGCACTACGTCGGGACTCGAACCCACGCCTCTTCAATGACATCTTAGACCATCTAGCTTAATTTCTCATAATGCTAATACAAACAGTCCTGTCCCACATTTAAACTAACTAACGCAGAGGCGTAACGTCTGCCTGTAACGTGACGGTTTCTGGGTTCGATTCCCAGTCGGAGAAGATGGATTTTTCTATTTCCATTTTCTTCGCTCTGGCAAACTAGGCAAAGCGCGGCGTTGAGTTCCGCCACTCAACACGCAATGCCTCGAAAAAGGCGGAAAGCGGGGACGGAGAAAGCAGGGATTAAGTAACGGAGTTTCTTAACACTAGGTTCCCACGGTCCCTGCAGTTCCCTCTGCCTACCCTGCCATGTGCGTGATGTATTTCTTTTTTATTATGTTTAAGAGACTGACAGATTGCGTTACGACTTATGTTTTATGATATATTTTCAAGAAGAATAATTAAAAGATTTTCGGGAATTTATCCATGTTTTCTCATAAACGATCCCACAACTTTATTGGGGGCTCGTCCGGGATGATAAGATGATCGTCAGGGATCGTGCATTGTGAAGATATGGAGCGGATTGTCGAGTTTTAAGGAAGAAATCAGTTCTCTATTCCCGAAACAAATGCTGGGGGACTTAGTTGAAGAATATTGATAGAGAATTCCAGACGAATATTTTTGAAGACTTTGTTGAAGATTGTTGAGAGGCTTCGGGATGCAATAAGATAATTTACTGAAGACTTCGGGACGCGATAAAATAATGTTTTTGTTATTTTTATATTTTGAAGACTTACGACTTTTACGACGTTGACGACTGCGTTATTTTATGCGCCCAAGAAGATTATCTTTATCTTTTGTACCAAACAAGACGGGTTTCCATACCAAAAGTTAAGAAGATGCCTCCTAAGAAAGAAGAAAAGAAAGATGACAGTGAGGATGAAGACGTGAAAGTGCACATTTCCTTCAAAGATTTGGAAAAGTCTATGACAATATTCACCGGAGACGACACGTACCCGATAACAGAATTCCTCGATGAATTTGAAGACGTTGCAGATTTGATGAAATGGTCGAAGGTTGAGATGTTAATCTATGCGAAGAGGTTGCTCGAAGGTACTGCAAAATTATTTCTGAGATCTGAAGGAAAAGTAAAAGACTATGCTACGCTCAAGAAGTTACTCACAGAAGAATTTTGTCCAAAATTAAATAGTGCGATGATTCATAAGAAGCTTGAAGAACGTACAATGAACACTGATGAAACTTACCAACAATACTTTCTTACGATGAAAGAAATTGCACTACATGGCAAAATTGAAGACGCTGCGTTGATATAGTATGTGATAGATGGCATCCAGGACAATGAATCAAATAAAGTGATCCTGTATGGTGCGACAGACATGACTGAATTTCGTAAGAAACTTGATATCTACAGTAAATTCCAGAAGAAAATCACTACAAAGACGACTGCTAACCCAAGTACTTCCAAGTCGCATACTTCATCTAACCAATCATATCGCAAGACTCCACATGTGAAGAGATGTTACAACTGCGGTGACCTTGATCATCAAGCACCTGCATGTACGAAGGGCATCAAATGTTTAAGATGCAACGAATTTGGTCACAAAGCTAACGAATGTCCTAAAACTCCTAAGAAGACGTTGAACTTACAAAATACTCAGAAAAAAGTGAAGATGCCTTACAAGAAGGTAAAGATTAATGGAGTTGAGTTGATTTCTTTGATTGACACCGGAAGTGACGTCAATCTTATTACCAAGACTGAGTTTGAAAATGTCAAAGAAGGCGTTCAGAAATGTGAAACTGATTCATCTATCTGCCTCACCGGTATAGCTGGAGGACAAATTTTTACTGAAGGAGCTTTTATTACAAACATAGAGATTGATAAAGGCTTAGCTGAAATTAAAATTCACATAGTTGATGATAATGCTATACCAGTTAAATTGATAATTGGAAATCCAATTTTGAAAGACTTTGAAATCAATTTCACCACCGATGGAATATTTATGAAGAAAATATCACTTTTCTCACTTGCTGTTGAAAGTACTAGTGGTACTGAAGAATATGATATTGAAGACTCACGATACACAGAAAAAATAAAGAATATGATTAAAGAGTACAACCCGAAGAAAAATGAAGTTATAATACATACCGAGACTACTGCACACTTGAAGAAAGCTCAAACCGAAGAAGAACATATCCACTTGTTAAAGAAAATTTTAGAGAAAGAACCTTACCAGAATTACATTTTATCTAACGACATATTACACAAGATGAAAGATGAAGCTAAACTGATTGTTGTACCAAAGAAGATTCTAACTAAAATAATAAGAAAGGTAAAGATGAGAGATAATGAAGATGAAATTTCCAAGATAATTGCAGACGAAAACATTACTGAATTTAATGAACAAAGACAAGGACTAAGACAAAAAGCAAAAGAGTCTATCAAGAAAATGCTGGAAGAAAATGTCAGAAATTATAAAAAGAAGAGAAAGAAAATTGAATTTGGAGAAGACAAGGTCAATACCACGAGCTCAACAGACTTCATGAAACCATGGATTGGTCCTGAAGACAATGATTCATCTGGGACAGATGAATGAGCAGGAATGGCCGTGTGGAAAGTAGTAGAATTTAAGTTTATTTTTATTAAAATGTGAGTAAGACCTCGTTTGTCAAAAATAGCGACGATGTATTTCTTTTTTATTATGTTTAAGAGACTGACAGATTGCGTTACGACTTATGTTTTATGATATATTTTCAAGAAGAATAATTAAAAGATTTTCGGGAATTTATCCATGTTTTCTCATTAACGATCCCACATATATATATATATATATATATATATATATATATATATATATATATATATATATATATATATATATATAATATATATATATATATATATATATATATATATATATATATATATATATATATATATATATATATATATATATATATATATATATATTAATAATTTTAAAATTTACCTAAAAACGCTTAAGTTTGTATATATATATATATATATATATATATATATATATATATATATATATATATATATATATATATATATATATATATATATATATATATATATATATATATATATATATATATATATATATATATATATATATATATATATATATATATATATATATATATATATATATATATATATATATATATATATATATATATATATATATATATATATATATATATATATATATATATATATATATATATATATTAATAATTTTAAAATTTACCTAAAAACGCTTAAGTTTGCGGAATCTCCACTGGGCATGTAAGAGGCGGCAGAGGCGCTTTTACCGATGTACTTAGCGACTGCCTCTTCATCATCAGCGTCTCCAGAGAAGTAGCCACTTTCTGTAAAAATATAATTCAAGTTTCATATAAAATCGAAGGTTTCATTCAGGAAAATTATTTTTTTTATTTTTCTCTCATAAGTTGGCTTTGATATCCAGGACTTGGAAAAAGTTTCCCGAAAATTTCTCGATAGCTTTAATGTAATGTGTTCAAATAATTTTAAAACAAATTTTATTATTTTTATATCAAATACAGAAATTTGAATCTGCACCTCTTGGAAGAGGTCCAAGAACTGTGACCACTTGTTCTATACGCACTCAAGCTACGTCAATATTCTTTTTTTTTTTTTTTTTTTTTTTTTTTTTTTTTTAGCTTCACGCTTTATCCCGCACATGGCAGGGTAGGCAGAGGGAACTGCAGGAACCATATGAACCTAGTGTTAAGACACTCCGTTACTTAGTCCCTGCTTACTCCGTCCCCACTTTCCGCCGTTTTCGAGGCATTGCGTGTTGAGTGGCGGAACTCAACGCCGCGCTTTGCCTTAGTTGCCAGAGCGAAGAAAATGGAAATAGAAAAATCCATCTTCTCCGACTGGGGATCGAACCCAGAAACCGTCGCGTTAGCCGCGTTACAGGCAGACGTTGCGCCTCTGCGCCACGACGGTCAATATTCTTAACTGATTATTATACCTTACCTATATCAGAAGCTATGGATTTAACTGAACGGGTCGAAGGTGTGAAGGAGTCCCAGTCGTGGAAGTACTGCTTGAAGGTGCTGCTCTCCGAGCCCTCTGATACTCGTGTTACTGGTACCTACATATAATACAATATCACTATTTGATTCACAATCACTTTTTGAGTATTGTTTTTTGTGCATATAAATAAATTGAGAATATGAAACGAAGTCAAACTTATGGTAAAAATTGCCAGACATTTTTAGCTTCTATTTTGAACAAGTCATGTCAAGTCTTTGATTTGAAGATAAAAGGGGAAAAGGTTTATTTAAAATTAGATTTTTTCGCCTCCTTAGGTTTATATTTATAAGCCAAGTTTTCTCATATAAAATTATTAATAATATTGTTGACTCTCCTTTTCTACTTAGCAAGGTGTCTCTGAACTGCATACGATCCAACGCTCGTCAACCGCTATGTTCTTATACTCCCACTTGTCATTCATCACATAATGCAAACTGTTTTCTAATCAGAGCTTCTCGCGAATATAATAAGCATTTTGGGAACATTGATATATTTCATTTATCTTTGATTAAATTTAAAGGTAATATTTGTAACAATCTTAAATTAACTTAATTTAATTAATTTATATACTTTTAATATTGTCCAATAATTTTTTCTCTTGTTGTGTTAAAATATTTGAGTGCATTTTATGTCTCATCAATCGGTGGAAACTTCGCTGGATAATGTGATATTTAAACTGTGCTATGTAATTAGATTATATTTTATATCTGTTTGTTTCCCAAATATTAAATAAATAAATAAATAAATATTGTCAATTTTGGGGTGGGCACCAGATTTTATTGGTATGGGCACAAAACAGTGAAGGCACGGATTACTGCTACCAACTTACCCAAGATGGATATTCCTTAATTTCCAAATATTTCTGAGCAATATCGTGGTACTGTTTCTTAACGTCAGCGTCCACGTCTTTTCCCAACCAAATGTATACTCCAGAGCACGGCGTATCCAGAATGAAAACATCCTAGAGTAAAAATGAGTTAAGTGATTAAATTATCATTTAAATTAAATTAACGAGAACTGTCGTGGCGCCGAGGCGCAGGGACTTTCGATTCACATGGATTTTTAAATTTCTATTTTCTTTACTCTGGCAACTAATTTATATTTTTATAGTCACAGCCGTCGCTTTCAAACTATAGCTCAGAAACGACTGTTGCCTTATCCATCATCATTCGTCTCTTTTCTTACAGTTTCTCCCTTCTTCACTACACTTCCCTAGCAAGCTGTTAGTTACTTAGTCAAACGAACATAGTTTCCAACCCAAGAATGAGGCCTTCTTGAATATTTTTTAGTCTCACGCTTTAACCCACATATAGCAGTGTAGGCAGAGGGAACCGCAGGAACCATGGAAACTCGGTGTTAAGACACTTTCCCCTTTCTCTTTAAAAAAATAGAAATGAACAAAATCATCCTCTTCACATGGAAATCGAACCCCTAAACCGTCGCGTTTACAGGCAGCCTCTGCGCGGTCCTTCTTGAATTTACTTTTATATAAATATCTATATTTTACCTCAGATGTCAATTTCTTCTGCTTGAACGGCCTGTCCACATTAACAAGTTCAGGCTCATCTCCCACCAACACTTTGAATAAGTATACTTCAGACGCACTTGCTCTAGCGTAGCTCTATAATAGAATTTAAATAAAAATAACTTTACTTAAAATTTAACAAAATAGAATAGATAATATCCAATGCCATTTAATATTATAATATTTCGAGTTTCATCTTGCATCCCATATAAATAAGGATAAATAAGAAGAACCTAGTGTTGTGACACTTCGATTCCCAATTTCTGCCCAATTTTTAAAACAATATCTGTTGAGTGCAGAAGATCTATACTTTGTCTTGTAACCAGATCGGAAAGGGAAATGAATTATGGAGCGGGAACCGAATCGATACTCCTCGCGTTTAGAGTAATACTCAATATAGCATTTGGTAACAAATAAGCAAATTCAGGTGTATTCACAAATATTTCTGTCTTGAAGTCTTGAACAGAAGAAGTCCGCCACTCAACAGTGTTTCCAATGGACGAGAATTGGAGTGTTTTAACACTAGCTTCTCTTACCTATTTCTCTATATGCAGGATACAAGATGAAGCTCGAAATTATTATTATTAGCATTCTGACCGAGTTACGTTGTTTTAAAGTATTAGACCTCTATCCATCCGTTATGAGTAAAATAAAAAACATTATGTCTAATCACTAAGTGTTAGATTTTGCAACTGCTTAAGAGATGAGAGATATGTCAAAATTTTAAAAAAGCACTCACATCTGAAGAGTCGTCGTCAACCAAGTCATCTTTAGAACCAGAGCCGAGGGCTTCGAAGAATCGATCGACATCTTCATCTGAAGAAAATTCATCTGTAAACAAGCATTAAAGTGTTGTAGACCTTGTTTTCTTTCCAACAAAGCCTAATAGACTGGAAATGGCCAAGGGAAAGACCACTGAACATAAGACAGAGTAGAAACTGCTTAACATTTCATGAATCCATCGTGCGGGTGTCCATCGTGTTGTAGGAAGAGGAGCTCCGAGCAGCGCTTGGGACTTGCGACCCGAGTGTAGGTTTAAAGGGGCCCCTTTAAAATGCATTAACGCTCACCTTTACTGTTTGAGCTCCTCCCACTACAAAATAATTTAAAAAGATTCTACCAAAGCCGCCTTTGAAGTGCGTTCTAGAAATGAATTTGTAATAGTTTCAGACAGGCCGAGATCTTTTAGTAAACTACAGAACTACTTTGCTGTTACACGTCACGCTAATACTTCAACCGCACATAAGCTTTAAACTTATTTCTGGTTAGTTCCTTAGAAGATCTAAATACGTGTAAATTTTTAAGTTATGATTTTTCTAAATATTTTTTTATTTTATATTTGGATATATATTTAATAGGATTAACTTACTTAAGCTTTGAGTTACTTACCAATTATTTCGATAGTAGCCCTTCCATTATGGTAATCATCACGAAGAGTGTTGGCGACACTTATTATCTTCCTTCTTTGAGTAGCTTTAGCACCTTCTGGCATGAGGACAAATATGTTATGGTCTACTTCCAGGATGAAGCAGTGGTCTCTAGTTAAAGATGATGCTTCTGCTGGAACCTGGTAAAGATATTTATATAAAAAATCACTGCAGTTTTACTGGGGAAAGATATTCAATTTTTACATATATATACCTCTTCAATCCTCATATTATCACACCCAGATAGTTTCAGGAGTCGTTTCTCAGCACCAGCGTTGGTCTCCACTTCATTGAAGCCAGATTCGTTACCACCTTCCAAATACCTGATTGCTGTAAAGTAAATTTTAATAATAATAATAATTATTATATACATATATTAGAGCTAATCAATGAGGCGTGAGATTTTGATAAACATTTTTTTGATCGTTTATCAAAAACAACATACACGATATTATAGCAAATTGTTAAAATACCAATGAAGCAACTATTTATTATAGCAAAGTAAGCAGAGGGTATCTAGTGCTAAGGCTCTCCGTTCTTCGCTTACTACCTGTGGAGCCATTACGTTATGAGTGGCATAACTCAACGTTGCAGCATGCCTTGCTAGAGCAAGCTAGAGCTAATTTTTTTCCACTGTGAATCAAATGTGAAATTAGGCTTACAAAAACATATTCTTTTATTCCATACCTGGCAAGAAATAACCCAGGAATTGACTTGTCTCATGACCTTGAACCTCTCGATGATGAACGGCTTTACCACCCAGCTGGTCATCCAGGGTCACAGTCAAAATGGCAGCAGCCCCCTTCTTATCCTGGGTCGTCTTACTTCCCAACCAAAAGTGGACGTCGTAGGAGTAGGTGGAGTTATTGTCACCTGTGGTCTGGAAATTATATTTATTTTTGGCTTCACGCTTTATCCCGCTCATAGCAACCCTGCTATATATTATTATTATATTTATTTATAGCTTCACGCTTAATCCCGCATATAACAGGGTAGGAAGAGGGAACTGTGGAAATCTAGTGTTAGAACACTCCGTTCCCTACTTTCCACCTTTTAGAAATATTGCCTGTTGTCTGGCAGAACTCAACACTGCGCTTTCCTTGTTACCAAAAGAAAAAAATAGAAATTAATTGATTTTCCCCCCCCCTGGGAATCGAACCCGTTAAGCAAAAAGAATTAGGGTACCAGGTTTTCATAGCCAACTAATAGATTTTCATTGTATAGTACAAATGTATACAATTACCCTCCATGGGATTGAACTTGTAACAGCCTCTTTACTGGCAGTCACTTTCCGACTGTGACACAACGGTCTCAACATGGAATATGTATCCCAATGGAATATATACAGAATTTAGTCATAATAATCATACCTTGTTCTTCACCCTTGATTGGTATAGTAGAAACTCGATTAACCGGACTAATAGTTATAAGGCATCCGGATAATTGAAACTATATACATATGAATGAAATTGGGTAATCGGGTTTCTCGCATACATATGTAAGTACATAATGTTATATGTTTATTAAAAACAACTAGAGCGTATTAACGAGGATCAATGTTTATTTGGAGATTTGGTTGAAATCATTAGGTAATTATCATCTGACGTGAGATCGCGCTCGCACAAATACTACTTGTAGGGTATGGATAATCGCGAATCCGGATAAACGAGGACCGGATAATCGAGTTTCTACTGTATTGTCAATATTTTAATTCCCCCATATGACTATAACGATAATATTTTAGTCATTATTTCCATGTTAGTAGAATATTAACTTAATACATAAAGGGGGAGATTGGGAGGGAGGAGACAAGTGGATATACAGAGAGAGAGAGAGAGAGGGTAGAGGAAGTAGGGATAGTGGGGAGTGTAGGGGGAGAAGGAGGAGCTATATATAATAATACCTTCAACACGATGTACGAATCTCCATTGTAGAACTTTCCGTATAGCTTTTGTTCGATTGCAACTGGTTCGAATTTCTAAAACAAAATTAGGTAATTTTTATTAGACTACGATCTTAGCCTATAGTTTTAAGTATATTTGACTTTTTTATCAGAGAATGGAGTGTTTTGACACTAGGTTTCTACCCGACTAAATACAAGATAAAAACGAATAGAAATAGTAAAGTAATATATAAATAGTAAAATAAATTAGTTTTTATTCGCCAAACTCCTGTAATTGATCGAGAAATGGCCAATTTAATTCTCTCAATGGTGTTAACCTACTTTTATGTATATATATACAAAATAATCTAATTAAATCATAAGGTACCGGCACATCTAGAGCTAGATAAATCACAAAAATTAGAAGAAAAAAAAATGGTTGCCTGTAAAGTGGGTTTTACGGGCGAAAATTTTACGTGACGTCTTTTTCTCAGTAGAATATTTATTGATATGAATAATAATTATAGTATAAATTGCACAAATTTTAACTATAGAAAATATATTTTGTTTACTAAAACATTGTACATGTGTCAAGTGATACGCGCGGCGGACCGATCATAGTTCGGTGACAGTTGACACATCGTTACGTTACCTTTTTCATATGTGACTCCGAGCCGCAACCTAATTTAAGACGTTGTCACGTCAAAATAAAAAGATGAATAAGTGATAATCACGTTTTATGATTAATTTAGATTATTATCACGAACGCAGCTGTGATAATGATTATTTATAACAAAATATCATAAACATTTTTAAAACGTTAGCTTATTTTATTCTACATAATCATTATGTTAATGTGACAATTTAAAAGTGCTTTTATTTTTTTTTTCTAAATTCATTTAATAGTATAGACGAAGGAAACCTAGTGTTTAGATATTTCACTCTTTACTTTCCAATTTTTGAGATTTTGCGCATTTATATAGGTTGATATCGAATTTGTGCTTTGTATTTATATTTAAATAATCTAATTTTTTTTAGCTTCACGCTTTATCCCGCACATGGCAGGGTAGGCAGAGGGAACTGCAGGAACCATATGAACCTAGTGTTAAGACACTCTGTTGCTTAGTCCCTGATTTCTCCGTCCCCGCTTTCCGCCGTTTTCAAGGTGTTGCGTGTTGAATGGCGGATGTCAACGCCGCGCTTTGCTTAGTTTCCAGAGCGAAGAAAACGAAAATAGAAAAATCCATCTTCTCCGAGTGGGAATCGAAGCCTCAAACCGTCGCGTTTACAGGCAAACGCTTATGCCTCTGCGCCACGACGGTCCTCAATCTAAATTTATATATAAATATATTAAAATTAAATACTTTTCTCACACATCACGTCTCTAGTCTGCCTGTACGATGTATTGTATACTATCATATATATTAATTATTATTTAAAAACATTAAGTAGTTGAAACTAATTCATTTATAAAATTGAAAATATTTACTGCTATTTTAGCTTCACGCTTCATCCCGCACATGGCAGGGTAGGCAGAGAGACCACAGGAACCATGTGAACCTAGTGTTAAGACACTTTGTTCTCCACTTTCCACCTATCGAGACATTGCGTGTCAAGTGGCAGAACTCTTTTTGAAGAAGATTTTGTTGTTTTATACAAGTTTTTGTATCCTTACATCGATGGTCCAGACTTCTAATCCCGGGGCCTGTCCTGCCTCCTCAAATGCAGGGTGTTCCATTTTGTAATACGTGCGTTACGATAGAATACACCTGGATAACTAAATAAATTATTTTATTCTGTTGATGGCTTCGTATGTTTATTTTAATCTATATTTTGTTATACAGGGTGTTGTTTGATGGTCAGTGTGTAACTTAGATGTGTAGAGTGTTTTTTTAATAAATTTATGCATACTATTATTAATAATTAGATGTACTTTTAGATATTGCTTAAATATAAGATGATTAATTTTAAAGGTATGCAAGAACCTCAGCGTGTGACGCTCCATTCTCTTGGAATACCCCGCTAGTTAGTAGTAAGCTGAAACCTTGATAATAGTAGATTAGAGAACATAAAAGTAAGGCAAAGGAGGTAAATCAGGGAGAATTAAACATATAAACTTGCTATGCCCTCCACTAGGCTCCATAAAATAGGTAATTCCTTCTCATGTAATTGTGTCCGTTTCTACAATAAACTGCCGAAAGAAGTATTTGATCTCTCTTTAAATAAATTTAAAATCTATGTTAAACGGCAATTAATTAGTAAATCCTATTATAGTGTAAAGGATTACATTGATGATAAAACGGCATGGAATTAATGAATTGCTCATAAGTTAGAATGACGTTTGTGAAGTGATCACAATAGGTTTAGGGAAACCTGGTTGAATTTGTTGTGGGCTTTTATCATCAGGCCGCGCTTGGAACCCAGTAGTTAACTCGCGGAGTGTGTAGGTATCAGAAGTGCTCAATTCGATATTTATTATCAAATTGGGCTCCTCTGACACTCCTCCGTTCGCTCTATCTAACGTACGCGTGTGATCATCTTATTGATTTATAAGTGGAAAAGTTATAAATAAATAAATATTTTATCAGTAGAATCATTTTTATTTTAATTATCTTCATTCATATTTATATTGTATAAAATATTGAAGGAAAATAATGAATATCAACGCTACTAAATATATTTTTAGAAAACGTATAAAATTTAAACGTACCTGGAATCGAACCAGCACCCCTTGGTTACCGTTCAAGCACTCTAACCATTTATCACTTGTTTTTATAATCTATATTAACACTTTACAACATAAATATAAAACGTTGATAAAAAAATAATATTTATTAATACACAAACACGCTGTATAACCACTATCAGACCATCAATTATCTGTCATATCTAGAAATTATATCACTAAAGTGATAGTGAGTCATTATAGATAATAAAATCGATAAAAACAAAGAGTGCCATATATTTTTAGCCTTTTACATCGAAATAAATGAGTTTTTCATATTTTAGATTGTTGATGTCATCATGGTGACGTATATGAAGAGGTAAATAACAGTAACAACATAAAGAGGTGAGAGAGGTATGAAGAGATCTCTATTTACCTTACTAGGCATAGTGTAGAGCTATATATAAATAGTATCACTATATATATTTTTTCACGCTTTATCCTGCATATTGCAGGGTAGGCAGATAGAACTGCAGGAACCATAGGAACCTAGTGTTAAGACACTCCGTTGCTTAGTCCCTGCTTTCCGTCTTTTTCAATGCATAATGAGTGGCGGAACTCAATGTCGTGCTTTGGCTAGTGTATAGCTATATATAGATATATTAAAAGTACACACACATATATAGTATATGTTACTGAATAAAAATATAAATAAAAAGATTTTTTTTTATTTTTCAAAGAACTTTATTCAACACCTGCTAAAGATTTTAATTCCTTTATTATTTAACATTTTCAATTTAAAATGTTACAAAACAAAAATATAGAAAAATAAAAAATATGTTGCATCAACTTGCCAGCTCCAGACGTGGGATTTTGAGTCTGTGGACGAAAATTAAAAAGTTAATTATTGGTATAGTTGGGGACCGTCGTGACGCAGAGGCGTAGCGTCTGCCTGTAAACGTGATGGCTTATGGGTTTGATTCTCATTAGAGGAACATAGATTTGTTTATTTCCATTTAACTAGGCAAAGCGCGGAGTTGATTTACGATACTTAACATGTATTGCCTGGGGAACGGAGTGTCTTAACACTAGATTCTCACGGTTCCCTCTATCTATCAGCAGGATAAAGCGTGAAGCTAAAAAAATATAATTATTACCAAAAAAAGAGAAAGAAGTGAACAAAAGAAGAGGAAGAGAAGAGACGAGAAGAGAAGAGAACAAAGAAGAAAAGAGACAAATACTCACTACACCAGACAACATGTTCTTGTTACAACTAATTTCATCTATTGACGTTCTGAATCTGGCAATATCCTTGACATCCTTGGAATCTGGTTGGAACTTGAAACTGGAATATATATACACATATTAATCAACGATAAATATTAATTGGCGTTGAGTTCCGCCACTCAAAACCCAAGGCACTGGGAAAGGCGGAAAGTGGAGAACGGAGTGTCTTAACACTAGGTTCTCATGAATCCTACGGTTCCCTCTGCCTACCCTGCTATGTGCGGGATAAAGCTGAAGTGAACTTAAAAACAATATTATAAAGCTAACATGTTTGTTGGGTTAAGTTCTCTAATCTCAGGAACTTGGTTCGTGGGTTGCGTACTTGTATGTTCAGTTCAGTTTATATTTCGTTTTGAAACCTCTTCGAGTCTTGTGTTCGTTTTTAAATTGATCAATTATTTTGTTTTGAATTGCCTATTTTTTTGAGGAAATCTATCTATCTGGAAATCTGTCTGGTTGTAATGAATAGGCTCAAAAACTACTGGACCGATTTTAAAAAAAAATCACCATATTTAAGCTACATTATCCACGAGTAACATGGGCTATATTTTATTTTGGAAAAAAAGGGTTCCGTAACATATTGGGTTGGTTAATTGACCTAGGAATCATTTTGCTGATCGTGTTTTTCTTGGGTAGGTTTTTTCAAGCGGTAACCGACATCTACGCGGGCGTCCGCTAGTGTATTATAAATATGATAACACAATGTAACTCTCTTTATTTCTTTCTCTCCCTGAGGTTTGGCATGGCATGGCATGGCATGAAAACTCTCCAGAGCCGACGTTCAGAGACTTAAAGTCGACGAGGCGAAAGAGGTATACAAGGAGCTCCTGACTACCCCGCTAGGAACAAAGCACGGTACTCTGTGAGAGTGTACTTTAGCTAACTTTAACTCACTAATCAATTAGAACATGTCGCATGTCATAAATAACATCTAATTCTTCAAAGTTCTGTCATTCTCTGCCCGTTGTAATCTTTTTTATTTTTGTATCTTTGTGCTTTTCAAATTATTAATAATAAAGAAAAATGTTTAATAATAAATAATAAATAAAAATCCAAAATGTTTCGGACGGTGATGTGTCTTTATGTAGAAGAAATTCGGAACTGTGAATGAATGAAAATTGAATTGAATGTTCGGCTCAATCTGTTGATTATTGAATGAATGAACGAATGCCTGAATCTGTGATTGAATGAATTAATGAACGAATGGCTGAATGGGTGAATGAAATAATGAATTAGTGAATGAATGACTGATTGTGTGAATGAAAGAGTGATGTAGAGAATGAACGGCTGAATGAAAGAATGAATTAATGAATGAAAGGCTGAATGGGTGAATAAAAGAGTGATATAGTGAATGAATGGCTGAATGGGTGAATGAAAGAGTGATTTAGTAAATGAATGGCTGAATGGGTGAATAAAAGAGTGATTTAATGAATGAATGGCTGAATGGGTGAATGCGTGAATGAAAGAGTGATTTAATGAATGAATGGCTGAATGGGTGAATGAAGGGGTGTTTCAGTGAATGAATGGCTGAATGGGTGAATGAAAGAGTGATTTAGCGAATGAATGGCTGAATGGGTAAATAAAAGAGTGATTTAATGAATGAATGGCTGAATGGGTGAATGCGTGAATGAAAGAGTGATTTAATGAATGAATGGCTGAATTGGTGAATGAAGGAGTGTTTCAGTGAATGAATGGCTGAATGGGTGAATGAAAGAGTGATTTAGTGAATGAATGAAAGAAAGAATTAATGAATAGTTAAATCTATAAATGAAAGGAGAAATGTCTGGATCTGAGAATGAATAAACATTAGTTAATCTGGGAACAGATGATGAATTAATAAGTATATGTTGACTAACTTAGTCCTCTCACGGGCAATAGGTTTGATTTCTCCTTCAGTTACGTTTTCTTTGACCGACGATGTCACTTCTGCGCTATCTGCTTTGTAGTCTGTAAGCATATGGGGTTGCATGTCAGCAAATAAAACGTGGAGAGCGGAGTGCTTTGACACTATCGTAAATAAACCATGTAGCTGAAAAACTTTTTTATTCTAAAAGTAATTAATAGAGGACCATCGTGTCGCGGTACAAGAAATTCGACTGTAGTCAGCGGGTTCGACTTCCGTGAGGCAGGAATGAATTATTTTTATTTTCTACGATCTGGCAACAAGACAAAGCGCGGCGTTGAGTACCGTCACTCAATACGCAATGCTTCGAAAAAGGCGGAAAGCGGGGACGGAGAAAGCAAAGACTAACGGGTTGTCTCAACACTAGGTTCCTATGATTCCTGCAGTTCCCTCTGCCTACCCTGCCATGAGTGGGATAAAGCGTGAAACTAAAAAAAAAAAAAAATAAAATTATGAACTACAGCTCTTTAATTCTAGAAGAGGTCAAGAGGTTCGTACCGACAGAGTCCTTGTACTAGATCAGCGAGTTCCTTTTCAATCCTGGCCTCTTCATCATCTTGCTTATTACCATCTATTTTGTTTATTTTCTTCATTGGGTTCCCCTTAAAATTTTAATAACTAAATATCATTATGTGAAGCTTATTTTTTTAAATGTAGTTAACACTACAGATACTGCGACAGATACTGAGACAGTGCCTCGAAAAAGGCGGAAAGCGGGGACGGAGAAAGCAGGGACTAATCAACAGAGTGTCTTAACACTAGGTTCCCACGGTCCCTGCAGTTCCCACTGCCTACCCTGCCATGTGCGGGATAAAGCGTGAAGCTAAAAAAAAAAGAAAAAAAAACACACACACAATGCCTAAAGAGGATGACGCGTGTTAACACGAGGCTCCTACGGTACCTGCGGATCCCTCTGCCTACCCTGCGATGCACGTGATAAAGCGTGTTGTTAAAAAAAAAATGGTTGCCTGTAAAGTAGGTTTTACGGGCGAAAATTTTACGTGACAACATCTTTTTCTCGGTAGAATATTTATTGATATGAATAATAATTATAATATAAATTGCACAAATTTTAACTATAGAAAATATATTTTGTTTACTAAAACATTGTACATGTGTCAAGTGATACGCGCGGCGGACCGATCATAGTTCAGTGACAGTTGACACATCGTTACGTTACCATTTTCATAAGTGACTCCGAGCCGCACAACCTAATTTAAGACGTTGTCACGTCAAAAATTAACAGATCATCTTATATACAAAATATACGCCTTAACGCGGCTTACTTTGGAACATAAAATCAGTACAGAATTTGTTACATTCAAAAACAACTAATACAGGCCCTCTGCCTTGAATAGGGTAGGGTATTATTATGTGGGGTAGAATATTATTATATGAGGTAGGGTAATATTGTATGGGGTAGGATATAACGAAGGGGTAGATATATAGGTAGTGGATAAACGAAACCTACAGAATATTTCCTCATATCCTTTCTAGTAGCAACTTGTATTGTTGTAGTAGTCTGTCTTTCTTCTTCACTCTCGGCTGAAGGTTCTTCTTCGAGATCCGGTACTTCTGTAATTTTTTTTAATAATTTAAAAAAATATAAAAAAAACTCTATTATTTTTTTAAAAAGAGAAATAAGTAAATGAAAGCGGTGACGAAGAAAGCAGAGACTAAGCAACGGAGGGTCTTAACACTAGGTTCACACGGTCCCTGCAGTTCCCTCTGCCTACCCTGCCATATGCGGGATAAAGCGTGAAGCTAAAAAAAAATTAATAAAAGAAAATTAAATAAATATTGTTGCTTTATAGTTTTAATTTTAGATGCTAGAATCAGTGATAAGAGAAATAAAGAGAACCGAGAATGAAGAGAGATAGATCACTACCAAGTAAAAGTAAAGCTATGTATTAGTTAGTAATGTATTTTCCTGCTGGTACTCTCACAATTGACGTTTGCTTAGGAAGTGGAGAGCGGAGAGTTTTGATACTATGAATGGATGAATATTGATGCTTTTTGTCCTTGTACTGTTAATTTTAATGATGACGAGCAAATAAAGTAAAAATAAGTCTCCATTAAATGAATTTAGATGCCGCAAACAATATATATAGAACGAACATGTCCTAACGGAGCGGGGAGTGGAGTGTCTTAACACTACGTTCATGCGATTCCTGCAGTTCCCACTGCCTAATCTGCTATATGGGGGAAAGGGCGTGAAGCTATAAAAAAACAAAATGTCCTAACTGAAGTAGTAAAATATCTATAACTTCAATTTTTATTAATACGTCTTAAAAGCCTTATGACAGTCGTGGCGTAGCTTCTGTTTGTAGTGACGACTAGTGGGTTCGATTCCCGTGAGAGAAGAATAAATTATTATCATTTATAAAGAAGATAGAAAAATGAAGAAGAAAACGGCGAACGGAGTGACTTAACACTAAGTTTTCTATTCCTGCTGCTGCAGCGTAGAGCTATAAAGACCTTTTACCTTTTATAGGTGCACCAATCTCAATGACCTCTTGTCCCATAGACTGTGTTAATGAATAACTCGATTTAACACAAAAAATGCACACAATTTGCAATAAAATTATAATTTTCAAACGCATTTTAAACGCTTTACACAATTTCACTTTATTTTGTTTCAACACCAACTTGATTTTTGTTGAAATTTCATATACTGTACATATATATACATATATATGTATACATATACAACTAAATAGGTTTTATAACGACTATGTTAACGCTCTATGGAATTTGGCTTCATGCTTTATCCCTGCATAGAAGGAACGCTATATCAAGAATTATCAAGAAGAAGAAATTAAAGAAGACGTTTAAATGTTTAAATGGCGGAACTCAACGCTGCGTTTTCACATACTTAAGCATATAAATTAAACATAAAAGAGCTTACAACCATCGCACTAATAATTTCTCGTAACCTCATATATGGTGTAAGAAAAAGGAGGTTTGAGTGGACGTGCCCACCATCAAGTCGTACTCAAAAACATATTTTTAAGGTAAAATAAAAATAATTTGACTATACATCTCTCAAGGGTTCTGTAGCAGAAATAAAGGAACTGTATGTCTGTTTGTAAATACCATACTGATGTCAAATAAAAATAAATTCACATTCTCTTGGAGCAAAGGGGTTTGAAAAATCAAGTCAATCATTGAATCATTCAATCATTCATTCAATCATTAAATCATACAATTATTCCATCATTCAATCACTCAATTATTGTATCATTCAATCATTCAATCACTCAATTATTAATCGTTCAATCATTCAATCGTTCATTCATGTATTCGTTCAATTGTTTAATCGTTCAACAGTTCAATCGTTCAATCGTTCAATCATTCAACAATTCAACCGTTCAATCATTCAACCAATCATTCTAAATTAGCGCAATAAAACGTGTTTTGGCGCATTTTCTATGAAATTAACGTAATACGTAAAACTTGTCGTCGTTCTTTTCTTATCTTATCTGGGATTTATGAATAAGTGTAAATTATTAATATATGTACACACATACATATATAAAGGTATATGTTACCAAAATTATTGCTTGAAAGTAGACTGCAGAAGCTCTGGAAACACCTTGCTGATGATCTGATGCGTCTGGTCTTTCCATTGTTCCCAAGGTGAAGACAGGTTGGTATGGAAGAGGTGGTGGTGTCTCGTGAGCTTCTCCATTAGAAAAGAAGAAGAAAATCAAGTAAAGAAAATAATTACAAACTTAAACTTTTTTTAGCTTCACGTTTTATCCCGCACATAGTAATGTGTATAGAGCATAGGCAGAGGGAACTACAGAAACCATAGTAACCTAGTGTTAAGACACTCTGTTGCTTAGTGTCTGCTTTCTCCGTCCCCGTTTATTACAAAGTTTATGTCACGCAATTGTTACGGAACCATCTGTGCGCGAATCTTATTCGCACTTGACATATATTATTTAATATTACGCCGAGCGAAGCGAACAAACTACGAGTACGCTTAAAAAGCTTTCTTTGATATTACTCCGAGCGAAGCGAAGCGACGAGCACGCTTAAAAGCTTAAAAAAATCTATACTACAACACCGAGCTAAGCGAACAAGCGAAAACTTCAAAAAAGGCGCACATAATTCATGTCACAAATAGATTGACATGTACTTCATACTGACGTGAGATTGATTTTAAAATAAATCAAAAAATTGGCAGCCGAGAGCACTTGGCCGTAAATTAAGAACAAAAATGTCTTCACTTGGCTCCTTTGCTTGTTTACAAATTGATTAATAGGTGTAATGTATGACGGTGACAGGTCGCAGGTTCAAATCTGGATGGGGTAATTCATAGAGTATTTTTTTAGCTTCACGTTTCATCCCGCACTTCGCAAGCTAGGCAGAGGAAACCGCAGGAACCATACGAAACTAGTGTTAAGACACTCCGTAGAGTACTTCAAAGGGTATATAAATATATATATATATATATATATATATATATATATATATATATATATATATATATATATATATATATATATATATATATATATATATATATATATATATATATATATATATATATATATATATATATATATATATATATATATATATATATATATATATATATATATATATATATATATTTACAAAACTATTTATCAATCAACAGTGCATATAGTGCATATCATATTGATATGATGCCAATACAATTTGAATACTTTAGTGACATACCTTCTTAAAGAGAGGTCACGGCTTCGATTTATTTGGTTAGCGTTGAAGAGTGTTTAGACACTAGTGTCTCTCTGTCTATTCTAATTTGCGAGTAAAAGAGTAAAATTAAATTTGCTTATATCTGTAGAAATACTACATGAATCAACATGGCGGAACTCAACGCCGCGCTTTATCTGGCTTGGACCTAGGACATTAAAATAATTCACTTGACATAGTAGGCTAAGTTACATTTCTTTTTCTTTTCGACATAGCTTGTTGAGTAATGGAACTCAACGCCGCGCTTTGCCTAGTTACCAGAGCGAAGACAATAGAAACAGAAAAACCATCTTCCTCTCATGGGAATCGAACCCACAAACCGTTGCGTTTACATTCAAACGCTACGCCTCTACGCCACCTAACCTTAACTTAATCACTCCAAAAAGTAACTTAAACGTAGTTTTTGCACTACTTGGTATTGAACCTACTACTACCAGGTATCCTACTGTACTATAACAGTATTAGTATGAATTACTAAGAAATAATTGGTTTATTTTTACTCCACTGAGTCACAGCAATATACATATATAAGACCGACATTGTTTATAGTTTTCACATCGTTACAACAGAACCCTAATCTGACTAATGTTCTTTATATAGGGTCAATATTTTAAGGCTCTTGACCACTTGTAATTATAAGCTATGCTATAACTTGTTTTTTTTTTTTTAATTTTATCGTAGACAAGCGGCCTGATCGTGACTTTGACAAATTGAACGAAGCTTTCGGATTTACTCTATGAATTATCATCATCATCATCATGTCAGCCGTAGGACGTCCACTGCTGAACATAGGCATCCCCTAGGGACGTCCAGTGCGCCCTGTCTAATGCTATTCGCATCCAGTGGCTGCCTGCAACCCGGACCAAGTCGTCCGTCCACCTGGTAGGAGGCCGTCCCACGCTGCGCTTGCCGGTACGTGGTCTCCACTCGAGAACCTTTCTGCCCCAGCGGCCGTCAGTTCTCCGTACTATGTGCTCCGCCCATTGCCACTTCAACTTACTAATTCGTAATACTACTCTATGAATATATTGTGGTTATTTTTTTTTCATTCGATTGACTTCATCTGAAAAAGAAATATATATCATTTTTTTTTATTTAGAGGTTTCTATGCTGTAAACTTAGTTTGTATCGCGTAAATCTCGTTCAATTCACGAAATGAGGACAATTGAGTGGCAAGTAGGTAGCGGAGTTTCTTAAGCTTAATAAATTATTATAAAATGTGCTTTTTAGGCTAAATGAGCGATAGCGCTTTACGTTGCATATACAAGTATGCCTATGCATGTAACAGGCAAGGGAACCTAGAGTAGAAAAACATCTATATAACGACGTAAATCACACAACCAAGTATACGAGAGTAATATTAGTCTTAATATTTAAAAAAAATATAGTATATTTTGACATTATACTACTAACTAGAAATACTTTAACAAGTTTTTTTTTTAAATCTGCCTGTAAACGCGACAGTTTGTGAATTCCCACTCGAAAAACGGAGTGTCTTAACACTACGCTCTCACAGTTCCTGCAGTTTCCTCTGCCTACCCTGCTCTATGCAAGATAAAGCGTGAAAATGAAAGAGAAAAATTTCTAATTGAACTGCAGTAAAAACTTCATTCAACTACAAACAACAAGAGATTATTTTATACACTCTCCTGAAAAAAATCTTTTTAAACATGTTTTAATATAGCTTTCAGTGTGCAACGCCTTATATTGGCAAAGTGCAATACGTTATAGTTTAATTGAATGCACTTTTGAATCAGTATTGAATTCTTTTTGGTCATTTCAACATGCGTTTCTATCTACTTTATAAGAACCAGTAAGAAATTGATTTCTCCTTCTCTCTCTCTCTTTCTCTTTCTCTATATTCCATTTATTTATACTTAATTTAAAAAAAGTCCAATTGCTTCTACCTAAAAAAAATTAAAAATTTCAAGTGAAGTGTCGTGTTTTAATAAAAAAGTGAAGTGAAGAAAATGTTTATAATAAAGTGGTTTATAACCACTTTTGGTTCCTTTGGTTCTCAAAGTGTGTGTGTTAGAGCAAAATTTTAAGTTTAAATACAAGTGCTTGTACAATACAATTAAAATCAAAAAATGATTTTATCAATAAATGTTTCAAGTGACTGTTAAAAGTCTATTTAAAATTTAAATTCGTTTCGCTACTTAAAAGGATATGTTCTTAAACTACCTCTCCCACCCCTGCTACTTGCGATTTATAAGGAAAATTTATTTTAAATTTTAAATTTGGAATACCTATCTTTTTATTAAAAATTTAAATTAAGAAAACTTAAGTGTACCTCTAATACCTCTAAAGTTAAAGTTCTTCAAACAAGTCCAAACTTGTAGTAGCATAGTGAAAAAAACATATAAGACCTCGCACAGTACTTATGAGCTATATCTTTATTATGTATACATATGTACATAGCTTCACGCTTTATTGCAAGCGAGGTATTCAGAGAGAACGGAGCGCCAAATGCTGCGGTCCCTGCATACCTCTCCCACCTCGTCCTCTGTCATTAACCTAAAATCCTTTACTTATAGTAGTATATAAACAATTATATTTAATATATTTTGGATTGCCGATTTTTAACTTAAAATAAAATTTATAAATCCACGTTACGTTGTTCGTGATAATTTTTTTACACTGAAAAAATATTAAAATTAAATTTAATTTATTCTGTTTTTCAGTGGCCTCTATGATCCAGTGCTCGATGACACTGAAGATACATACGTTCCAATAGAACCCGAAGACTTGAATATTAATAGAGCAGAGTACGAGGGAAATCAGAGAAAAGAAAAAGTAACTGAAAAACATTCTGGAAATAATGGCATTAAAGAACCCCTTAATGTACCAATATTGGACGAAAAAATTAAATCGAAGGCAAATTTTCATGAGGCTTTGCTTAAAATCAATGTTGGGGACTTACCAGAGTCGGCGAGATTTAAACTGCCCATATCTGAAGAGTATGATCCAGATGGAAATAAGATTACAAAATTACAAAAAATGTACGCCACAAAGCTAACAGGTGTAGATCTTAAAACAATTATGGAGAAAATTAAACAAGATCAAAATAAAGTTACAGAAAACTTGAAAAATACTTTTGAATGTACATTACCTTCAACATTAAAATCAGAAGAGGAGCAGGAAATGACCAAAAATGAATCTCAATATTCACAAATGAAAGATGAAACAAGTTTAGAAAATTTGAAGAATACTGCATCACTTATCGTTAGAGAAAGTATTGATAAAGCAGTATCACTAGCAAAAGAAATAAAACAGGAAATCGATATAGAATTAGAAAATACTCAAAATCATAAAATTGAAACGTCAAAATCTTTGGGAAAAACTACTATTGAGAAAGAAATAAATCGAGGTAAGACGGAAGCAGATAAAAAACTTAATGTTGCTGAAGAGATCCAAAAATTTGAAACCTTGAAAGCCCCAATAGATTCAAAAGTCAATTTAGAAGAGAGAAGATTATTAACAAAACAAGATGTACAGGAAACTATCGAAGAAGGAACTGTACGACGTAGATCAGAAATATTTACTAAAGAAATGAATTTATCTAATAATTTTATGAACAAAACTGATGTTTTATACGAAAAAATATCTCAACCAACTCAGGCCAAAACGATACCTATAACAAATTTTGAAAAATCTCAATTCCACAAAGACATACAAAACATAAAAAATAATACAAAAGAAACAGAACAAAAAGCATTCACATTGGGAGTTGAGACAATTCCACGTTTGCGTCAAGTATTGTTGTCATCATATAACTCAAATTTATTATTAAAAACATTTTTCTTACAATTAACAAAAGTAATGGTGGCATTGTCGAAGTTTTTAACTTTAGAACACACAACGAGCACATTACCTCGTAATGAAAAAGTTATAAAAATTGAAAAAGACATAAAAGATGAGGGCAAGAGTGAGACAACACAGAAAGAAGACATAGAAAATGTAAAATGTGCCAAGAAATATTCATATGAATTTAATAACTCTACAGACGATCACTATGAAGGGGAGATAATTAAAAAGGAAAAATTATCAGGTGCCAAAATTGCACAAATTGAAGGAAATAAACCAGCTGAGTTAACGGACAAGATGGACATTGTTATTTCAGAACTATTAAAAAAAACTGTTTTGGAAGATTATTCTAACAACGAACAGTTTTTTCGGAGAAGTAGCCAATCCGATAGTGTAACCAAAGAAAATAATACCAGTAATAAAAATGATAAAAATAAAAATACTGAACACGATCATTTTTTTGACCAGCGCGGTAAATATTTCGATAGGCGAAAACTATATGAAATTTTAGAAGAAACAACCAAAACGATGGAAATTAAAGAAATGATATCTAAGAAGCATACTACAGAACACAAATCAAATGGAAATATAATATACTACATTGCTTTAGTAGAAACAAGACATTTTCCATATTTTGATGAAATTAAACGTGCAAAGAATTTATATGAACAAGAAATTAAAACTGAAACGAAAAATGATGAAAACTTAGTATATGTTGCAATCGTAGAGGCACATACTAATATAAATGAAGAAGCTCTTTTAAAAGAGCAAATAAGACAGAAATTGGAAAGCCAAACGTTATTAGAGAATCAGACTATAGAAATAGAAGACATCAAAAAGCTTGAGGTAGACACACAAAACCTCAATTTGGCAAATACTGCTATAATTGAGCCAGTGAAAGTTTCATTAACTGTTACACCAATACGTCATGAACAAATTAAATTTGCAAGAAGTGCAACAGATATGGAACAAATATCAAAGAAACTAGCAGTACAAAATATAGTTCATGCTATTGAACCTTTGCTAAGACATGAAAGTCAAAATATTTATAAAAAACAGGCTTTCCCTGTTATAGAAATGCCAACAAAGGCAATAGCTGAGACTACGGATGTAAAAGTCGAAGAGTCCCAAACTTTCTTTAAAGCTGAAGTCAGTGTACAACAAAAATCATTCGTATCCATTGAAAAGCCAGAATCAGTTGTAGAAATAACTGAAATAACAACTGAAGAAGATGAAAACATACCTGTTGTAATTTCGAAACCAATCGTGTCAGAACCTCGTCCTGCTATAGAATTGGCTGGTAAACTTGTAGCAGAAGTGTCAGAAATTGAAACTGATGAAGCAAATATAGAAATGTTCCCAGTCCCACAGGTTATAGATAAAAGACCGAGCATTGTATTGGAAAAGCCAATATTGTCGGTTGCAGAAACAATTATAGCAACTGCAGAATATAAAAGTGACGATATTGTAGTGTCTAAAGCAGTTGGTGAGCAAGCTAAAATAAATGTTGAAACAAATATTGCAGCTGAAGTCTTAGAAGTACCTACAATTGAAAAGGAACATGATACTATAAAGATTGAAAAAGTCGTTCAGAAACAATCTGATATATTACATGAAAATTCTGCATTAGTGGTAGCAGAGATTACGAAGACTTTTGCGAATGAGCCCAAAGATGAATCGCTTGAAATACGGGAGACGATCAACCATCACGCTAATATAGACTTCCAGAAATCGATAGCTACCGATATAAGTGTGGTACATCCTGAGGAAAGTTATAAAGAAAACTTACAAATTTTTGAAATTAAAGAAAAAGTACCCCAAATTACGTCACAAATTCCTCTCCTGTCAGCTGCTGAAACTTTAACTTTATCTCCAGAAGAACCCAGAAATGAAAATTTAATAATTCCACAAACGATATCCAAGCAACCTGTACCGGTTATAGAAACACCAACTTTAACGGCCCCCGAATACATAATTACAGATACTGAAGGTCCTAAAGAAAGTGCTTTTATTGTACCAGAACTTGTGAAAGAAGTACCAAATATTGATATTAAAGAGAATGTATCACTGATTTCTAATATTGTTGTCCCTGAAGAACCTAAACCAGAAAATATAGAAATACCAAAAGTCACACGTGAGCAGAGTTGTACCAGAATAAAAGAATTCATATCGTTGATAAAAAGTATGATGACACCAATAGATCAGTGCATAGATTTGAAACTACAAAAATTAGAATATGAAATCGCAAAAATATCTATGGAAAATCAATTTTTAAGTGTTGCTACAACATTAGCAACGACACTTGGAGGGCCAAAAGATGATATTCTTGACATTAAACCTTTTATTACCAATCAAGTGAATGTTCTAATGGAAATGCCTAACCACATACTTGCTAATATTTTGATGGATTCTATTCTTGGGCCAAAAGAACAAAATTTTGAAATTCCGAAAATTAAGCATGAACAGTGTAGTATGGTTATAAAACAATATAAATCACTTGTCAAATCAATCATGACTCCCTTCGATCAGTACAATGAACTTAACGTACCACAACTAAATATGACCGTTCCACTTGTTACCTTAGAAAATATATTTAAGCCCGTTGCAACAGTACTCACGACGTTAATATTTGGACCGAGTTGTGATAATATTGAAATTTTGAAACCAACCACTGATCGTGCCAAGATTATTTTTACGCAGTTAGAAGCATTATTAACCAGTTGTGTATACGCACTTGAATCTAAACAAGATCTTGAAATACAAACAATGTTGGATAAATTAGCCCAAGTAACAATTGAGAATTGTCTTTTTGTTCCTGAATCTTTGGACATCGAAGCTGAAGGTCCTAAAGAAGGAAATATACAAATAATAAACCCTAAATTTGGAAAAAGCTATGCATCTATAAATGCGTTTAAATCTGTCGAAGTAATGGCTATATTATTAGGTGAAGTTATAAATGAAAACCTTAAAGTTCTACAAATTATTAAGAAAAAACCACAATTATCACTAGGAAGATGCTCATTTGCATATTGCTAATGTTCTAACTGTGTATTCAGAAGAACCTAAAGACGAGCCCTTTAATGTTAATACCGGAAACAGAACAAAAGGCACGAGTAAAAATAGAAGAATTAAAAGCTCCCGAAGTGAAATTTATGCCAATTGAAGAGCCTGAACCAGAAGAATTAATTATACCAGAGTTTAATAAAAAACAAACGCAAGCTTCGGTTCAATCTTCTTTAATGTTAGCTCAAAATTCAGCAATGTCGTCTGTGGAATCTGTGGACTACGGTGTTAATATTTTGAAAACTTCTAAACATAAAGCCATTATAAATGTCGAGGCACTAAAAACTGCGGAATCATTTGTAGCAATGCCAGAAGAACCAAAAGAAGTAGTCTTAAATAAAACACAAGCCGCCAGTAAAAATATTTCATGTTCAGTTGTGGAAAACAATTTAATAGCCGCAGAAATTTCAATGGTGCAAATCGAGGAAAGTGAATGTGAAACTGAAATCAATACAAAAACACAAGCATACAGGCATGCCAAATTAGATGTCGAGCCTTTTTCTTTCATAGCCCAACAAAACATTGTAACAGCAATGGAAAAAACACATGACGTGACTCATGAACATAGTGTTAGTAAATCTGCAAGGAGTTCAATAGTTGAATCATCTATTAACGCAATAGCTACAATTAAAGAACAAGATACTGAAGTTAATGTGCTTATAGAAACACCAAAAAGTAAGCCAGTAAAAGTTGAAGACATTGAAATTGAGGCGAATTTGAGGATTCCAGCTCCGTTTGATGATTCGGTTAGTGAAGTTTCTGCCGAGTATAGCGTAAAAGTCCCTCAAGAAGACAACGTCTACGCAGAATTTGGATTCAATGAGAGAAAGATTGACGTAGATGTTGTCTCAGAAATATATGAATCTATACGACTTATGAAGAAACAAGCATTCCAAAAGCAGAGTATGGAAGCAAGTCTGTCTCTTGCTAAAGAACTTCAAACTAAAATAGAAATGGCTGAAATTGATGCTATACAAGAAGAATTTATCAGAAGTGGAAGTATTAGTAGTTCTTCTTCAATGGCATCATCACCACTAACTCCGATATTAGAAGAATATTTCTTTAATCTTAAAGGACCGTCATTGAGGTCTAGATATCAACGTTTCCAAGACGTTTTCGAAGAAGCCTCATTAAAGCTGAAGTCTAAAATTCAAACCTCTACTATACAAAACTTGGACGCCAGTTTAACATTAATTTTACAAGATCTTGCAATGGCACAATTAGAATCAGAAGAAAGCGATATAGAAATAATAGAAATAGATGATTACGAAGATATAAGAAATTTACACTTTTCCACAGCTCTAATGGATTTATCTCAAAAACAGTCACTAGCATCGATCATATCTTCGGAATCTCATTCATTAAAAGCAATGCGCGCATCCTCTGTCTCTCAAAATTCATATGGATATTCTATGTCTGTTGAGGATGCGGATTTAAAAGAAATTATCAAAGCCAATTCAACTGAAAGCAGTCATTTACTTCATGAGGCATCAACCAGTGAACATTCAGTTCAACAAGGTATGGCGAGAAAAGTTTCTAAATCTGTAAAGTTCGTAGATACGGCAAATTATGCCGAATCACAAGCTTCTGCTGCCAAAATGCACGCATTACAAATATCTGAAATAGAAACGGAAGCGAAAATTAATGATTCAGATTCAGAAATTCAAGCAAATGAAGAGCTTAAGATACAAGCTGTGAAGTCTAAAAGAAAATCTGAACATATTGAATCTGTAAGCTTAAGCGCAGCATCTACAGCAAATAGCGTCTCAGAAACTTGTCTAGTTGAGGGTGGTACCATGGAGAGTGCATTGGAAACAATATCAATGGAAGGGGGTTCAATAAAAATGAAATCATCTAAAGGTAGCATAACAACAGAACTAAATAGTGGCAATTTAGAACATTTCGATATACACAATAAAAAGGCTATTGAGGCAAGTTCTAAGCAATCTGCTGATTCCCAAAAGAAGCTATCAATAAAAACAAATATTAAAGGAAAGGAGGACACCGAAATCAAATCACCGTCTCCACCAACTCTGCCCCCCACTCCTCTAACAGACGAATATATATTTAGACTACTAACTAAACTGCCTGAACCTTCAGAATATATTCCGAGAGACTGTTCCATAAGTCCAGAAAGAGTGGAAGAGGAGATTATTTTGAAAGGTGGACTCATTCCTCACATCAAGACGAGTATCGAAAGAATATTATACAGTCCACCTTTCCTGACTCCTCCAACTTCTCCAGACAAGACTGTTCCAGTATACTCCAAAGGAGGAGGGAAAAGTGGATTTTTTAAATTTCTAAGCTGACAGTCCTGATTTTATTTATTTTAGATATTTTATTTAACTAGAATACATTTTTTGTATTTTTGGATAATTTTTACTTTAGACTAATTTGAAAGATATATTTTTTATAACTTAGCCTAATTTCTTGGAAAGGAAATGATAAAAAATTTAAACATATATAAGATATCATTAATAATATAGGGTTTAAAGAAATCACATAAGAGAAATTGGAAAGAACAGAACAAAGATTTCTGAAGAATTGTGTTTAATAGCAGGTAAGAGAATCTATAAATATTTTCAAAAACAAAAAGTCTTAGAATCTGGAGAATTATTTGAAAGAACTGAAGAATATGATACAAAAATCAGAAGGAGATCACAGTTGACCTTCTCGTGAATAAATATCGATCGATCGTGGGTTCGATTCCCAATTAAAATAAAATCGAAACTAAATTCAATAACCCGCTCCGGTAAGTAGTCGCGGCGTTGAGTTCCGCGACCCTTTAAAAATATTTTTGCCTTAGATTCTCTAACGAATTTTCTTTTTAATTCTCTATTATAAATTAAACTTTATTTTTTTTCTTTTCAGAAACACGAAAGCAATGACCATAAAGCAAACATCACAATGACATAGAAAATATTTAAAAATGTATTTTAAATAAATGTTACGATATTGTTTTGTTTTATTATCTGTAAGCGTTTTTTTGGTTTTTTTTTTTATTAACTCGTGTCAACTGACAAAACTTTGTCTGATCTGAAAATTAAATATTTTAAATAAAATATTTTAACTTTTGGTTTTCTCTATAAAAAAGTGAAATTGAATTATAATTGAAGATTCAATACCAGTCATATACTTGAAATAACAACAAATGTTTTTTTAACAAACCTTTTCTAGTTAATGTTGATATTTACTTTACTATATTTTTCAAGATTCACGCTTTCACGCTTTATCCCGCACATAGTAGGATAGGCAGAGGGAATCGTAAGAACCATGAGGACCGAGTGTTAAGACACTCTTTACTCCGCATTCTTCAGAATGGTCATCGAACAAGCGCCATTATTTGTGAGCATTGACATTGACATTGACTGACCTTGATATTGTACATTGAAGTGCAGCGCCTAACGCCGCACTTTGAAACCACAGAATATTAAAAACCAAACGTAAGCAACTCCCCTTTAAGACACGTAATTGTATAATTGTATAATTACAAAAAGAAAAAGCGATAAAAAAAACTTATTAAAAAAAGCCTACTTTATTACATATCATATACCTCAGTCAAAGTCTATATTTTTAGGGTTCAAAAATAAAAAAACGGAACCCTTATAGAATTACTCGTGTTCCTGTCCGTCCGTCTGTCACAGCCAATTTTCTCTGAATTTACTAAACCGAATCAGGTGAAATTTGGCAGGATGGTGTAATGAACACAGATGTGCTTACTGACTCATATATCAAATGAAAGGGCTTGTTATCAGGATCTCGAATATATATTTTTTAATTTTTTGAAATAAATAGTTTCGATGATATTCATGAAAAAAGCCGAAAATTGACCGTATCTGGGTGTCTTGGTGTAAGCATGTGGGCTTCATCTGAAGGGCGCTAAGTTAGAACAGCTTAACAACTGGCTTGCCTCAAGGGGAAGGACCTCAGGACCGCCGTAGCGCAGAGGCGTAAGTAAATGTCTGCCTGTAAACGCGACGGGTTGAGAGTTCGATTCCCACTTGGTGAAGATGGATTTATCTATCCATTTTCTTCGCTCTGTAAACTAAGCAAAGCACGGCGTTGAGTTCCGCCACGCAATGTCTCGAAGAAGTCGAAAAGCAAGGACTATTCCGAAATATGAACTCGATGTAAAAATTTAAAGGCCCCTCTAACTTATTCAATTACTAATCTTTGATTTCAAGATAACAAATATTAGGATAATCAAGAATTGGTTGTAGGAGAGAGTTTGTCAATACAATATTGGTGAGTTTTGGAGATTTACACAGTCTACGACGATGTGGCATAAATCCTTTTGATTCGTAAGACAAGTTCTGGTCCACAATTATATGTACATAGATTCGTCACCAACTTAGTAAATAGAACGTAACTGTGATTTATCAATATTTGCCAATAATTTAAGCCTAAGCCTAAGATTTCAATATTTTGACTTTTAGAACCTTTTACAATTAGTTTTCATAATATTTGCCCTAAATTCAATTTGTTTTAAAGGTGATTGTTTATTTTTTATATGGTAATGGCGTTGCGTTGCGTGGCGTTGTGTGGCGAAACTCAACGCCGCGTTTTCCCCAGTTTCCAGAGCGAAGAAACTGGAAATGAAGTAGTCCTTTCTCCCCAATAGGAAATCGGGGGAGAACTAGGAGTCATGTTACTCCTCGTACTCCTACACCATCCAAATCTTATCTCAAAACTTTGCTGCTCCTTGATGCTCACCGCGCCTTAATTGGTAACAGTTCCTCTTCCCTCCCTTCCAGGTGCTGGAAAGTCAAAGAGCTGCTACAAATAATTTGGTGGTTGCTCTAATATAAAGTCTTATATACTAACTTCTTTAAACTTAATACAAAAATAATAAAAGGGGTTTCACCTAAAAACCGGGAATTACTCAGAATTTAGTAAAAAACAGAAATGCTAACAACGAAGTAACTTGTATAAAGCATATAAAAATTTTAAAGTGGTCAAAGCTCTTGTTTGGTTTGCAAGAAGCGCGGGTTCAATCCGGGATTTGAAAATTCAAATGCTTATATATTTTCCTTCAAATATTTATTGTATATCCTAGTTAATATAGCCGATTACAATGAATCGCTATTTCTTGAATGTGGAGTGTGGAGTGTGATGACAAGTGTGGAGTGTCTTAACACTATGTTCATTTGGAGAGGCACTCCTGCTTTATGCGTGTAACGGGTATTGGTACAGGTATATGTAGGTTTTTTTTTCTATAGCTTCACGCTTTATCCCGCACATGGCAGGGTAGGCAGAGGGAACTGTAGGGACCATAGGAAGCTAGTGTTAAGACACTCCGTTGCTTAGTTGCTTTCTCCGTCTCCCGCTTTCCGCCATTTTCAAGGCATTGTGTGTTGAGTGGCGGAACTCAACGCCGTATAGGTATGTAGGTTTTGTACCTAACACAAAACATTTTATACGTATATACATCCAAATATACAATACCATCTTTAGGACCGTTGTGAACGATTCTCTCTCGAGTAGAAAACGACACGGCGTTAAGTTCCGCTACTCAACACGCCATATCTCAAAAAAATTACAAACGACAAATGAATCACTTTCTATCCCACTATAAGCGGGATACAGCGTGTAGCCAAAAAAAAACAATCCCCAACACTGTTATTCCCCTAAGAATAGAACCTACGACCCTTGAACTATAACTAGAAGTATACAAGGCGATTTCAAGACCACAATGGCGCTAAAAATCTATATATAAATATATAAAGACGAATTTTTGGCTGCAAATTGATTGCTACATAGATTTTTGGCAAAGAAATTTAGATGTTTTTTTCAGTATATATAAAGTGGTTGCTCCAACAAGTTGTATTATGTAAGTATTGGCTTTTTTATAGCTTCACGCTTTATCCCGCACATGGCAGGGTAGGCAGAGGGAACCGCAGGAACCGTGGAGACCTAGTGTTAAGACACTCCGTTCTTCGCTTTCTGCATTTTGGAGACATTGCGTGTTGATTTTTTTTTAGTTATATATATTATTTCTGTGACAAAGATATTTTAGTGAACGATCACTCTGCTTTCATAATTCTATCGATTATTTTTATCACCCTGTATACTGGTTATGGCAGGGTAGAAAAAATAAGAAAAAAACAAATCCATCTGTCCAAACCAATTTTTGAGATTATATTTATGGCGGATCTCAACGCCGCCTTCTGTATATAATAGAGCCGAAAAGGAACATTTTTTCCCTCAATTGGAACTTGAACCTACATCCATCTCGTTTACAATCCTTTACAATTACCTGCACTTAACAAAGTAGGCAGGTTAACCTTGATATTAAAACACTCCGTTCTCCGCTTTCCTTCTTTTGAGGCATTGCTTATTGAATGGCGGAACTCAACGCCGCTCTTCATCTTGTTTTCAGAGCGAACATATTTAAAGTATATATGTAAATGTTACCCACAAGTGGGATTGAACCCACTATATCATTTACAGTTAGCTGTTTTACTTAAATAACATTATACATTGTTGAAAATTGATTGAAAATTGATCTTGATGACATATTCTTAATGCTTCTGCCACCAGCTAAGCGGGATTATGCGGGAAACTTTATTTACCTTCACGTTTTATCCCGCATAACAGTGTGGGCTAAAGAAATAGTAGACTCTATTTAATTAATTTATTGTTTTAATTAGGTTTTTTTTTAAATAGTGTTTTTATAAATAATTTGATTTTTTTTTTATTTTTTAGATATTATACAGCAACATGGAGTCCAAGAACATAACCGAGCAAATTATGAGAACAATTGATAGTATTATAGGTGAGTTGTAGAGAAAAATAAAAAAAAGTAAAACCTCTATAAAAATTAAAAACAATTATTTATTATTAATATTTAGAGTTCCTCGGTACATTTATAGTATCGCTGTATTATGATTTTGTCTGTCTGTGTGTTATATTAGTAGTGGTTGGTGTTAATTTTTTTTTTTAGCTTCACGCTTTATCCCGCATATTGCAGGGTAGGCAGAGGGAACTGCAGGAACCATATGAACCTAGTGTTAAGACACTCCGTTGCTTAGTACCTGCTTTCTCTGTCCCCGCGTATAGTTAATTCTGGGTTCGATTCCCATTTTTATTATTAATATAATACATTAATTTTCTCTGCTAACAAGACAAAGTGCAGCGTTGAGTTCTGCCACTCAAAAGCCAATACCTCGGGAGGCAGAAAACGTGAAACGGAGTGTCTTAACACTATTTCACCTCTAAATTCTCGAAATAATATATACTCATATTTAAACACATTTTAGATCCCCACGCTGACATAGAGAAGAGGGTGAACCAAATGAGGGAACAGCTGGCTGCGTTGTCTGAACTACCTCGTCTCATCCAAGAGAGAGTGGATGCTGTTTCCAAACAGATTGAGCAAATAAGTCAAGTTGTAAGTAGAAAATTATATAAAAAAACTTTTAAATTATACTATTTTTTTAGCTTCACGCTTTATCCCGCACAAAGCAGGGTAGGCAGAGGGAACTGCAGGAACCGTGGGAAGATGGTGTTAAGACACTCCATTCCTTGCTTTCCGCTTTTCGGCGCATTGCATGTTGAGTGGCAGGACTCAACACCGCGCTTGCCTAGTTTCTGAGTGAAGAAAATGAAAACAATATAATACATCATCCCCACGTTCAACTGAGATAGAAAAATAAATGGAAAGCTTTAATGCACACAATGAAGATATAATAATAGAAAATAGAAAAAAAAAGACCAAGAGAAATGAGGACCGTCGTAGGACAGAGGCGTAACGTCTACCTGTAACGTGACGGTTTCTGGGTTCGATTCCCATGAGGGGAAGATGGATTTTTCTATTTCGATTTTCTTCGCTCTGGTAATTAGGCAAAGTGCGGTATTGAGTTCCACCACTCATCATGCAATGTCTCGTAAACGGCGGAAAGCGGGGACGGAGAAAGCAGAGACTAAGCAACGTAGTGTCTTAACACTAGGTTCGTAGGGTTCCTACAGTTCCCTCTGCCTACCTTGCCATGAGCGGGATAAAACGTGAAGCTAAAAAAAAAATACAAAAGGTTATTGTTCATAACAATGTCTAACAGACAACCTTTGACGAAAGAATTGTAATGATGAGGGATTCTGATAGTGGAAATTACAAATAGTGGAAAATTATGATAAAGAGGTAATGACAGTACCTCATCACCAACTTACGTCCACATCTTCAACTTATTTCATAACTAAAACCAACATTTTCTTTGCAGGATTCGTCAGCATTTAAAGAAGTGCATCAAGAACGATACATTGAAATAAGTAAACCAGGACGAGGTAGCCACATGTTTTTGTTATTTTTCAATTTTTTTAAAGTTTTTCATATTCTCCGCGACCATCTCTTGGTTCCCTATAGTAATGATTCTGGATAGAGAAATATAATAATAATAATAATTTTATTCCACTTATGGCTATTGATTGTTCAAAAGACAAGTGTGAAGGGTAATAGAACCTATCGCTTTCATTTCAGTCTGGAACAAATCAGAAAAACCAAAATTCAAAATTAAAATTCCGCCCTAAAATTCTCTCATCATCAGTGGCCTCTAACATCTATGACAGATGATTGAAAAATTCTCTAGTCTTAAGATTTTCGGCAAATCTACCACCAGAACCATAGACTATAAAAAAGGTTCCCAAACTTTTTTGTGTCGTAGACCCCTTGTCATATTTTTCCGTATTGGGTAGGGGACTTACCTGATAATGATTGCCTATAAATTTCTAACTGTTGTAAAAATAAACTATAAACAAAATAACATAAGCAACAAGTCAATATATTAAGTGAGAAAGATGAACCTGATGCTTTAATAATAAATTATCGACATTTGGTGTCAATTTTGTAAGGGTTAATCTTAAATCTCCTCGGCTAATGATGTCCAGTTAGTTTTTTTTCGTTAGGAGATTGGTAACAGCACTGAACCCTTACTTCATTACTTCTTAGGTGTTCGCTTTATCCCACACATGGCAGGGCAGGCAGAGGGAACTGCAGGAACCGTGGAACCCGCTTTCTCAAGGCATTGCGTATTGAGTGGCGAAACTCAACGCTGGGCTTTGCCTAATTTTCAGAGTGAAGAAAATAAAAATAGAAAAATTCCTTCTTTCTCGTGTAGGAATCGAACCCTCCAACCGTCGCATTTATAGGCAGACGCTTACGCCTCAACACCACGACGACTTCATAGGTCCCAGAGGACTCTCAGATGTCTGTATAAGGATATTATATTGTTAGTCATTATTCCACACAATTTTATAAAAGGGGGTAGTTTTAGATCAACGGCCCGTACTGGAAGGGAACTTGTTATTAAACTTACCTTGGAGTACTGATATTGAGTGATTTATGTCATTTCATGCGATTACGAGGAATCTATGTCCGAGTGTACTCGAAACTTGTGATCTATTGTTGTTTCGACTTTTACCTTTTAAAATTAGCTTTAACCACTTCTGAGTTTTCTAACAATATCATATAAATTCCAATCCAAGAATTTACAAAAATAATTATATTCAGCATCTGCCTGTAAATGCCATGGTTTGTGGGTTGAATTGCCACTCGTGGAAGATGGATTTTTTCATTTCCTTTTTCCCCGCTCTGGTAACTAGGCAGAGCATGGCGTTGATTCTGCCGCCGAACACGCATTGCTTCATAAAAGCTGAAAGCAGGAAACGGAGTGTCTTAACACTAGGATCCCACGGTTCCTGCGGTTCCCTCTGCCTACCCTACTGTAAGCGGGATAAAGCGTGAAGCTAAAAAAAGTAAGATTATTATAAGACTTATTATTATAATTACAGAAATAATTCACCCTATTGAAAAAATCCCAGAAGAACCATCTGATTCGATAGAAATAACAGAAATAGAGTCACCCGAAAGAGATGACAAGTTCATACATATAGAGAAGCCTGCAGAAGTTAAATGCAGGACACCTGAAAGAGCAGTAGAAATAAGAATAACAAAACCGAGCTTGACGGAAGAAGAATTAGCGATTGTCAAAAAGGAAGAAGTAAAGAGAATGCTAGAAGAGAAGATTAAAATGGAGAAGGAGAAGGTATGCGTTAATGTAGAAAACTAGTTGTATGACAAAAATGGAGGAAAATAGCTCATTCTTGATGATGAACTGGTAATATTAGAGAGGAGGTAAAAAGCGTGGAACAGAGTGTCTTGACACTAGGTTCCCACGGTTCTTGTGGTTCCCTCTGCCTACTCAACTATGAGCGGGCCAAAGCGTGCAGCTGAAAAAAGTAAAAATTGATTGTCCAACCTAAATACAATTATAATACAACCATTAAAATTTCAATGTAGCATGTTATACTATAGGACTTGTTTTCGTGGACTATGACATTAAAATCTCGTTTTTTTGCTATTACAATCGAAATTTTCAAAAAATCTGGTACTATGAGACTATTTCGCTGCAGTGCTTTGTTGTTCATACAGGACTGATCAGTGAGTCATTTATTGCCGAAAGCTAGAATTTTATTTACACGTTAACTTATTTTTTTTTAATCCAGGAGATAATTCACAAAGTCAACATCGAGCAAGGTCCAAAACCTGTTATGATGGCAGTTAGGGCCAGAAGCCAATCTCCTCGTCCTCAACCTGTTTTCGGACCAGCTCCAAAAGAAAGGCCAATCATGTCTGGAAGAAGAAAGTGGAGACGTTCTCATGAGGAGTATGATGAGGAGCAGATTCAGGAAACTTTGACAGCTCAAGCTGAAGTTATTAAGGGGAACGCGATTGGGTATATTAGTTTTAAGATAATAATTCAAAATAGACTGCTTAACGTAACATAAGATTTTTTCTGACTTCAGGCTTTATTCTGCACATGGTAGGGTAGGCAGAGGGAACTGCGGGAACCATAGGAACCTAGTGTCCCTGCTTTTTCCGTCCTTGCCTTCCGCCTAACATGAGATAAAAAGTCTGTATTGCACACTTTAAAAAAATCGAAATGACGATGTGGGTTGGATTACCGTTTGGGGAGGATGGATAATTTCATTTGTAGTATCTTCGCTCTGGGAGCTAGGCTAGCGCACCGTTGAGGTTCGTCACAATGACTCGAAAAGGCAGAAAGCAGTGAACGGAGTGTCCTAACCCTAGTTTTCCATGGTTCCTTCTAACTATCCTGCTCTGTGGAAGCTAAAATATATCACATTTACGTTATTACGAGGTAATATAGAACTACTATAAAAATTGGGAAACATTGTCCTGATGGGTATTAAAATTAATTATATCAACAATCTTGTACTTAAATTATTATTTAATAATAATATACTCCTTCTAATATTAAGCTTTAAAACTTACTATTTTACGTCCAATTTCGTGTGATCGCTTTTTGTTCTTGTTACCAGACCAAGAAAATGAAAATAATTCATTTTTCTTATAACTAAGCATTTTTAACAAATAAAATATCAATAAAAATCAATAATGCTCCAAAATTTTTAAATATTTTCAATGAATTTCAATAATTTTTAATGAATTTCAATAATTTTCAATTCCATTAGAGTAAACTTCATGAAGTACGAGAAGCCCCCACCACCTCTAGATCACTTACAACATTCTGAAGTTTATAAACTAATTCACAACATGGACGAAACTCCGACGAAGAAAGTGTCCAATTTAAAGCCTGTTATCTCTGAAACTGATTATAGAGAGGTAAATGTTACAAATATCTTATAAAATTATCCACAAATCGCTAGGGTTTTGTGGGTTCGATTTCCACTCGGGAAAGATGGATTTTTCTATTTCCATTTTCTTCGCTCTGGAAACTAGGCAAAGCACGTTGAGTTCCGCCACTCAACACGCAATACTCGATAAAGGCGGAAAGTGGAGACAGAGAAAGGAGGAACTAAGCAACGGAGTGTCTTAACACTAGGTTCAAAAATAAAATTTACAGTATAAATATATATGTTTTTGAACATAGAGACTCGTTTATCCGGACCTCGGTTATATAGATTCGCGAGTATCCGCACTACAGACCGATTGAACTAAACGCACCTACAAGTATTATTTGTGCGAGCGCGATCTCACGTCAGATGACAGTTACCTAATGATTTCAACCAAATCTCCAAATAAACATTGACCTTCGTTAATACGCTCTAGTTGTTTTTAATAAACGCATAACATTATGTACTTACATATGTATGCGAGAAACCCGATTTCATTCATATATATGAACTTGTGATTTTGCGAATGTGTTACAACAACAATTAATCCGGTTAATCGAGTTTCTACTTTGGTAGTATTTAAAATAGCGCTTCTAGACATCACAAGTAATCAATTTAATTACAATTAAATTCGCTTTTAAATATTAACTTGAAATCGTTAAGCGTATAGATTTTATTTATCTCATTATTTTGTTTATGAGGTATACCAATATTCAGAAAAAAAAAATAATAAACACATCTATTTTTATTTATAATACATAAAAGTAATATAAAAGCGAATTTTATGATATATTATTATTATAAGGTATATAAATCTGCACAGCAATTTCGTAATAAGTCAAAAATATTTTTTAATTTAATTTATAAAGACTATTAAATTTAGATACGATACGATAAGTTACGATATACGATAAGATACGATAAGTTCTTCTCGCCTCCGTTTATTTTTTTATAGTTATACTTTTTTTTTCAGAAAGTACTATCTATGTCATCTACCTTAAATGGACGATAAAGATATCAAATATATCTATACAGCTCTTCTTTTTATGTTCTTTTAACTAAAATTTATTATATATTATGTAAATAAACAAATTATAAACTTAAAACTATTGTTTTATTTATTCCAAATGTAATTCTAAAAAGACTTAACTTTAAATCAATATACCGTTCACAAAAAAAAAAGAAAACAATATATATTATTATTGACATTGACAGTACCGCTGTAAACTGACAGTTGACATCGAGCAGTCATACAGCACTGTTGTGTTATTGTTCTAGAAATTACTCTAATAGCTAAAATTATTCTATTTAATTTTTTTTAATATTAATATTATGAACTTGAAGAAATAAGAAAAACTAAAATGCTGACTTCTAAAGTAAGTATTTTTCTTTTAGCGGGTTTTTAATATGTATATGTATGTATAATTAATTATTGTCATAAAGTGCCCTTGGTCCTAAGACCATGATAATGCATAAAGTTATTAAGAGGTGATTTTAATGTTATCCAGTGATAAACAAAAGTCATGCTTAAAATTTTTTAAGTATTCATCACGCTGAATATTTCTTTTAAAAGTAATATTTACATATGTAAGTAAAGTGGTTTCGTTATAAATTTGTTTTGCTTTTAAACAGATTAATAAAAAATATGATGTTTTCCGAGCTTTTAAACAGATTAATAAAATAATGATGTTTTACAACAATCTTTGACAAAAAATATTTTATTTAATAGAGAAATTTAATTCTAAGTCAATATACATGTAAATATGTAAATTTTTTGATATATTATGTTGAAAGATAAAAATTCACCTCATCCTGCTCCCATAGGACGTTTAAAAAGTATTCTCTTAGTGCTCCACTATATATTTAGTTGTATAGTTTTTAGCTGTGGTAAAATTATATCTATTTATTAATTAAAAGCTAGAATGATTAAGTTATAAATTATATTTTCTTTTATGATTCTGACTTATTGGAGAAATTTTAATATTTTATTGAAATTAAATAATTGACTGGGATATATGAAACTGCATTTGTCAATGTCAATTTCATTTCTATACACTATGTTACAGAAGAATAATTATTAAATTTAGACTAAGGCTACAACATTTTCCACCCTACATTTAATACATTTTTTGTTTATATATATCGCATTGATTTCTTTTTTTCATGTATTACTTAGAAATTTTAGAAAATTGCACTCAACTGACAAGATGATGTACTTGTACAGAAAGCTTATGTCAAGCTTTTGTGACAACATTCCTGTGACGAAGGTCTATTCTTATACATATAAACTCTTAATATCAGTGTGTGTTATGTATAAGCATGTCGATAATTATACCCTAAGTAATTCAGCAGTTTACAAGTAATGTGAGAATCATACATACAGAAACAATATATTTAGAAAGGAATAAAAGAAGTTAAACTTGGTTAGCAAATTTTAAATTTAACAATAAAAAGGAGGGAATATATATATATATATATATATATATATATATATATATATATATATATATATATATATATATATATATATATATATATATATATATATATATATATATATATATATATATATATATATATATATATATATATATATATATATATATATATATATATATATATATATATATATATATATATATATATATATATATATATATATATATATATATATATATATATATATATATATATATATATATATATATATATATATATATATATATATATATATATATATATATATATATATATATATATATATATATATATATATATATATATATATATATATATATATATATATATATATATATATATATATATATATATATATATATATATATACATATATATATATATATATATATATATATATATATATATATATATATATATATATATATATATATATATATATATATATATATATATATATATATATATATATATATATATATATATATATATATATATATATATTCCCTCCTTTTTATTGTTAAATTCAAAATTTGCTAACCAAGTTTAACTTCTTTTATTCCTTTATAAATATATTGTTTCTGTATGTATGTTTGTCACATTACTTGTAAACCACTGAATTACTTAGGGTATAAGAATTTTGAAGGCAATATTTCTCTATGTACGCTACATGTCCTAGTTGATTTGCACTGTAATAGTTACACTAACTTTGTATTGACATTTTTCCTTTTCCAAACCTAATAATATCCATTGTTTAAAGAGTTGTAGTTTTTTTTTTATTAAAATTTAATGATTTCATGTTCAAAAATTTCTTTTTTTTTAGCTTCACGCTTTTATCCTGCACATGGCAGGGTAGGCAGAGGAAACTGCAGGTACCATAGGAGTGTTAAGACACTCTGTTGCTTAGTCCCTGCTTTCTCCGTCCTGCTTCCCGCCTTTTTCGAGGCATTGCGTGCTGATTGACAGAACTTAACGCCACGCTTTACCTTGTTGCCAGAGCGAAGAAAATGGAAATAGAAAAATCCTTCTTCCCCAAGTTGGAATCGAACCCATTAACCGTCGCGTTACAGGCACACATTGCGCCTCTGCGCCTCTCACCTCTTTTTTTTTCTTTTCGACGATTACGTCTTTAAATTATTTTTTATTTTATTTCAGCTGGAAGTGCTGGTTGATTTTGGTCCAACACCAGACGAGCAAACTGTGGAGAATACATTAAAACAATTGAAAGCACAAGATGGTGTGACAGAGGTGACGGGTTCATTTCCTTTTTTATTAACACTGCATTTAGACACAACATTTATATGACTTATGGAAAACATATAAAAATTGAAGGCAGCGAGATTTGAACCCGCGACTATGACTATTTACATATTTCAGGTTTTTTTTATGATTTTTTAAATGTTAATCCACACTAAGTATAGAAAAAATACTTAAAGAAAACGTGTAAAATATCGACACAGCGTGATTGAAGAACACATGGTTCAGCGGTCAAAGCGCTTGCACGCTTTGCAAGAGGGCGCGGGTTCGAATCCTGCTGCGTTCAAATTTTTATGTTTTTTTAAGCATTTTTTTTATTTTAATTTTGCAGGCAATTTTCAAAAATGGCGCCGTTATAGTAGAAACCACTTTACCAAGTACAATTGTGGTAGACTTAATTGCAAACGTTTCTGGTAAAGAGGGCTGTGTTGCAAGGATTTGGGGGTAAGTCCCGAAATAGTAAGGGGACCGTCTAGGTTTAATGCTGCAGCGTCTGACTTAAAGCGACGACTACTGGTTCGATTCCATCAATAAAAAAAAGCAAATATTCTTCATTCCACAAATATTAAAATGTAAAATAAGATTAAAAAGTTAGTAAAAGTGTTTACAAGGCGATTTTATGGCGTAAAGCGATCTCTTCCAGGCAACCTTTGGATGTAGGAGTTGTATAAGAATGAGTGGTGGTGCTAAAACAGAAAATTATGAAAAAAAAATGAGGAGGTAGTTGTGAGTTCGATTACCATGAGGCGAAAACGAACTATTTCATTTCCATTTTCTTCGCTCTTGCTAGCTAACTAGGTAAAGCGCAGCGTTGAGTTCCGTCACTCAACATGCAATGCCTCGAAACGGCTGAAAGCAGGGAATGGAGTGTCTCAACACTAGGTTCCTATGGTTCCTGCGGTTCCCTCTGCCGTCCCTGCCATGTACAGGATAAAGCGTGAAGATATGTAAAAAATAGATGTGTTTTATTTTTTTTCAACAATTTCCAGCAACTCAGTCGGCTGTAGCGATGGTATCGAGTCAGTCGTGTTGTAAAACTAAAGTATTGGGGGTCATCAGGTTCCAACAGGCGCCCGAGGGGCCTTTGGTGGCCGATGGTAGTGTTGACGGGTTGGAAAGGGGGCCCCATGGATTACACGTGCACGATGCGGGAGATCTTAGTATGGTAAGGAAATTTTAAGAGTGGTTTGGAAAAATCTTTCTATCTCCCCTTCTCTCGGCCTCTCTCGCCCTCTATTTCTCTCTTCCCCCCTCTCCCCCTACCTCTCACTCTCGCTCTCTCTCTCTCCCTTTCTCTCTCTCCCCCTCTCTCCCTTCTGTCTTTCTATCATACTTCTCTCTCACTCTCTCTCCCCCTACCCCTCTCTGTCCCTCTCTCCCCCTACCCCCCTCTGTCCCTCTCTCCCCTACCTCTCATTATCCCTCTCTCTCTCTCTCTCGGGTTTTGTGCTTAAATTTAAATAGAGGAGAAGAGAATTTGTTATCAATTTATAATCACTCATTTTATTATTAAATTTCAAATTTTATCTACAATTTATTATATATAGAAGAGAAGAGAATAATTCTCAATTTTTATAAACATTTTTTTTACAAAAAACAATCCTCACATTTTGTATCTTAACATATAAAATCCTAAAATTTGTAAGAAACTCATTATTTTGTTTGAAAAATCATAAAAATTTGACCGCTAAAAATTTTTGCAGGGTTGTAAATTAATAGGGGGCCATTTTAACCCGTTCAACTCGCCTCATGGGGGCCCTACTGACCCTCCGGAGAGAAGACATGCGGGGGACTTAGGGAACATCGTGGCAGATGACACTGGAAGAGCTACTTTTAGAATAGTTGATAGTGTTTTGAAGGTATATACATATATATATTTATATATATATACAGGGTGTATATGACAACACCTGCATATATATATAATATGGTGGCGCAGTAGCCGGGACAGGTTTGAGGGTTCGATTCCCATTCGGGGAAGATGGGTTTTTCTATTTCCATTTTCTTCGCTCTGGAAACTAGGCAAAGCGCGGCGTTGAGTTCCGCCACTCAACACGCAATGCCTTGAAAAAGGCGGAAAGCGGGGACGGAGAAAGCAGTGATTAAGTAACAGAGTGTCTTAACACTATATTCACTCGGTTCCTACAGTTCCCTCTGCCTACCCTGCAACATGCGGGTTAAAGCGTGAAGCTAAAAAAAAGTAATATATGACTACGCGGCCTTAGTCAAAACTACGTATACGGTAAATTATTTCAAGGCTATACACAAAAAACAATCATCAATAGTTTAGACACAGGATAATTTTTCCCATTTCACGATATTTACACGCCCTGTGTAACGCGTGAGGTGGTCGTGATTAAATACGAATGACGTAAACATCTCGTACTACAACAATACTATTGAACGTTGTCAATCTGTCACCTTTCATTCAAAAAAGAATAACCAAATGAGATAGAGATATATCTCTGTCCCGCTCTGACAATACAGTGTACGCTCGCGTCATACTTGTCTAATGGAGTTGTATTTTGGAACAATAATTAAAATATATTATTATTTTGAAATATTATATATATATATATATATATATATATATATATATATATATATATATATATATATATATATATATATATATATATATATATATATATATATATATATATATATATATATATATATATATATATATATATATATATATATATATATATATATATATATATATATATATATATATATATATATATATATATATATATATATATATATATATATATATATATATATATATATATATATATATATATATATATATATATATATATATATATATATATATATATATATATATATATATATATATATATATATAGAAGACATTTTTGAAAATTCTATTTAAATTAAAAAGTTATTTAAATAATAATTATTGCAGGTTGACGATATAATAGGTAGGTCTGTGGCGATTACCGAGAAGCCTGACGATTGCGGTCGGGGTTCGAATCCCGAGTCGAAAATTAATGGCAGTTCTGGTGAACCGTATGTATTTATTTTTACATACATACATACATACATACATAGCTTCACGCTCTATCCCTAGCGGGGTAGTCAGAGAGAACGGAGCGCCAAACGCTGCGGTCCCTGCATACCTCTCCCGCCTCGTCCACTGTCATTAACCTCTTCATGCATGCTCTCCGGGGAGTCCTCATGCTTTTTACGTGACCTTCCTCCAGTATCTTCGATACTGTGTTTTCGAAAGTCAACTGAGGTCTCCCCTTACCTCTCTTACCACTCACTTTTCCATCATATATCTTTTTTACCATTCTTTCGTCACTCATTCTTTCGACGTGCCCAAACCATCTGAGCACGTTCTTCTTCATTCTTACTGTGACATCCTCGCTGGTACCTACCATCCTGTGTACCTCTTCGTTGCGGATTCGGTCAGCTAAGCTGACTCCGCATATCCTTCGAACAGATCGCATCTCCACAGCATTCATCTTTCTTTCATTCTTCTTCTGTAATACCCACGTTTCACTGCCATATAACAGCGTCGGAACCAGAACTGCATTGTGTACGGCCAAACGTGCAGCGACGCTGACGTTCTGCCGTCTCAACAACGCAGCTAAGGCACCGTTCGTTCTGTTACCGGCAGCAACACGTTTTTCCACATCCATTTCGTATCTACCATCTCTACTTAACATACTTCCCAAGTATACTACTTCGTTCACTTGTTCCAATAATTTTCCATTCACGAAAATCTTGCATTCCGTCCTTTCCTCGTCTCTTTCAAATACCAGAACCTTTGTCTTACTTGCATTCAGGTTTAGACCATTAGTTTCACACCCGTCTTTCAGAATGGTGACCAATGCCTGCAACTCGCTTTCTGATGATGCAATAAGCACTGCATCATCTGCGTACAACAAGCAATTTACCTTCAAGTCACCCACTTTTACACCCATGTCACTTTCTTTCAGTCCTTGGAGACAGCTATCCAAATACAAATTGAACAACCAAGCCGACATGGCACAACCCTGTTTGACACCCGATTGGATGCCAAACCGAGGCGACATGTCGGCTCCTACTCGCACACAGGCTGAGTGATCTCTATAAAGAGATTTTACAGCCTGCAGCAAGGGTCCGTTCACATTGTACCGGGGTAGTATCTCCCACAACTTCTTTCTCACAACCCTGTCGAACGCCTTCTCCAAGTCCACAAAAGCACAGAAAACCTTTTGGTTTACAGCCAAAAACTTCTCTGTGATCATACGGATGGAAAAGATCTGATCCATGCATCCTCTTCCAGGTCTAAAACCTCCTTGGGCCTCCCACAGTAGCCTTTCGGATCTGTCTTGCATTCTTCTCGCTAAAATTTTTGCATATACTTTACCACCTAAGCTAATCAAACTGATTGCCCTATAGCTTGCACAGTCTATCTGTGAACCTTTGCCTTTATACAAAGGCACGATGACTGCACCTTGCCAATCATCTGGGACCTCCCCCGATTTCCAGCATAAATTGCACAGAAACCAGAACAAGTCCAAGATGCGAGGTCCACCATATTTGATCATCTCGGCAGTAACTCCATCCGCTCCCGCTGACTTACCACATTTCAAGCTTCTTATTGCACTCTCAACTTCTTTTATACTGATTTCGCCATCTGCTACATCAAGACTCAGCTTGTCGCTGTCACTTGAGGCAGAAGCGTCATCACATTCATACATCTCCTTGTAGAATTCCGCCCATCGCTGCAAAACGTGTGATCTGTTTGTAAGTATCTCACCGTCCTTCGAAAGCACCCCTTTCATTTTAAAGGTTGACGAACAACTCCGTGAATCACTAACTTCTCGCCAGAAAAGCTTCGTATTATCCCGGAAGTTGCTCGTCAACCTTTCATCTCTTTTACTCTCGGTTCTTTCACGCTTCATCTTTATCAGTGCTTTCGTTTCGTGCTTTTGCAGCTTATACTCTTTCTTTTTAATCTCTCTCATACTTTTATTCTTACTCGAGGCTTTATAATCCTGCCATGCCTTCTTCTTTCTTTCTACAGCATCTTTCACTTCATCATCCCACCATTCGTCACGCTTTTTACTAAAGCCTCTTTTCCTTGTACCACATACGAGGTGTGTTCAAAAAGTATCGCGAATTTTGAATTTTCGCGGGTTACGTATATTCGAATTTCAATTTTTTTGTGGCGTTATGTTGGTACTCATGTCTCTCACTTATGCCGACAACCTCGGCCATTTTGAATGTTCACTTAATTGTTGACAGCTGCTTTGCTTGCACGTGTTTTGGATCGTCTTCGATTTTTACCCATTCAAAAAAATGGATCAAAGAACGTGTATCAAATTTTGTGTGAAAAACGAAATTAAGTGCGCGGATGCATTCCGAATGTTGACTGTGGCATACGGAGAAGCTACCTTGGACCGAAGCAACGTTTATCGGTGGTACAAAATGTTCTCAGAAGGCCGAGAAGATGTGAACGACGAAGAGCGTGCCGGACGCCCGAGCACTTCAACAACAGACGAAAAAATTAATGAAGTGGAGAAAATGGTATTGGCCAATCGTCGAATCACCATTAGAGAAGTTGCTGAGGACCTAGACATATCGATTGGCTCGTGCCATTCGATTTTTATCAATGATTTGGGCATGAGACGGGTCGCTGCGAAATTCGTACCAAAATTGCTCAATTGCGACCAAAAACAGCATCGCATGAACATTGCTAATGAGATGTTGGACTCTGTCCGCGACGACCCAAATTTGCTCCAGAGGGTCATAACTGTTGACGAATCGTGGGTTTATGGTTATGACGTGGAAACCAAAGCTCAATCATCTCAATGGAAGCTGCCGCACGAACCAAGACCGAAAAAAGCGCGCCAAGTTCGGTCGAATGTGAAAGTTTTGCTGACAGTTTTCTTCGATTGCAGGGGCGTGGTGCATCATGAGTTCTTGCCACAGGGTAGAACGGTCAATAAGGTTTATTACCTGCAAGTTATGCGCAATTTGCGCGAAGCAATCCGCCAGAAACGCCCGGTTTTGTGGAAGAACAAAAATTGGCTTTTGCACCACGATAACGCCCCTGCTCACACATCGTTGCTTGTGCGCGACTTTTTGGCCAAAAACAACACACTAATGATGCCGCAGCCACCGTATTTCCCAGATCTGGCCCCCTGTGACTTTTTCTTGTTCCCTAAACTGAAGAGGCCCATGAAAGGACGACGTTATGCTACACTTGACGAGATAAAGACGGCATCGAAGGAGGAGCTGAACAAGATAAAAAAAAATGATTTTTTGAAGTGCTTCGAAGATTGGAAAAACCGTTGGCACAAGTGTATAATATCTCATGGGGATTACTTTGAAGGGGACAAAATAGATATTCATGAATAAATAAATAATTTTTGAAAAAACACAAAATTCGCGATACTTTTTGAACACACCTCGTACCTCTGTCGCAGCTTCCACCATGCAGCTCCTAAGGTTCTGCCAGCATACTTCAACACTTTCATTTCCTATTTCACAACTGTCAAGCTTTTCGGAAACCCTTTCTATATATTCCTCTCTGATCGGTGGATCTTGAAGCTTCCAGCTTCTTATGCGATAATTCGATTCCAAGTATGAACACCTCGTGCGGTTACGCCATCCTACGAACAAACCCCTAAATCTAGCAATTACTAGATAGTGGTCCGTTCCCAAGTCGGCACCCCTAAACACACGTGTGTCCATCACTTGTTTTCGAATCCGCTGATCCACTAGGAATAAATCAATCATACTTTTCTCTCCCATGCGCTCCCACGTATACATGTGAATTTGTTTGTGGTCAAACATCGTGTTTGCCACAAACAAATTCCTTTCCTTGCAAAGTTCCAAAATGAGCTTTCCAGCCTCATTCACTCTTCTGTCACCATAATGACCTAACACACCTTCGTAACCACTTCTCGCGGTTCCGACCCATCCGTTCATGTCTCCACATAATATTAATTTTTCATTTCCTCTAACACTGCCTAGAACATCCCTGACACTCTCCCAAAACCCCTCAAGTTCGCTCAATGAAGCTGAGGATACCGGCGCATATGCCACCAACAAGAATATTCTTGTAATCCCCAGCTTGAAGCGAACCCAAAGCAGTCTAGGGTTGATGGCCTCGTACTCTACCACTGCACTAACCAATCGAGAGGACAATAACACACCTACACCTTGACAACCGCGTTCGCTCTCTGGAACGCCGGCCCAGAGAGCGACGCGGCTGCCCGGCAAATCGGTTGCATTATTACCCTTTCGTTTGGTCTCAGTCATACAAATGACATCCAAATCTCGCTCATCCATCACATCTAATAGCTCATTCATCTTCTGGTCCATCCCTCCTCTTACATTCCACGCAGCTATTTGTAGCTCCGTCCTCCACTTCCCGCCGTTCCGGACATGGCGTGCTGGGTGGCGGTCCCCAACGCCGCATTCGTCTCCACTTTTCACACCAGCGGGGACGCACTGGTGCGCGTCGCCTCGGGGGGACGCCCTAGCAGTGTGCTCCCGTATAGTGCTCGTGGCTGATGGAATGTTGCAGCCCTAGGTAGGGCTGGCAGGGATCGCTGCGTGCAAGCCTTCCATTTTCGACCCCCAATTTTAGTATTTATTTTTATACATATTTTTTAACTTCACGCAGTATCCCGCATATAGCGGGATAGCAAAAGAGAACCCAGTGTACAGACCCTCCGTTCTCCACTTGTTTTTTTAAATTATTGCTTGTTGAGTTGCGTAACTCAACGCCGTATTTTGTCTTGTTAGCAAAATTATAAAAAATTAAAAATAAATCATTCTACTCTCATGGGAATTTAAATTTTTTGTTATTTAAAAATGAATATATAACCGAAAATTATTATATAATATTGATTTTAAATTGTGTAATAGTTACTTAAAAAAAACCTTGCACGATACGCAAGAAGCGCGGGCGCGGCTTAAATATTTTTATATATTTTCTTTAAGTATTTCTATTCTTAATGTGGATTAACTAATATTTTATAACTCCAGCTTTATAATACCTAAAAACATCATTTCTACCTTTCCAGCGTTGCTTGCGGTATTATAGCGAGATCGGCGGGTATTTTTCAAAATCCTAAACGCATTTGTGCCTGCGACGGGGTAGTTGTGTGGGACGAGAGAGATAGGCCACTAGCGGGCAGAGGAAGGCGGCAGTGTTGCCAGGAGAAACATGAGAAAGCGGAGAAAATGTGTTGCAAAGTGTAAAATATCGGATTTTATTTTGGGGAGCCCTGAAAATTTTTAGGGGGCCTCCTTATTTTTATGTTATGGGGAACCTTTAGTGTTTGTAAATTTTGTGGGGGCCTTTATTTTTGTTCGTGTGATTGTTGTTGTATGTATATATATTTTTTAAAATTAAAGTATAAAAAATCCAAAAATATATATATTTTTAAGTTGTAAACGTTTTTGTTCCTATTTTATATACAATTGGCAAAATTTTAATTTTAAAATGTTTTGTTTGGTTCACGCTCTATCCCGCATAAAGCGGGTTAAGCGATGGAAATTTGCGTGTTAAGTTGCGAAACTCAACGCCACGCTTTGTTTTAAAGCTATTAATGTATTTCACATATATATTTTTATGGTCTTCTTTTTTTAGTATTATTATTATTATTGTGATTTTTCATATGTTTTATTTTGTAAATTATTAAACGCATTATTTTTATCATTTTGTGTTTTTTGCTTTAATTTATATATATATATATATATATATATATATATATATATATATATATATATATATATATATATATATATATATATATATATATATATATATATATATATATATATATATATATATATATATATATATATATATATATATATATATATATATATATATATATATATATATATATATATATATATATATATATATATATATATGCAGATTTTTTTTACAACGACAGGATGTTCTAGAAGTTACTTAATGAAGACATTTGTTTCAAAGCCTTTTAATTATTTTAATAATTAGAGTAACTTACGTTATTATTTGCGGAACCAAACGCCGCGCTTTTTTTATTTATTTTTGTATGTCATTATTTAATAAAAATTTCTAAGGGGCCTTCATTTGTATTATATCGGTTGTTGTGTAATTTTTTTTAATAAAACTATAAATACGGCGGCTCATTTTAAGTTGTAGAAGCTTTAATGTTGTATTAAATAAAGTATTTTTCGTTACAGATTGTTGTTTTTTTTTTTTTTTTTTTTTATTTTGATCTGACTCATTCATAAGAATTAATGAAAAGTTTTGTATGGCACATAATATGACATATTAAGCAGGTACATTAGAATAACGTGATGTGATATAGCCTATAGGCTATAGCCTACCTTGATAATTGGACTATTTAATAATGTTTTCTCAATTTGAATAGTCCTTGAAATTAGCTGGGTCGGCTAAACGAGGCTATTTAGTTTTATAATATGAATCATTCAGATAAAAAATGAATATGTCGTTAACAGCTGAAGAGACACTTCTGCCCCATTAACCATTTTTGTTATTACTTAAAGAAAACATAAAAGTTTGGACGCAGCGGGATTTGATCCCGCATCCTCTTGTAAACCGTCCAAGCGTCAAGTCTGACTACTAAACCATGCGTTCTTCATCACACCGCTTCGAAATTCTGAAAGAAAAATGCTTGTTTTACTCTCGTATGCTCTATAGTGACAATCTCGCGGTTGGCTATGAGTCCTGGCCACTGCTGCTTGTTTCTCTATCAAAATATGTTTAACTGTAATCTAATAACAAGTATTTATCAAACGCAGAGATCGGAGTGTTTCAACACTATATTCCCTCTGCCTAATCTGCTATATGCGGGAGAAAGGGTGAAGAAGAATAGAAGAAGGTTAGTAAAAAAAAAAGAAAACATCTGTCAGCCAGTCATAATTTAAAAAAAAAGCACAAATAATAAAACTCCTCACATTTTCATCTCTATATCATATATTTCACCACAATTTCTTTCCACATTGATATAATTGTTTAACTAAATTTATTTACCTACAGTGAGATTAATTTACATATAAAGAGATACTTATTATGACACTTAGACGACTATAATATTATGATTATACTGATTATAGTTAGAAGCGAAGCGATTATGAACGTCTAAGTCGTGATTATGACAATTAAAACACTACTCGTTGATTATAGTCGTCTAAGTGTTTTCCCTAACGGGAATAAAATGTCGGCCAAAAATTCTATCTTAATAATATTTGTCAAGCAATTTATGAATAACGTAAAATAATAAGTTAAATGCACATCAGTCATTTACTTATATTATTATAATAAAATATTATTGTTTATTTTTATTTTATTTTTAATCTAGTGATGGTTTTTATGTCTAACATTTATTTTTTGGACTTACAGATATATGGCTTTGTGTTAATATTTTGTCTTAGATTAAAAAATTAAATTAATTAATTTTAGGAGGGAAAAATTAAAAGTATACATGTCAAATGAAAGTAAATTGACATTTTGTACTTAGTTTAAAATACAGATACACATAAATACAGATAAAAATAATAATACAGATAAAACAATCGACTTTTTAACAAATACAAATTTACTAACGACTTTTTAATTTTTTTTTGGCAATAGACATTCAAAATTTGTGTCGTCTGCTAAAAAAATAAAAAAAAAATCCAATCACACAAAAGCAAAGCTTTAAAAACGACATTTACTTGATATTTATGATTACTTCCATTTTTTGTTTAAAAAAAAAAGGTTATTTTTTTTAAATTCAACGTTTTGTTCTAACTTGAACGAAGAGTCTACGTTACACAGACATATGTATACACAAATACTTACAATAATTTTAGAATTTATTAGAGCTTAGAGGTCTTATATACACTTGGATGAGTAATACCTGTAGGCGTGAACACATCTCGAAATATTTAAATTTAAATGAAATTTATTTTATTATGAACATGTAATGAATGGAATGATGTTTTATAGAAAAAAAATACTTAAAGAAAACATATAAAAGTTTGAACCCGCGCCCAGTGGATAGCGTCTAAGCGCTCTGACCACTCAGCCATGCGTTCTTCATCACGCTGCGTCTAAATTCTTATATGCTTTATACAAGTTACTAGCGTTTATGTTTTCGTTAAGTACAAATGAAATACTTTTTTAAATGTATTTTTCTTGACATTTACCTTTACCTCGTAAAAAACCTAGTGTCGAGACACTCTGTTCTCTGCTTTTCGTCTGTTTTAAGGCGACATTTAGGCTATTAATAAAAATTGCCATGTAATGATTGTATTTAAAATTTTTATTATTCATTCTAAATGAATAATTTAAGTTTAAAATTATTTTTATTTTACTTTTATCACAATAAAGTTTGCTTTGCAATTGAAAGTCCTGTTTTTTTTTAATTAAAGCTTTAAGCCGAATTTTGAAAAACAAATTAATAAAATTAGCTTCTTCAATCACAATATTATATTTAAGAAAAATAAACGAATAATAAATTAAGGTACAAAATTTAACACAGCTGGATTCAAACTCGCAACCTATGTTAACATTTTTCGTTTCTTTTAAGCATCTCTATAGAGATATTTTATGATACTAGCGAGTTCGAAAATTATAAACATTAATTTCAGATGAAAAATTATTGAAAAAAATAGGATTTTTTTAGGTATCTACCGGGCACTACCAAGTTTTCAAACCATACAAATTTTATCCCAACCAGCTCAGCTGTTTAGGAGGTGTGAGATGACATACACACATACAAAATTTTCATATACTACATAGTGGGTACTAACTAAGCTAATTAATAATAAATAATGAGAATTTAATTTAATAATTAAAAATAATATGTTGAGATATTTATTTATATCTTTTTAATAAAAAAAAAATTAAAAAAAAAAAAAATAATATAAAAACATATACAGATGAATTAAAATAATCATTGCCTGAAGTAATAATAGAATCTAAGACCATCGTATTTTGATTTTTTTTTTTAGAATTAACGTCACTTTGTCAGTGTCAGTTATTTGTATGACTTTCTATAACCAAATTAAAAAAAAAAAAACGAAAATTATATAATAATCTATATTTAGAGTACACTTAGGACACGTTAGGGTCCTTGATATATGAGTCTAAGTCACAAGGCCATACAAGGCCCCCCTGGGACAGGAGGCCTAGACAAGGGGCCCAAGTAAAATATGGAAAAGGCTGTATACCCAATATATTACAATAAAAGTGAGGTAACTTAAAATATGTTCAATTTCTAATTTCTTAAATTTTAAGAAAATCAAAAGAAACACAGAAAAAATACTTTTAAGAATTACCTCACTCTCTTCTTAAGATGTCACATTTATATATCGAAAAATCTTAATACACGATTCAATCTACAGATGATTCGGAATCCTCATTTTTAGTAGTAATATGAAATGCTATGACCGGTATCGAACCTAGGACCATACAGGATCCCATCCCATAGAAACACCAAGAATATCCTCCTGTGACGTCACGAAGAAGACCTGAAAGTGAAGTATATATATTATTTTTTAGCTTCACGCTTTATCCCGAAAATGGCAGGGTCAGTAGAGGGAACCTAGTGTTAATACACTCCGTTAACTGCTTGCCTGCTATTGCGTGATTACGGTGGAACTCAACGCTGCGCTTTGTCTAGATGCCAGAGCGTAAAAGATGGAAATAGAAAAATTTATCTTCCCCTCATGGAAATCGAATCCACAAACTGTTGCGCGTACAGGTAGACGCTATACCTTGCACGACGGTCCTCAAATGGAAAGTGAAAAATTATACAACAAAAAAGCAGAGCACGGAGTGTTTTAACACTAAGTTTCCTCTGCCTACGCATCTTTAAAAAACATACTCACCAGCTGTAGGCGGTACAGAGACAGCAGCAAGACTCTGAAACATTCTGACCAATCCGTAAGAAGATGCGATCCTGGCTGTTCCGAAAGCATCAGCCAAAAGAACCGGCACCAGAAGGAACCAGCAGCCGAGGCATAAGCCGTAGGCACCTGGAAAAAGATTAAGAGTTAGTGATCTGTTTCTCCTTAAATTTGAACATGTAAAAGAAAAAAAATAAATGTAAAGCACGACTTTAAGAACCTAGTGTTAAAACACTCCGTTCTCCGCCTGTAGAGGCATTGCGTGCTGAATGGCGGAACTCAACGCCGCGTTTTACCTAATTGCTAGAGCGAAGAAAATAGAAACGAAATAATCCATCCTCTTTTCATGAGAATTGAACCAACGAACGCTCGTTCATTGCCAAACGCTTTTTCTCTACGCCACGACGGGCACTCTTACCAGTAAACGGGAATACTTAGCTTTTAAATTCCCAGCTCAAACGTAAAGTAAGGGGACTAAGCAATGGAGTGTCTTAACACTAGGTTTATATTGTCCCTGCAGTTCCCTCTGCCTACCCTGCCATGTGCGGGATAAAGCGTGAAGCTAAAAAATATAAAAATAAAAAAAAAAAAAAAAAAAAAAAAAAAAAAACATACCAAGAAATTTATAAATTTTATTTCTTCTGAAGTTAAAGTTACTATAGACTTGGTTGTCTTATATTAATTCCAGGTCCCATCAGTACACGTTCTTGAGTAATATGTCGTGACAGACGTACAAATAAGTGACCTTCTAAGGGTTCCATCTTTTTCTATTCGGGTACGGAATCACAAAAAGGAAAAAATAGAGAATGACATATCACTTTGTTCATGTATTTTAGAAATAGTTTAATTGGTCCAGCAATTTTTATAGTAATTTTACTATCAATATACGGCATTGAGTTCCACTACTCAACAGGCAATGTCTCGAAAAGGTTCGCGGAGTGACTTAACATTAGGTTCCTATAGTTCCTGCAGTTCCCTCTGCCTACCCTGCTATGTGCGGGATAAAGCGTGAAGCTATACATTACCTGAAGCTACCGCCAAACTCCACCAGGATGACAGACTCGGTAAAGACAGAACTGCCACGCCAGCTATCAGGATACTAAAACAAAAACATTTTAAATTCACTTTTTATATATATTTTGTATTAAAAGACCTAAAATTCATATTTCTTGTCCTAAATATTAAGACAATTTAATAAATCTTATAAAAAACGTAATGCAAATTTCTAAGGAGGACCGTCGTGGCGCAGAGGCGCAACGTCTGCCTGTAACGCGACGGTTACTGGGTTCGATCCCCAGTCGGAGAAGATGGATTTTTCTATTTCCATTTTCTTCGCTCTGGCATCTAAGGCAAAGCGCGGCGTTGAGTTCCGCCACTCAACACGCAATGCCTCGAAAACGGCGGAAAGTGGGGACGGAGTAAGCAGGGCCTAAGTAACGGAGTGTCTTAACACTAGGTTCTTATGGTTCCTGCAGTTCCCTCTGCCTACCCTGCTATGTGCGGGATAAAGCGTGAATTTCTAAGACCAGAGATCATTGCCACTTCTCCTCGAAGGTGTCCATACAAACCAATAAATTTTCATCTAACTTTAATTTAGTAATTGAATAGATTGTAATGTCCTAAAAATTCTCATTTTACCTAAATTTTGTGATTTAATAATAAAAAATAAATAAAAATATATTTATTTCACTTTCACACATGTTCTTATATATATGAGATGAAATTATGAGACCGACCCATTGAGTTACTAGTATGGAACTAGTACTTGTGTCAGGAGGCCCCGCTCTTCCATAACACTTTGTACATTTAGACATTTGTGGAAATAAATATTTAAAAAGAAATAAAAAAGAAAAAAAATAATAATTTCTTTAACTCTAATAATGTGTGTGTGTGTGTGTGTGTGTGTGTGTGTGTGTGTGTGTGTGTGTGTGTGTGTGTGTGTATGTGTGCGTATGTGTGCGTGTATGTGCGTGTGTGTGTGCGTGTGTATGTGTATTACATCTTATAATGCTTCTTTTTGTCAGTATTTTATTTTTGTAGTGTTTACTTCTATTTCTTGTAAAAAAAAGTATTAGTTATAGAAGAGCGAGGCCTCCTGACACAGGTTTTCTAACTTACTAGGAGGTTCTCAACCTTGTGCAGTAGTTTATAAGAAAGAAACGAATAAACATTATTATTATTATTATTATTATTATGTGTGTGTGTGTGTGTTAGTGTAGCGTTAAAGCTTCTGTGTCATCGTACCTTAATGTTAGTAGCCAGTTAGTTAATATTTTCTTGGTCTGATAGGAGTTTATCGGATGAATGTTTAAGATATTCTAAGAATTCTCTATTTACCTGAATTTCATAATTTAATATGAGAATTTTTAGGGCATTATAATCTATATTGCTTAAATTTTGTGATTTATTTATTTATTTATTTATTTAACTCTTTATTGCACACCAAATACATAAAGATACAAAAAAAAAGCAAAGTACTATTTAAAACCAAATTGGTTAAGCAAAAGGCGGTCTTATGGCTTATAAGCCATTTCTTCCAGACAACCTTTGGGAACCTTTGATTTAATAGCATAACGACGCCCTAAAAATTCTTATTTTACCTAAATTTTCGTTTTTCACTCTTATATAATTTAATATTAGTAATGAAATATGTATATATACATATTGTACCTTAATATGTACGCCTTTCTTCTGCAAAATAGATGTAAATCACAGAGATATCCCAATCCGAGCCGTCCGCACAAGTCCAGGATAGCGCTGATAGCTACTAGGTGTCCTGGAAATATATGGTTTAATATTTTTTTATATCTTCACGCTTTATCCCGATTATAAAGAAGGAACTGTGAGAACTATAGAAACCTAGTGTTAACACACTCTGTTGCTTTGTCTCTGCTTTCTCCGTCTCCGCTTTCCGCCTTTTTACGCCTAATTCCTACTTTCACGAGTGGGAATCTAACCCACAAAACGTCGCGTTTACAGGTAGATGCTACACATCTACGCCACAATAGTCCTACTTACTTAATTACTTATAATCAGGATACCAAGTCAAAGTCAAATAATTTTATCCAAAATAAAAAGTTACATGCTTGATTTTTTAACGTCAAATAATTTAATTCACCACCGGTTGGCTAAAGTTAATGCCTTAGACCTGAGAAGAACCGGCGCAAGAAACTCAGTGGGACATTCTCTCTTTTTTTTCCGTCTTTTAATTTGCCCCAATATTTACAATTTAACAATTATTATTAGTGACAACGATATTATTGAAATAGACTGGAGAGAGCAGAGTGATGCTATAAAAATCTTACCGGCAGCAGCCTTACTGTGTCCAACAGCAACCGTATAAGCTGGTAGATAGTACAGGGCGTAAGGAGATCCACAAGACATGAGACCCACTGAGGCGCAGAGGAGGCCAAAACGCCAGGACTTCAACAGAGATACATCTAGATACCTGGAAATATGGAGAAAATTGTACAAAATATATAAATATATAAAATATATAAATATATACTTCAAAATCCATTTTTTTATGTCTTCACGCTTTATCTCGCACATGGCAGGGTAGGCAGAGGGAACTGCAAGAACTATAGAAACCTAGTGTTAAGACACTTCATTGCTTAGTCCCTGATTTCTCCGTCCCCGCTTTCCGCCTTTTTCGAGGCATCGCGAGTTAAGTGGCGGAATTCAACGCCGCGCTTTGCCTAATTTCCAGAGCGAAGAAAATGGAAATTGAAAAATCCATCTTCCTCGAGTGGGAATCGAACCCACAAACAGTCGTGCTTACAAATAGACGCTACGCCTCTGCGCCACAATAGTCCACTTAACCCAGAAAATATAAATAGTACCTTGAAATCTTCTCAACGCATCCCCTCTTCTCTTCTTTCTCTTCTACGTTCTCTTCTTTTAATTCTTTTTCATCCTTCTTCACACTGTTCACCGGCTCGGAGAGTTTGCTCTGTATTATTCTACTTGGCAATGGCGGTTTGATGTATAGAGATCTAGAATTGATGTAATAAAAACTTTTTATCCTTTTTTTTTGTTTTTGGAAATAGTAAGATAGGTTTTGGTGTGACGGAACCCAACGCCGCAGTGAAAAAAAAACTCATTCATAATTCAATTTAGTGACTTTAATTTTATGAAGTTTTTAAATTGTTGTTATGTTATTAATAAAAGACAAAATAAAAAAAATATTTTGTTGAATACTTAAGTTACATTTACTCTCAAAAAATAAATATGAAAATGTAAAAATTTATTTATAAATAAAGAAAATTACCGACTCAATTTCCTGCCTCTTGCTTTGTACACACACGTGCTGTCGGTGGAGAGATCTTCCACTGAATGCAAAATCGAGGAAGGACCTAGTGGGTCTTAACCGAAGACGTGCCACGTCACGAGGTAGTCCTAAAAACTTTCATATTATAGATTGTGCCCATATTTGATGGGCACAAACAAAAATTGGGCGCAACCAAAATGGATTCCACTAAGCAAGTTCTAAGAAAAATAACTCTTATTCTTAGAAGAAGGTTGAAGTGAAATAAATTTAATTTTAATAATTCAGTAATCGTTTTTACAAAGTCCATTTTTGTGCATCAATTTAATTTTTTTGTAATTTATTTTTTGGCTTCACGCTTTATCCTGCATATAGCAGGGTAGGCAGAGGGAACTGCAGGAATCGTGGGAACCTAGTGTTAAGACACTCCGTTCTCCACGTACCGCCTTTTGAGGATTTTTTACATATTTAAAATTGTACTGTATCTCTACAAGGTTGAGTTTAAATTTAAAATAAAAATTATATATTATTATTATTATTTTTTTAGCTTCACGCTTTATCCCGTACAAGGCAGGGTAGGCAGAGGGAACTGCAGGGACCGTGGGAACCTAGTGTTAAGACACTCTGTTGCTCAGTCTCTGCTTTCTCCGTCCCCGCTTTCCGCCATTTTCGAGGCATTGCGTGTTGAGTGGCGGAACTCAACGCCGCGCTTTGCCTAGTTTACCAGAGCGAAGAAAATGGAAATAGAAAAATCCATCTTCTCCGACTGGGGATCGAACCCAGAAACCGTCGTGTTACAGGCAGACGTTGCGCCTCTGCGCCACGACGTATAAATTATAATATACATTGAACCAAGTCTTTATGTTTATAAATTAACTTATTTATTTTACCAAAGAGACCACAGTTTCAAAACAATTTGTTGTCAGGAAGCGTTCCCTATATGTTCTGTTGCGGAACTCAACGCCGCGCTTAGTCTTATTTATTACCTAAAATAATGCTTTGCATCTAAAGCCGTTTGGCATATCTAATTCGCGTAGTGATCACTTAATATTTAATTTAATTTAATTAATACAAAGAACACAGTATCGAAGATACTGGAGGAAGGTCACGTAAAAAGCATAAGAATTCCCCGGAGAGTGTGTATGAAGAGGTTAATGACAGTGGACGAGGCGGGAGAGGCTGCATACCTGACTACCCCGCTAGGGATAGAGCCTAAAGTAATTTATGTATGTATGTATGTATGTATGTATGTAATTTAGTTAATTGATAACTCACCGACTACACCGAGCACATCCAAACCTTCTGAATCTTCTGAATCCGACATTTGTGATTGTAATGGAGGTCGCGCTACCTTTAACACACAAATTTAGTGTGAAAGTTAATAATAATAGTTTACATTAACGCTTGGCGAGACTTACTTGCGAGAGCTTGCAAGAGCTTGTGGCTGTCAAATTCAAAAGAAACGCAAACGTCGTCTTAGTAATATGTCGCAAAACGTTGTTAGAAGTTGTTGGTGATATGAGCTTGTGGCGGCTTGTCTAGGCTTGCCAAGTAAGCTTGTGCTTTTTTTGAGCTTGAAGTGCTTTAAAAATTTCAATAAATCAAGATCTGAATCCAACCTCTTGGATATCATATTAGGTTTTACATATTTGCCTAGTATTTGGTGGGCTTCCTTAATTATATTAGATAGAAAATTTAAAAAGCAGAATAATTTAAAAAAATATACTTAAAATAAATATAAGTACATATAACATTGAACGCAGTGAATTTAGAACCCTTTTACTCTAGCCAATTGACTTTAGACGGTCATATTCCTATACCCTCAGTATCTCCATTCTCTGTCAAATACAAATGGAAAGCAGAGAGCGAAGAGTCCCGCTACAATCTCTCCGTCTTACTTACTTCTATTAAACTAGGGTGAATGATCTCAGTCAGCAGGTTTGTGCGTTTGTCATCGCATAGTAGAGCGTTCTTTTGGTTCAACGTCATCGTCATTTCCGTTTCCGTTTGGAATAGGTTTTGTAGCTTGTTGTCTTTGCTGGCAACTGTTGTTTTACCTAAAAAAAAAAGTAAAATTATAATTTTTTATATTTTTTTTTTATATTTTGAATAAAAAAATATATTTATAGTGCTTCCTGCGCTTCGTTTTATTAGCTTTATAGGGATGGTAAAATTAGGAATCTGTTTTTGTTAAAAGACAGAATTTGTGAGAATGACAGAAAGCGCGCGCAAATGTCAACTGTCAAATGTCAAACAAATCCAATATGGCTGACGTGTAGAATCTGTTGAATCAATTATCAATTGAACTGTTCAAGTTCGAACATCGGCTATATTTTCCACCTACCCGCCTTTGAGAGATCTTTAAAACGGAGCCAAAACTAGAGTCATTACCCTCCGTTATGTCATTCAATAGTGTAGTGTTCTCCGTGGTGGTGGTGGTGACCGGAGTGTTCGAACGGAGAGATGGCGGAGGTCGATACAGTGTCGCGGATACGCACACGTGCAGCATTCCAGCACCTGTAGAATAATTTTTATATTTAAAGAAAACATAAAATTTGAACGCAGCGAGATTAGAACCTGAGCCCAAACAAATCAAAAACCGGGCAAACCGTGCTAGCGCTCTGACCGCTAAGCATTGCGTTCTTCAACACTCGTCGAAATTCTTATATGCTTTATACAAATTATTTCGTTGTCAGCCAGGAATTCCAGCAGGATCTAAATTTAGCAATTGTACTTGAGGGTCCATGGTCTGTTCCATCTTCTGGAGAAAGTTTAATCAGAACCTTTTTATTATATATTTTTTATTTAATTTATATATATATATATATATATATATATATATATATATATATATATATATATATATATATATATATATATATATATATATATATATATATATATATATATATATATATATATATATATATATATATATATATATATATATATATATATATATATATATATATATATATACTCGTTTAATTATAATTTTTGTAGTGCTTCTAGAAAACAATATAAAAAAACGCATTCATTGGTTATTTATTCTTTATATATAGCTTCCCGCTCCCGCATAAAGCAGGATACAGCGTGAACCCAAAAATCTTACCTAAAAGCAAATACGTTCCATGCAGACCGTAGGTATCGACAAGTTTTTCTATGAGCATTGGGAAAACGAAACTGCCAGCAGCCGTCCCGCTCACACATATGCCGTTCGCCAAAGCCCTGAAAGAGACAGATATATTTAATGTCAAAATAATCTCATTTAGTTAGCCTTTGTAGTTATACATGGTTTTTTTATTATTTCTTTTGTTTTTTTTTTCTTCACGTAATGCCACATAGCCTATAGCCTCCTATAAGTGGACTATTAAATTATTTTTTTTTAAATTCAAACCAGCTTCTAATTTAGAACATTTTAGATTTTTTTTTTTAATTGATGATGTAAGTAACTCATACGCCAAGAGCTGTAAAAATATGCCAAAATATATTTATGAAATATAACTCCGCCACTCAACACGCCTCGTAAATGGCGGAAAGCGGGAACGAAGAAAGCAGGGACTAAGCAACGGAGTGTCTTAACACTAGGTTCATATGGTTCCTGCAGTTCCCTCTGCCTAGCCTGCGATATGCGGGATAAAGCGTGAAGCCTTATGAAATAATTGTATTAAATTGAAATTAAAAATTAATGTAAAAATAATATTAATTAATTAAACCATTATTTGATGAGAAACCTTGTAATATGTATATTTACCTGTGCTTGTCAAAGTATTGTGACACTATCACAATGCCAGGTGTCGTGGACAGTCCGCCACCGATACCTGAGGAGTTACGGATTTTAGTTTAAAAGTCATATTAATTATTAAACACAAGTATGACAACATTTAAAGGGAGAACCGTGCCCACCCAACTATACGCTGGTACCCATTCCAGTATAATTTAGTGCCCACCCTAGTGTGTTCTGGTGCCCACTCCAGATTTTTAAGCAACAAGAATTTAAATACATAAGAAACTCGATGGACCATGAACATGGATGCACTAATTGTTTTGGTAAGGCATTCGAATAATCGAAAGCTTATATATATGAATGAAATTGAGTTATCGGGTTTCTACATATATGTGTTTGTTAAAAAAAACCAGTATATATTAACGATAGTCGTTGTTTATTTAGGTATTTAGTTGAAAGAGTTGACGTTTCTTGATGAAAAATTACAAAAGGCGTTACAATAAGTTGATTCAAAAAAAGAGTAATTTCTTATTTTTAATTTAATAATCAGTAAAAGAATTATAAAATTATAAATTTCTAAAGAAGGCAACGTATTGAATCTCTTATATAAATCAGAGAAAAAAGGACGGAGAAAGCAGGGACTAAGCAACGGAGTGTCTTAACACGAGGTTCCCACGGTCCCTGCAGTTCCCTCTGCCTATCCTGCCATGTGCGGGATAAAGTGTGAAGTTAGAAAAAAGAGATTTGACACCAAAATCCATAAAAAAAAAAACTTACCAGTCATAACACCAAAACTCAGAAGTAGATGTAGTAAGCCCGTACTGAAGTATGACACGGCGAGCCCTGTCGCACAAAACAGGCCTCCGATGAAGACTACCAGTCTACATGAATACTTTTCACACAGTGCTGATGATAAGGGAGCTGGAAAGTCAGTGAGTAAGTAAGTAAGTAAACGCGTAAGTAAGCGAGTAAGTAAGTGAGTGAGTAAATGAGTAATTAAGTAAGTTAATACTCTTGATTGTACACCAAGTGAAGATATAATATTAACTTTCAGTTAGCTTCACGGTTTATCCCGCACATTGCAAGATAGGCAGAGGGAACCGCAGGAACCGTCCGTCTTAACATTTAGACATTATATTCCCTGCTTTTCGTCTTTCTTGTAGTCTTTCGTGTTTAGTGGCGGAACTCAACGCCGCCCTTAGCCTAGTTACCTGAGCGGAGAAAATTGAAATGAAATAATCCATCTTCCCCTCATGGGAATCGAACCCACAAACCGTCGCGTTTACAAGCAGATGCAGTGCACCATCATATCTATAAATAATGGCATGGCGAGTCCCATACTACAAAAAGAACTTCAAATTTTATTCTTTAATGAACAGTTATATAATACAGTTCAAAAGTACTAAATTAGTTTTAGTTCAAAAGTTTATTTATGATCAAAATTTAAATACACGGTTTCATCATCATTATATATTATCTGTGGAAGCGTTTTAATTGCGCACACTTAGAGAGGCGAGTTTTTGATCTAGAATTTTACATTTGGTACCGTTTTAAAGATCTCGTAAAGGCGGATTGGTGGAAATATAGCCGATGTTCGAACTTGAACAGTTCAATTGATAAATGATTGGACAAATTAGCTACACGTGCTTTTTGTCAGTCAGTTTTTGTTTTTGTCAGAGACCCCACTGGTAAATAACTAGTCTTACATTAATTAGTAAACTAATTAGTATTTAATTGACATTAAGTGCCAATTATTAATATAAAACAACTAATAAACAAGTAAAAACTCACCTAACGCCAAACACAAAGTGGACAAAGCAGCTGGAATCCAAGAAGCGACACTTTCCGACGAATCCGGAAACTGTTTCCATAATCTCTACGTAAAGAACCCCGTACGACTTGAACAGCCCTGCTACCCAAAACTGTACCATAAAGGCTCCGAATACAACCACCCAACCGTAGCCTCCGTCTGGAGGTGATGACATGCTGAAAAAAAAATGTTGGGCTAGTTCCAAGTCTTCTATTGGTCTTCTATATATTGAATAATATAAGCCATAAATTATAATAATAATATAAGATAAAATTAATAAGCTGATGAATATCTTCTTCATTGTGAAGAAATCGTTTTGAGTTTTTTTTTGTAGCTTCACACCTTATCCCGCACATGTCAGGGTAGGCAGAGGGAACTGCAGGAACCAAACGAACCTAGTGTTAAGACACTCCGTTACTTAGTCCCTGCTTACTCCGTCCCCACTTTCCGCCGTTTTCGAGGCATTGCGTGTTGAGTGGCGGAACTCAACGCCGCGCGTTGCCTTAGTTGCCAGATCGAAGAAAATGGAAATATAAAAATCCATCTTCCCCGACTGGGGATCGAACCCAAAAATCGGCGCGTTACAGGCAGACGTTGCGCCCCTGCGCCACGACGGCCCTCACGTTTTGTTTTGCCTCAAACTCCAAGTAACATGTTAAGTATAGAAAGCTATAGATGGAATTTTAATTAGAAGAATATTTACATATTGATTCCTATAGTCTTTCTATTTCTGTGATTGAAAGCGCTTTTCAGCTTCACGCTAAAAATACCGCACATAGCATGAGTAGGCATAAAGAGGTAGGTTATGCCTAACCTAATGTTAAAACTTAACTCTGTCGTCAAAATTTATTTCACATATTTGAAATTCGGAGTGTCTCAATACTAGGTTCCTATGGTTCCCTGTCATGTGCGGGATAAAGCGTGAAGACATAAAGAAAAACACTCACTCAGTGGAGCCGTTGTGCGGCCTAAGTTTCCTAGAGGCGGCGAGCAGCGGGCGCGCGGTGACGGATGACAGCGTTAACAGCGAATCCTCCTCCTGGTCTGTTGGAGACATCGCTGAAAGATAAGCTCCCACTTGCTGTAAATATAAAATAATTTTTTTTCTAAACTTTTTTTTAAAAAAACAAAATGTAATGCGCGGCGTTGAGTTCTGCCCCCCAACACGCAATGCCTCGAAAAAGGCGGAAAGTGGGGACGGAGAAAGCAGGGACTAAGCAACGGAGTGTCTTAACACTAGGTTTAAATGGTTCCTGCAGTTTCCTCTGGCTACCCTGCAATATGCGGGATAAAGCGTGAAGCTATAAAAAAAATCAATATTCCTAATGTTATTTTTTTTCTGCTTTCAACGACTTTCACTGGCTGAACGAAATCTCTTATAGATATTTCTGTATTTCTATGTTTTTTTTATTTTTAAAGTGTTAATCCACACCGAGGATACAAAAAATACTTAAGGAAAACATATTAAAATGTGAACGCAGCGGAACTCGAACCCGCGCCCTCTTGCTCTTTTTTCTTTCCTCAGTGTGGATTAACACTTTAAAAATTATAAAAATATTTAATAAAAATGGTTGCCTGTAAAGTGGGTTTTACGGGCGAAAATTTTACGTGACAACGTCTTTTTCTCGGTAGAATATTTATTGATATGAATAATATTTATAATATAAATTGCACAAATTTTAACTATAGAAAATATATGTTGTTTACTAAAACATTGTACATGTGTCAAGTGATACGCGCGTCGGACCGATCATAGTTCGGTGACAGTTGACACATCGTTACGTTACCATTTTCATATTTGACTCCGAGCCGCACAACCTAATTTAAGACGTTGTCACGTCAAAATAGCATTCTCTCGTCGCCAAACGATTGTTCTTTATAATAGTCTTTGTGTAGCGGAAATTTGTAAAAATCCCTAACAACGATATAAGTTGCATAAACAATATAAGAATTTCAACGTGCTTGCAGCTTCATAAAATGCGCAGAGGCGCAGCGTTTGCTTGTAAGGCGTAAGGCGGCGATTTGTGGGTTCGATTCCCACGCGGGAAGAATGGATTATTTCTCTTCCATTTTTTTCTCTCTGGCAATTAGGCAAAGCGTGGCATTAAGTTTCGCCACTCAACACGCATTGCCTCATAGAAAAAGACGGAAAGCAGTGCAAGCAACACTGGGCTCCCACTGTTCCTGAGGTTCCCTCAGGAACTTCATACTGGAAAAACTGAGAATATTGACATTTGACGTTGGGACTTGCGAATTAATAACACTTACACTGGCTAACGGCAACTCTAGCAGCAAACTGACTGGCCTTTCCCTCGGCTCGATGCGTTCACTTTGCTCTGGAGGTGCTGACTGGATGGAGAGCATGGAACCAACCTTGTCCGGTGAGAGGACCTGGAAACAGATCAATTATTTTCTGGGATATGTATTAAAAAAACTTAAAGTAAAATGACCAGGGACGTAGAATAGAAGTTCCAGTTCACTTACTTAAGAATAAGTTGGTACCCACCCAGAAATTTTTATTTTAAAAATGATTTAAAAGTTAAAACCTTCGAGCAAGATTTTTTTAAAAGTTAATTTGTAGAAAATTAGGTTTCTTATTTTCAATTTGAATGAAATTTACATATAAATAATGTTTTAATATCATGCCTCATTGGCATTTAACCTACATGGTTAAATGGAGGCCAGGAGCTCCCTTGGGAGGTTTCTATTGATTACTTTAGATGACAATGAGTTCAATTCATAGAATAAAATTTATTATCTATATTTAAATTAATAGGACCGTTAAGGACCTTTGTGGGTTCAATTCCCATGAAGCAAATATGGATTTTTCTATTTCAACTAGGTAAAGCGCAACGTTCAGTTCCGCCTCGCACGCAATGCCTCGAAAAGGCGGAAAGCAGGGAACGGAGTGTCTTAACACTTCATTCCTTTCCTGTTCCTGCTATTCCCTCTACCCAGCCTGCCATAAACGGCATTAAGCGTGAAGCTAAAAAAATATATAGGAATTTGTTAACAAAAAACCCTACATAATATATTACAATACTGCTAATATATTCCAAATTTTTTTCCTGTATTGAAATCATGAAATCTTTTATAAGACCAGCAACTAGAAGGCTTTTAAAGAGAAATATTCAAAAGAATGACGTTTGTGAAGTGATCACAATAGGCTTACGGAAACCTGGTTGAGTTTGTTGTGGGCTCTCCTCACCAGGAACCAGGAACCAGCGCTTGGAACCCTCGTGATTTTAGTATTAAGTCGTGGAGTGTGTAGGTTGCAGAGGGGCTCAATTCGATATTTATTATCGAATTGGGCTCCCTGACACTCCTCCGTTCGCTCTGTCTGACGCAAACATGTGATCATCTTATTGATTCTTAGTGGAAAAGTTACAAATAAATAAATAAAATACGGCGTTAAGTTCCACCGTACATGTTCTAGAAATTTGGTTAGTTAAATTATTTGCACTAGTTTCTTTATCATACGATTTTAAGTCTAGGAACGATGATTCACTCTTTAACCTTTTGTAACAAGTGCTTAGTATTAGTTGACAGCGAAACCCTCTGAACCAATTGGCTCATAGACTCAACTATGGTTGAGTCATATAAAAATCAATATAGCATCGAACTCTTCATTAAAAAATTGAATGACGCTGTATCCCGCAAATAGCGGGTTACATTGAGAAAATTTATCCACTTATCCATTTATATAATAAATTTGTATTTTTGTCAAGATTTTATGGGGCTATATAAATTTATATAAATAAAATATTGATATTATGATCCATCAATTGGGGTGGGCACGACTAACTTGTGATGGGCACAAACCATACCCACTTACTGGCTTACTTTGTATCCAAAATATAGATGAATCCCCAAGACCTTCGTTATCTAAATTCTCGCTGAACTCAAAACATGTCAAACAGTAGAGCGGTTTTAGGGCTGTTAAATTATTTAGATCCTTCAAATAAACATTATTATTTTTATTATTAAACAAGAATAAATCGAGGACGGAGAAAGCAGAGACTAAGCAACGGAGTGTCTTAACACTAGGTGCCTATGGTCCCTGCAGTTCCCTCTGCCTACCCTGCAAATAAAGCGTGAAGACAAATAAGAATTAAATAAGATACCTCAGCAATGGGGTCAGCTGACATCTCGATGGAGCATGACACTGGCACCGTTGTGGCAGGTGGCGCTGATGTACCGAGGACCTGGCCGTCCAGCTTCGACAACTCCTGGAAAAGAGGTAGAGGTTACAATAATTGATATGTGTTTATTTTAAGAGTCAACACATCCAAGGGTATGGTTGCCCGTGCTCTTTTTTATTTTTAACAATCTGGCGTTTATGATATGATTGACCACTTAGACTACTTAATCTACTTAACTAAGATAGGGTGATAATCCCTACTGAGTCTTTTTTTTTATTTATTTTGTCCGCATTTTCACTTTTTTTTAGCTTCACGCTTTATCCCGCACATGGCAGGGTAGGCAGAGGGAACTGCAGGGACTGTGGGAACCTAGTGTTAAGACACTCCGTTGCTTTTCACTTCTTCAGATTAAAATGAAAATAATTTATAGCCTCGATTAGGAATCAAACCCACAACCCTTGTATTTATAATTGGCAAGATTATCGGAAAACGAAAATTCAAATAAATGTTGAATCTTGAAGACTTTAATAAAAAATATTATTGTGAAAGTATAACTTAGTTCATTAAGCAACTTGGACTGTATCCAAAATTAAAGCAAATTCCAAATTGTTTTACATTTTTTTTCTAAATTCCTTGTACTTTTCGGTTTTTTTAAGAAAAAAAAAACCTTATATAAGTAACTTCATATTCTATCTTTCACCCAATTTAAAAAAACTATATAGGAATCTACTGTAAAAAGAGGGTAGTCTTAAAAGGCAAAGACTATAAAAGCGACAAAATCATGTCAATTGCAGAAGCCCGATTCCTGAGCTGCTGCTAAGATCGCTGGGCTTCCTTTGAATAAAAGGTCCCACCTGGCTTGACTGACCAGACCTAAGATTGGCAGTTTATAGCCCATCCCTTCCTTGATGCCTCATATCCTCCTCTTTCCAAGGGAACTGGATCATAGACCTAGGCTCAACTTGAAGACGCGTCCATATTTTTGGATGCCGTGAGAAGCAACGGCCAGAGAGCAAAGCCCTGATGCCGGCCCTCCCCTCCCCCTTTGTTGGTCTGAGAGAGAAGAAACTCTGGACTGGACTAGAATCGTGTTTGTTGTACACAGACAGCGGTAAGTATTGGAAGGGAATTACACTGATATATATATATATATATATATATATATATATATATATATATATATATATATATATATATATATATATATATATATATATATATATATATATATATATATATATATATATATATATATATATATATATATATATATATATATATATATATATATATATATATATATATATATATATATATATATATATATATATATATATTATATATATATATATATATATATATATATATATATATATATATATATATATATATATATATATATATATATATATATATATATATATATATATATATATATATATATATATATATATATATATATATATATATATATATATATATATATATATATATATATATATATATATATATATATATATATATATATATATATATATATATATATCTCACGTGCCTTATACGAACAAACAACATACGAAGCCGCATGTAAAAACAAATATTTCATAACACTAACATTGTAAATAAGAGCATTAAAATATAAATACCGGATTACAACCCACTACGGTTATGCAATGTAAGATGATTTAACGTTGAAGTCGCTTTACGTAACACCAAGCGCTTAACCTATACTTAGTGGAAGTATTGTAGGCAGAAAACCTAGTGTTAAGACACTCCGTTCTCTGTTTTGGCTTAGATATTTGTTAAATCAGCTTTAAAGACTCTCCGTTTTCCGTTTTCTGTTTTGGCGTAGATGTTTGTTAAGTTAACTTTATGAATTACGTAACTCAACGCCGCGCCATATCTTAGTACTGGAATAAAGAAATGGAAATATTTCTATACGAGTAGAGTGAAGTGGACAGTTTTGAGTGCAATGACGTGAGCGTGAATATATTATGAATCTTTCGTAAGAGGATTTCAAGCAAAGCCACTAGAACTTGTGGAAAAAGTCGTTGGTAATTTCCATTGTTGCACAGTTTACTTGTTAATATTTTCGTCAAACAAGAGGGAAAATATGGTCAAGTGTGAGTCGTACTCTGCCGTGCTCGTGATATATACAGCAAGTGCCTTGCACATATTTTCGAGAAAAAAGCGTTTAAAGATTTTATTTCAATTCTTGACGTTTCTGGGAAAGTTTACTTCATTTAATAAGCCATATTTAAAAATTCTAAATATACTGAAATGTAGATCTCGAAGTCTGCTTTCTGAATACAGTAGAACGATTAAACGGACTAATTGTTGTCGTAAGGCATTCGGATAATTGAAACTACACAAATATGAATAAAATCGTAACATAATATTATATGTTTATTAAAAACAAGTAGTACATATTAACGAAAATCGTTGTTTATTTAGAAATTTGGTTGAAAATGGCGACAACACACAAGTTCCGACACGTCCATGCTCGCACAGACACGACTTGTAGGTACACTTAATTCAATTGGCCTGTAGTGCGGATAATCGCGAATCCGTACAACCGAGGGCCGGATAATCGAGTTTCTACTGTATGTGCTTAACTCAATATTGACAAAAATGTGACTTACTGTGTGAGGGTTCTGTAGCTATTTCATGAGGTATTATGGTGACAAAAAATTACGTATGGAATTTGACAAATTTATATTTGCAGGTGTTTTCACTTATTTTTGTATGAAATGAAGTAAAAATATAAGTTTGTTATGGATTTTTTTTGTAGGAAAATTGAAAATTCATAGGTATATATATAAATTTCCAACTTTTAAGTTTTTGGCTTTGGTTTGGTGCTAGTTCTAGGTTCCAGATTGTATATTCTTAGGTCTAAGTCAATAGGACCTGTATTGTATGATTTGATTACGCAACGGCTTTAAAGAAAGCTCATATTTTTCGGTAGCATTAGCTAAATTCTTCCACGTGATTTAGAGAATATACTCTTCATAGACAGACAAAAATATGAATCAAAAGATATCCGTCCTTTTTTTTTTTAGCTTCACACCATTTTAGCCCGCACATGGCAGGGTAGGCAGAGGGAACTGCAGGAACCATACGAACCTAGTGTTAAGACACTCCGTTGCCTAGTCCCTGCTTACTCCGTCCCCGCTATCCGCCGTTTTCGAGGCATTGCGTGTTGAGTGGCGGAACTCAACGCCGCGCTTTGCCTTAGATGCCAGAGCGAAGAAAATGGAAATGGAAAAATCCATCTTCCCCGACTGGGAATCGAACCCAGTAACCGTCGCGTTACAGGCAGACGTTGCGCCTCTGCGCCACGACGGTCCTCCGTCCTTTTTGATGTACGGAATTATAAAACGTTAAAGACATATCTATCTGTAATTGTGTTTCAAAATGAGTGCAAACGTACGCTGATTTTACTTTGTCAATTTTTATAAGTTGTACTTCCTAATGATGTACTATCTATCATATAATTATATGTTCGATAAGCAAATAGTTCATTCATTCATTCCAATATTTAAAAAAAAGTGGACCGTCACGCTGTAGAGGCGCAGCGTCTGCCTGTAAACGGGACGGTTTGTGGGTTCGATTCCCATGAGGGAAACTGGACATTGAAACGTGACATTGAGTTCCGCCACTCAACACACAATTCCTCGAAAAGAGGAAACTGAGGTTAGGCAGGTTGTCACGGTTCCTGCGGTTCCCTCTGCCTACGCTGCTATGTGCGGGATAAGGCGTGAAACAAAAAACAGTTTCTAGAATAAATAAAATAATTTTAATTGATTTAAATTTCTTTTAACCTTCAAATTGCCATTAAGTTCTGAAACAGTTTCTGTGCTATCGAATCACAAGACCTTCACACAAATATAGATTAGAAATGGTTAAAATCAATAATACTTTAACGACTTGAATTTCAAATGTATCTATTTATTTCTATAAAATTCTCATTTTACCTACATTTTACTTTGGGTCTATGGGTTCGATTTCCAGTCGGGGAAGATGGATTTTTTATTTCCTTTTTCTTCGTTCTGGAAACTAAGCAAATCGCGGCGTTGAGTTACGCCACTCAACACGCAATGCCTCCAAAACAGCGGAAAGCGGGGACGGAGAAAGAAGTTTGTCTCAACACTAGGTTCATATGGCAGTTCTCTCTTTGCCTACCCTGCCATGTGCGGGATAAAGCGTGAAACTAAAAAAATAATTAAAAAAACAATACCCTAAAAATTCTCATTTTACCAAAATTTTGGTTATTTGCTTACAACGCATCTTAATTCACGATTGGTCTCCAGCACTATTAAAATTCTTAATTCACGATTGGTCTCCAGCACTATTAAAATTCTATCTAAATGCGTTCCAAATGACTCTCCCAGATTAAACTAATTTAGTAAGATGGGGTAAAGCTACCGATAAATCTTGCTACATCTGTAAAGAGGCAGCGGGGACAGCTAAACATATGCTGGTGGGGTGTAGGGTACTCCTGGAAAGTGGTCATTACTCGCGGCGCCATGACAAAGTACTGGAAATCGTACGTGAAGCCGTTAGTCTTTTAGTAGCAAGAGCGCAGAGAAATATAACAACCAGCAAACGCTCAATAGAGTTTGTGAAAGAAGGTTCTTATAAAATACCTACACAAAAGCCTTTCTCCATATTAGATCCAGCTCCTGATTGGACACTTGTGATGGACACGTATGAGAAACAGTACTGGTAGAACTTACAGTTCCGTGGGAAACAAATATCCCGAAAAGTCACCATCTAAAACTTATTAAATACTTCGATCTTACAAACGAACTGACCAGGAATAGGTTTAGAGCTAGCTTATATGCGGTTGAAGTAGGAGCGAGAGGTATAACAGCGAAATCTCTCTATAGCTTACTAAAAGATCTCGACCTATCTAGAACTATTATAAATTCATTTCTAGAACGCACTTCTAAGGCTTCTTTGGTAGCATCATTAAAAATTTGGTGTCGGTAGTGGGAGGAGCTCGGACAGTGAAGGTGAGTGTTAATGCATTTTAAAGGGCCCCTTTAAACCTACACTTGGGTCGCAAGTCCCAAGCGCTGATCGGAGCTCCTCTTCCTACAACGCAATGGGCCCGGCACCCGCACGGTGAATCCATAGAATGCTAAGCAGTATTCTTCTTCTTAAGTATGATACATTATTAGACGCTATTATCAAAATTCGAATCATTTTCCACTGAATGGGAATCGAAGCGACGAACGTTTTGTTTACAGTCATGACCCAACATGAGTGTTGTAATACATATGTATATTATTGACGGCAAGTATTTGTTATTATGCTAATACTAAAAACAGTTAAATCTATGGGCACTGTTTTCGGAGGTGAGAGGATGGGGTGGGCACCAGAATATCCCAATCCTGGTGCCCATCCCACAAGAAACTTCATCCAAAATAGTTAACTTTGAATATTGTTAACTAAATTGCATTTCCTTACAAATTCCAATCAGGGTCAATGAACTATTTTCCTTGCTCTAACAATAAGATAAAATATGGCGTTTAGTTTCGCTTACCACCATGCAATATCTCAATACCTCAAAAGGAGAAAACGGAGTGTCTTAACACTAGGTATATATATATATATATATATATATATATATATATATATATATATATATATATATATATATATATATATATATATATATATATATATATATATATATATATATATATATATATATATATATATATATATATATATATATATATATATATATATATATATATATATATATATATATATATATATATATATATATATATATATATATATATATATATATATATATATATATATATATATATTATATATATATATATATATATATATATATATATATATATATATATATATATATATATATATATATATATATATATATATATATATATATATATATATATATATATATATATATCGTCTTAATACTTTAAATATTGGTATTGCAGAAGACAGCCACTATCGATCGCTTCCGTTGTCTGTGAGGAGTAGAGTAGTGTAAGGTCGAGCGTCGACCTGAAAATCAATATTAATGAGTCTAGTCTAGAACTGAACTTAATTGTGAAATTGGGCGACAATGAAAATCAAAAATCATTTTCAATTTGAAATCAACTTCCAATTCAAAATCAATTATCAATTAGAAATCAATTTTAAATTGGAATTCGAAAGAATTTAAATTCGAATTTGATTCGTTAAATGAACATGTCACTAGAGTAAAGAGCGATGGTTGTGGGTTCGGTTTCCACAAATTGGGAGAAAACGGAGTACGGCATTGAGTTCCGCCACTCAAGACGCAATGACTCGAACACTGGAAAGGCGTAAATGTGAAATAAATTGAAATTAGTGTGAAACTATAAAAAAAATCCACATTTTGCCACATTTATTCGCTTCGCTTCGACTTAACTCATTATGAATGAAAGGAAATAAGAGCTTGATGTATAAAGAGGCTCTAGATATACCTTAATTGCTTAATTAATGACAAATGACGGCTTTAACATAAGAAAATTGGAGAAAATGACCACTTTAAGTCAAAAACGCGACGATTGCATGTTGGATTCTCAGACGTTAAGTTATGCCATTCGAAACGTAGAAAACGGAGAGCAGACAGAGAGAAGCGGAGATAAATGTTTTGACTATCTATTATGCTGCGGGATATTGCGTGAAACAAATAGTATAAATGTAAGTTGAAGAATGAAGACTGCAGTTATTATGACCTGGAAATGACCTGAAATGACCTAGGAAGTAAAAATTGGTAAAGGTCCCAACTTTAAATGGAGCAAAGTTTTCTATGGGGACGATATATTTACAAATAAATATTATAATTTATCTTTTTCTGTGATTTTTCTTTTAGATTTAATTAATTTTAGGGTTCTGTGCTTAGGAAAAACGATACAATATATATATATATATATATATATATATATATATATATATATATATATATATATATATATATATATATATATATATATATATATATATATATATATATATATATATATAACATATATATATATATATATATATATATATATATATATATATATATATATATATATATATATATATATATATATATATATATATATATATATATATATATATATATAAGTACTTCAAAGGCGGTTGGTGTCGACCTACACTAGTGTCACAGGTCCGACACTGCTCTAAGCTTCTCTCCCTACAACGGGATGGACTTGTGTATTGTGATACATAAAATGCTAAGTAGTTTCTTCTTTAAACTGAGTTTGGTACCAGATAAGAAATATATATAAATATATATGACCTCATGCACTTAGATATTTTACGTTAACTTCACATTCCTCCGTGTGTTTTGGAGAAAATGTTCTTGACAGACAGACTGACAACAAAGTGATCCTTTAAGAGTTTCTTTTTTCTTTTGATGCACAGACCCCAAAAATGATCTATATATTTATATACGTATGTCAAATCCTATATCCATTTAATGAACATTGAAAGTCTAAATACAAAGTAAAAGTCTAAATAGCTTTTAATGTTATTTTCAATATTAAGGAGAGTGATTTAATTGGAATGATTGTAGAGAAAACTTATAATAAAATATCATAAAAATGAGACTGTCGTGGTGCAACGTATGCATGTAACGCGACGGTTTCTGGGTTCAATCCCCAGTCGGAGAAGATGGATTTTTCTATTTCAATTTTCTTCGCTCTGGCAAACTAGGCAAAGCGCGGCGTTGAGTTCCGCCACTCAACACGCAATGCCTCGAAAAAGACGGAAAGCGGGGACGGAGAAAGCAGGGACTAAACAACGGAGTGTCTTAACACTAGGTTCCCATGGTCCCTGCAGTTCCCTCTGCCTACCCTGCCATGTGCGGGATAAAGCATGAAGCATGAAGAAAAAAGAAAAAAAAACGGTAGTGAGTGAAGTTAAAAAAAGTAAAACGGTGACGGTAGAGAAAAAAAATATTTGGATACATACTGCATTTTATACATCCTAAGTCAAACATAAAAAAGTAACACATCTTTTTTATAAACAAAATTTAAAAATATCTATTTTTTAAAAAATAATAATACTACAAATTTGTACAGATAATTTATAAATCAAAAATATTTATTTTAACTTTTTAACTCCTGTCACTTTTTTGTTGACAGATAATATATAAAAAAATATAGATTACATAACGTACCTTATTAAAAATAAATTCGCGAGGTAACGACATGTCTCGATATCTGGTGGCGCTTTAGTGCTGGTATTACTAAAATGATCTTCGGATTCAGTTGATTCTAGCCTTAGTTTGTCTCTTTTTTCACGAACGGCATTCGCCGCTAGAGGCATTGGTTTTATATTATAAATCCTTTTGGTAGCCGTTTTTATTTTTTTTTCGCCAACACTTTTTGTGAAATGTTAGAAAATTACTAACTTCTATCCTCTTTACGGGAGAGGACTTAACATTTTTTTCTTAGCGTTTTTTTATATAATTTATTTGTATTTTTTCAATGGCTTATTATTTTATTTTTTAATTCTCTCGCACGTCCGTATAGGGCGGAGTAAAATATATCAATGCTTGGGTCTTGGTCGCGCATGCGTTGAAATTGGGATCAATACGTTTGTATTCTTGAATGAGAATAATTTCTTTAAAAAACCACAGATAATAAAACAATGTTTAACTGAATGTTATAATAATTTTATAAAATTATTATTTAATCTATGACGCAATTATAGCTTTTTATAGATATTGTGAATATACCTTACTTATGTTATTAAATAAAAATAAATAATTAGATAAAACCCATTTATTGACAATTACATCTGAAGTGTACATTTTTTATATACTTTTTCTTATTTGTATTATTAATACTAACTTATTAAAAAAAAGCAGGTCCCCAGATCGGGTAAAAGCCTCCTCCGAAGATTCGACCCACTTTTCTCCGTCTGATGCCGTTTGCCTCCAATTAGATACTGCAATTTTATTTATTTCTTTCTTTTGTAATAAAATATAAATGGCTGATTTTACGCTTTATCCTGTATATAGCAGGAGATTCCAGTCACTAAGACCTTTTAAAATAACTAAACTCTCCGTTTCATATTATATTTGTCTTAGGGACTTTCTTTCCAAGTTCTCCTCAATTTGTTCGCAGCCTACATTATAGTTCAAATTTCTATATGTTTTCTTTAATTATTTTTCTATCCTTAATGTGGATTAACTTTTCAAAAATCACAAAAATATTTATGAGAGGATTTAAAACGCATATTTCCTTTTCTATTGTAACTTCGGTAACCGTCGTGGCGCAGAGGCACAGCGTCTGCCTGTAAACGCGGTTAGTGGGTTCGATTACCACTTAGGGACGATGGATTATTATATACATTTACATTTACTTCGCTCTGGGAACTAACGTTAAATGCCGCCACTTAATATGTAAGGCCTCGAAATGGAGGAAAGGAGTTGACTGTAAAATTTTTCTGCATTTAAAAGAAAGCGTTCTTTAAGATACGAAAAAAAGTTAGCATCTTCTGTTTCCAAAGAAGGTCTTGTCTTGGTCTTTTCAAAACGAGGAGAGAAGCTTAAAACATATCGCTAGTGTCGGTTCAAATCCTTTTTAAGGTTATATTTAAAAAATTGATATTTACTTAGAACATTCTGTAAGCAAGTATGCATATCTTCACTCTATCCCTAGCGTGGTAGTCAGTGAGAACAAAGCACCAAACGCTGTGATCCTTGCATACCCCTCCCTCCTCGTCCACTGTCATTAACCTCTTCATACACTCTCTGGGACTCCTCATGCTTTTCACGTGACCTTCCTCCAGTGTCTTCAGTACTGTGTTTTCGAATGGCAACTGAAGTCATCTACCTCTTTTTTTAAACATTGATTCGTCGTGGTGCAGAAGCGTAGCGTCTATCTGTAAACGCGACTGTTTGTATGTTCGATTCCCATGAGGGGAAGATGGATTTATCTATTTTCATTGTCTTCGCTCTGAAAACTAAGTAAAACGCGGCGTTGAGTTCCGCCACTCAATATCCAATGCCTCGAAAAAGGTGGAAAGCGGGGACGGAGAAAGCAGGGACTAAGTAACGGAGTGTCTTAACACTAGGTTCCAATAGTTCCTGCAGTTCCCTCTGCCTACCCTGCCATGTGCGGGATAAAGCGTGAAGACCAAAAAATCATCTCGTGACATTTCTATTATACCCTTGACCCTTATTCTATTTAAAATAAGGCTGAAAATTAAAAGACACAAATGTTTAAATATAATTTATTTAATTAGTCTTAGAATACAAGCTATATCTATAGCTATATATATATATATATATATATATATATATATATATATATATATATATATATATATATATATATAATATATATATATATATATATATATATATATATATATATATATATATATATATATATATATATATATATATATATATATATATATATATATATATATATATATATATATATATATATATATATATATATATATATATATATATATATATATATATATATATATATATATATATATATATATATATATATATATATATATATATATATATATATATATATATATATATATATATATATATATATATATATATATATATATATATATATATATATATATATATATATATATATATATATATATATATATATATATATATATATATATATATATATATATATATATATATATATATATATAATATAGAAGCAGGAGTTAACGTTAAGTAATTCACATGAATTTATCGTTTTTATAATCTTCATCATCTAAGACTACCCTCTTTTTACAATAGACTTACAAAAAACTTTTTTTTTTTCTAGAAAAGTACATTTATTTGTATATTTCTTAATATTATTATAAACAATACAATTTATTTACATTAAAAATAATAAATAATCATAGACCTTCAAAATAAAAATGTAGAAAATGTGAACGGAGTGTCTTAACACTACGTTCTTATCCTGCTATATGCAGGATAAAGCGTGAAGCTAAAAAAAAGGCAAAAAATTAAAAAAAAAACTAATACCAATATCATAAATCCTTGTCAATATCATCTTCAAAGCAAGTTTGTGTTTCTATGGAATTAAAATTAGACATATCACTGTCGTGGAAGTCCAAGGTTTGAGTCTCCGTTGAGGTCGTACAGAAGTTGTTTAACAACCCATCACATTTAACCGTTTTGGACAAACAGAAACAAGTTTGAGTTTCCTTTATACTCAGATCAGGCGATTGGGTTTCTGTTGTCAACGTTTCTTTATTAGAACGACTCAAACCAAACTCGTATGGGATCGTTTGAGTTTGTATATCTGACAGAGGAACGCTTTCGGAGAAGAATATGGATTCTTCTTCAGACCTCATGGATAAGATGTCCTCGAACACAGTTTGGGTTGATATCTCATCCTTCTTTGCACCAAACTTCTCCGGTTGCCATGACAATGTGACATCATTCTTCAAATTCTCCAAAAGCGTTTGGGTAGCAAAAGATCTTTTGGGACTGTCACAAATATCTACATCTGGTTCAATTTTTAGTTTTTTTGTATTGGAACTGATAATTCTCTTTCTCTTCTCGGCATTCTCATTTTTGTATTGTTTATGTAATTCTGGATGTTTTCTCAACAAATGCACTAAGAACCTATCATTGGTTTTAAATTCTTTACTGCACAGTTGACACATATATATATATTTACACACACCCATATGCCGTTTGCATTCCGAGTCATTTGAGAAGTTCAAGCCGCAGTGAGTGCATATAAAAACTTTTGACTTATGAACTTTATATATATGCTGGTTTAAATATTTCCTACCACTAAAATACTTTCCATTGCCAGATACTTTGTTGTAAGAACAACTCTCTATACAATAGTACCGTTGAATTATTTTAATTACTTTATTATGTTTTCTATTAAAGTGATTGGATAAATCTGTTTTTTTTATAAAACTCTCCTTACAAATAGGGCAAGGTATATATATTTTTGTGTCCATATTGGGAGCAATAATATCTATATATATAGTGTCGTTTTCTATGAAAGATGATATCGAGTTATTTTGTAAATTGTCATTAGTTTTTGATTCAACTGCTTTTTGGTTCTGAAAATGTATGAATTATTTAAAATGTATAATCTATAGTGAGGATAAAAAAATACCTAAAGAACACATGTAATAATTTGAATGCAGCGGGATTTGAACCTGTGCCTCTTGCAAACGGTTCAAGCGCTCTGACTACTAAGCACTTTATATTAATTTTAATTTCTATTAATTTTCTTTAAATATTTCTTCAGTCTAGATATAAAAAAATAAAACTATAAATGTAAGTATACATATTAATTATTAATACTTAAAAACATTAATTTAAATGCAGCAGGAACCTGTTACTATAATGCATACATATGAACTAAACAATCGATGCCATAAGGCCATCTCTAGGCTTATATATACATATATATTAGTAAATAAAGAAATTAGAACTTACTTTTAGATTTTTTAAATATGAATCACTCTCTCGACATTGTGTTATAAAATTTCTATTTTTAATTATAATATCTTCACAGTTTGCGCACAACAGTTCTGACAGATCATCTGATTTGTTTATCTGAAATAAAATAATATATAGAAGAAACTATGTTGCATTCATAGCACTGATCTACCTCAGATTTTAGAGAGCGGAATTCTAAGTAGTGTCTGGGACTTGCGTCCCAAGTATAGGTTTAAAGGAGCCTCGTAAAAATACATTAACCATGGGAGTGCCACTGTCCTCCTCCACTCATTGACACCAAATTTGAAGTAATTTTAATTGTAAGTATATTACAATACTTAATATATAAAAAAACAAATTAAAAAAAATATCCATAACATTTAAGAGTATAACTTTCTCTAATATAAAGAAAACTTATAAAGCTAAAAAAAACAAAGAAAGCAGAGACGGAGAAAGTAGGGACTAAGCAACGGAGTGTCTTAACACTAGGTTCATATGGGTTCTTCAGTTCCCTCTGCCTACCCTGCCATGTGCGGGATAAAGCGTGAAGCTATTAAACAAAAAAATAAAGCCTATATATATTAAAAATAATACAAAATAATGTACTTGTCACCTGTACATTTGTTAATTTTGAAAAATCTTCAGCAAGGCCCCATTCAATCATGTTCTTCATGTCCCCATAAGACGTAAGGCAGCCTCGACATACTTGCAATGGGTTTGTCATATCGAAATCCGTAGACATTTTTTATTTATTTAATCCCACATTATATTTAAATTTAATTAATAAATAATAAGTTTTATATAAAAAAATATATGTAAAAATTTATTAAATATATGTTATGTAATGTATAATAGTTTTGTTATTTTAAAATAGAATTAATAAAGACGTATATTTTTAAAGTAGTAGTATAGTTTAAATAAAGTTAGTTAAATATTTTTTTATAAAATATAAAGTAAACAAAGTATATCTATATCAGATGATTTTGACATTTGTTTTTTTTTAGAAATTGATGGAGCATAGGTAAATTTTTTACGTTTGTAATGAATCAGGTAGATAAGTAAGTGGGTTCAATTGTATTTTAACCTAATTACATTAATAGAAAATATATAAATAATAAAAGAATAAATATTTAAGAACTGACTTTATAATTAGAAATTTTAAGTAAAGACATGCAAGTCCAAAAATAAAAAAAACTTTTTCAGTATAATATATAACCATACTAAATTAAATAGATAATTAATTACGGGTAAGTAATAAGTTATTATTTTAGGTTCTTACCTACTTTGAACTAATTTTTTAACATATTTGAAGGCTGAATAACCTTCCTGTCAGGTCTATAGAGAAAAAAAAACAAGCTATCACACTGACATTTCATCCGACGCACCGCCAAGTTGTGTTGTTATTGTTATCTAACCTTTAAACTACACGTGCGAAGCAAAATTAGCGACTAAATGTGTCCCTAAAAATGACTGATATACAAATAGAAGAAGTTTATCCAAAAGGCGAAATATACCCTATGATAGTTAATTTCCAAAATGGTTACATTACAGAGAAATTTTCCTCGCAAGATTGTTATATTTTCGACAATTCCTCAACTAAATCCAAAACTTTGGCCACTGAATTAGATGGAGTACTGTACGCTGGAGATGAAGAAACAAATGAAATGGGTAAAACATATATATTAGCTCGAAATAAAATCACTGGCAAGGTACGTTTAATTGAAAGTGGGGTGGTTGACTGTAAACCTGTGCTTAACATGGAGTTAAGTACAGCTCAGTTGCTTGAAACAAGCACTCTGGAACTAAGTAGAAAGTTTGGTTCGAAGAAGCAAAAGCAACAGATGGAACAGAGGGAGAAATTAAAAGTCAATGTTGAAACGGTTACAGAACAAATGCAAAACGCCACTCAAGATATATCTGAGGATCATTTAGATTTATCTACTTACAACAAAACTAATTCTGATGATTTCTACGTACCACCTATTGACAGGACAGTGGATAGTGTTGACGGTGTTTATGATATAAATAAAATTTTAACTGAAGAACAGTTCAACAAAATATATTCAGAATTAGAAGGCAAAGATTATGAGTCAGAAATGCTGCCTGTAATCAAAAACATCATTTCTTCAAAAACATTATCGCCAAAACTGACAGTTCTAGCTGTTTATGCTAATTCATTAATACAACTGTACAATTCAATGGTAAAAGAAATCACAAAGAAAAGTTTTACAATCTGTGTACATTCTGTTACGTTAAATAATTTAATTTTAAATGATTTCATGACTACTTCGAATGGTAGGAAAACGAGACCAGCTCCATTCAAAGATAAATCACTGTGTCACGCTATTGTGTTTCTTTTGTTAGTAAATAACTATAAAATAGACCTAGAAAGTCTGTGTGAAGCGGTCAAAATAACACCAAGTACAGTGTCAAATAAAGTGAGGGTGACAGGCGCATCGGTTGTAACATCTGGAAGCAAAAAGATTATACAACTTAAACTACCATTAAATAAAACAACTTTCAGAAGAAAAAGTGCTAAATTTTAATCATGTTAATATATTACTATATATATATATATATATATAGATATTTACATTTTTCATAACATTTTATTTATCCCATATTGTATTAACGTGTAACAATTTAATTTTATGTTTCAATACTATTTTAAACAAAAATATTTCAATTTAAAGCTGTATATATGATGAAAAGATAATTTTATTTGTAGCTGCCATTGTGGCACTAGTAGCGGCTTCAATTCCCAGCTGAAATATTAATTTCCCTGCAAGGCTTAGACTTTAGGCATAAAACAGAGAATGGTGTCTTAACACTAGGCTCACACTAACACAGCTATATACACACAAGGCTCAGTGGTTAGAGCGCTCGCATGGTTTGCAAGAGGGTGCACATTCAAATCCCACTGTGTTCAAATTTTTATATATTTTCTTTGAGTATTTTTTCTATTAACACTTTAAAAATCATAATATTGACTGTGGACTAACAATTTAAGGAAGTACATATTAATATTTATTTTTCTTTGTCTATTTGTCTAAGTGCTAAAATATATTTTAAAGAAGTATTTTAAATTTAAGGGTGATTAAATTAGCATAACTTATTACTAGTGTAAAATTCTGTAAATAAATTTATATTATGTGCACTTGAACTAGGAACAAGAGGTATTACAGCAAAATAATTTGTTGAAAGATCTCGGCCCGTCTAGAACAATTACTAATTTATTTCTAGAATACACTTACAAGGCGGCACTTACAGAATGTGTTTACAAGAATAGCTTCACTCTTTATCCTGCACATAGCAGAGAGGCAGAGAGAACTACAGGAACCTAGTGTTAAGACGCTGTGCACTACCTTTCGAGGCATTGCTTGTTGAGTGGCGGAACTCTACGCCGTGCTTTGCTTTGTTGACAGAGCGAAGAAAATAATAATGAAATAATCCATCTTCCCTCACAGGAATCGAACCTACACACAGGGCCGTAGTTAAGGGGGGGCATTGTGGGCCAATGCCCTAACTTAAAATCACAATGCCCTATCTTAAAAATATCAAAACTAAGATAAAACACATTATATGTCTACGCAAAGCTATTGAATGTACGAGGGTCAAACTGAAAGTTTTTAGAACTGGCAACTAAAAAGCACTATATTAAAAAAATAAGTTTAAATTTGGAAAATAGAACTCTTTACCAATAATATTGAGTATACATTTCATTCATTTGTCATTTGTTTTACGATTTGGCGGCAAATTGAAAATTGTCTGTGCACGTCAGAATGAATTTAAGCCGAGAAAATTTTCGTGCAATGATTTTTTATGACTTTCGATGTCATATAAGTCAACAAGAAAGTTATGATAGACTTCGATTGGCTTTTTACGATGAAGCCCCATCTCGTGCCACAGTTTACAACTAGTTTAATGAATTCAAACGTGGTTGAACTAATCTCACCGATGATTTGCGTGAGGGACGGCCTTCTACTGCGACGACTGAAGATAATATCAGTATTGTGCGGCGTATGATAGAGACTGACAAAAGAGTGACCTATCAGCAGATTCGGACAAGTCTAGGCATAGCTATGAGTCAAGTGCACTAAATCCTCCATGAACATTTAGCGGTCAGGAAGCTTTGTGCCCGCTGGATACCGCATAATTTGACCGAGGCTCAAAAACTCCGCCGTGTTGATTGGTGCCGAGAAATGATCCAAAAACTTAACGGAGGTGACTCAAATGCTGTGTTCGACGTACTAACGGGTGACGAAAGCTGGATTTACTGTTATGATCCGGAAACCAAAAGACAGTCTGCTCAGTGGGTGTTTCTTTCCGAAGAGTTGCCAACTAAAGTGAAGAGAGGTCGAAGTGTTGGAAAAAAGATGGTGGCCTCGTTCTTCGGAAAGACAGGTCATTACGCGACAGTTGTCTTAGAGGATCAGAAAACGGTTAATGCAGAGTGGTACACTAACAACTGTTTGCCACTTGTCTTGGAAAAAGTTCGAGAGAAACGACCTCGCAGCAGGATCCTCCTTCATCACGACAATGCCTCGTCGCACACCGCCAGGCAAACGATCGACTATTTGGCGACCTTAGACGTGGAATTACTGGGTCACCTGACGTATAGCCCCGACCTCGCACCCTGCGATTTTTATTTATTCCCGAAAATAAAAGAAAAACTTCGAGGAAAACATTTTATGGACGCCGAAGAAGCAGTGGCTGCGTTTCAAAACGCCGTTGAAGAGACCCCTAAGGCCGAGTGGGCAAGGTGCTTTTCTGGTGGTGGTGGTTTCAAGGAGCTTTTCGGACGCTATTTTGAAAAGTTATAATAAAACTAATAACTTGCTAGAATCCTTAGTTTTTGATTTTCTAAGAACTTTCAGTTTGACCCTCGTACCTATATCACTTTAGGTGAACGATTAAGGGGCCCGTGCTTCGAGGGCAGATAAGTTATAATATTTTATTTACCTACATGTAACCAATGCTGCCCTTCTTCAAATTTGACTCTAGCTACAGCCCTGCCTAACTTTATATATAATCTTGTCGTGTCGCTCTACGTCACGACAAGATGATATATAAAGTTTTTTTAATATACCACACAGGTTCTTTCTCTCTAAGACTGGGTTATTAAGATGTTCCTATAATCAAATGTCAATGAGAAAATATTTATATATCCCTTAAGTGAGATTTGAATCTGTAACTTCCATATCTTATTTATTTATTTATCATACTCTATTGCACACATAGGTAAAAAACAAAAACCGTTACAATACAAATAGAAATTAATAAAACATCACTGTGCAATGGTGGCCTTATCACTAAAAGAGATTTCTTACAGGCAACCACGAAAATAAGGAATTTAAGTAACTGGAGAGCAGAGAGGCGCAAAAAATACGTAGTGCTTACATTAACAAAAAAAAATGGTTGCCTGTAAAGTGGGTTTTACGGGCGAAAATTTTACGTGACAACGTCTTTTTCTCGGTAGAATATTTATTGATATGAATAATAATTATAATATAAATTGCACAAATTTTAACTATAGAAAATATATTTTGTTTACTAAAACATTGTACATGTGTCAAGTGATACGCGCGGCGGACCGATCATAGTTCGGTGACAGTTGACACATCGTTACGTTACCGGGCGTTACACTTTTTCATATGTGACTCCGAGCCGCAACCTAATTTAAGACGTTGTCACGTCAAAATTTAAATACACATGACACATACGTATAAATAGATACATACATACATACCAATCTTAATTTCAAAAGACAGTATAGACAAGATTATTTATTTTTAATATACATTTATTGAATAAAAAAAGCTATGACCTATGATTATTCAGTCTTATTCCTGCAACATTACAACTTTCTAATTGGAATTCAATTATATATATGCTTAATAATAAGTAAAAGTAAAAAAAAAACAGCTTAATACATTTTTTTTATTATAATTTTTTTTTTTTAGCTTCACGCTTTATCCCGCACATGGCAGGGTAGGCAGAGGGAACTGCATGAACCATAGGAACCTAGTGTTAAGATACTCCGTTACTTAGTCCCTGCTTACTCCGTCCCCACTTTCCGCCGTTTTCGAGGCATTGCGTGTTGAGTGGCGGAACTCAACGCCGCGCTTTGCCTTAGATGCCAGAGCGAAGAAAATGGAAATAGAAAAATCCATCTTCTCCGACTGGGGATCGAACCCAGTAACCGTCGCGTTACAGGCAGACGTTGCGCCTCTGCGCCACGACAATAATAGCATGACAAAAAATCAACATTAATATTCTGGGCTTACAATAAACACACACACACACACATATATACCTACATATATCATCTTTCTAATAGTCCATTATATGAGGAAGGCTAAAGCTATAGGCTATATACATCAAGTTATATTAGGCACTTACAATATGATATATATATATATATATATATATATATATATATATATATATATATATATATATATATATATATATATATATATATATATATATATATATATATATATATATATATATATATATATATATATATATATATATATATATATATATATATATATATATATATATATATATATATATATATATATATATATATATATATATATATATATATATATATATATATATATATATATATATATATATATATATATATATATATATATATATATATATATATATATATATATATATATATATATATATATATATATATATATATATATATATATATATATATATATATATATATATATATATATATATATATAATTACATTACAATTGTCATTAACATATCTAAACACATAATTATTAAATTATGAATCAAAATCTGCAAATGCATCTGAATCATTATCCTCAAATCCATAAATCAAACGCTACACTCATGGAGAACAAGGCTCGATTTTAATATTTAAATCAATTTCTTCTTTCAAATCAAACGTAGTACTTTCCGGCTCCATGGTTTCATTGTATTGGGATTCATCGCTCATTTCCGCTGTACATAGTTCCGACAAGTACAGCTTAGCCTTAGACACGTCGAAGGTCAGCCTATACCTCTGTATGGCAAATTCTAGGCTATTATAGGAATTTTTGCAGAATTCGCACTTAAAAATTATAGAATCGCGTAAATTTTTCATTTTTTCATAATGCCCTATGTAATAATCGTCGTTAAAGTTCTTCAGGCATTCGCCACAATCGATTGAGAGTACGCGTTTCCTCGACCCATAAGTTGCTAGCTCGTCCACGTTGAACTCCTCGTGGAACTTCTTGATATGACGCTTCAAAGTTTTCCTTGTACTGAAATCTTTCATGCATATAATGCAACGCGGAAGCGTTTTTTGTATGGGCAGGTTTTGATGGAACTCTTCGTTGTGGAGATCGAACTTCTCCTGACCTTTAAAAACCAGGTTGCACTCTTTGCACTTATAGATCTCGTCCTTAGCCAAATGTTTCGTCGAAAGATGAATCTTTAAAGCTTCGATAGATGTGAACGAAACCGAACACATATCACAAGGATGGGTATTCATATTGAACGAATGGAGCAATTTTAGATGGATTTTACAAGATTTCGCCGATTCGAAGCGTTTCTCGCATATATGGCACTGTGGGAACAACGTGGAATTCGGATGTTTTGTCCTGACGTGTTTGCGAAGACTTCTCTTCTCCTTAAAGAGAGTTTCACACTCTATACACTTATATCTCTGCATACCCAAATGGGTATATTCTATATGCCTTCGTATATTCCTCTTGGATTTGAACTGCTTATCACAGTAGTCGCATTTCGACCAAGCGTCATTATTATGGACGATCTTGATATGAGACGCCAAATAGTATTTATTATTGCAGTTTTTGAAGCAAATCTGACATTTAACTGCTTCGTCTGTAGTGTGTTTGAGCTTCATATGATGTTTCAAAGACCTATCGCTATAGTAAATCCTGTCACAGTGTATACATCTATATGAGTCTACATCCTCGAAATTAGTTGACGTTATATTGGAATCTGCTATTTGGGCCTGGGGATGGAAAATACGTATGTGGAAGTCTAAACTGGAGATGTCTGTGAAGAGTTTATCGCAATGACTGCAACTGTTTACATTTTCCGGTGGCAGACATATATTTTTGTGTTCATACATAGTTTCTTTGCTGTAGAACTTGTTGAAACACACGTTACATGTGGACAAGCTGTACTCTTTGTCGTGGAGAGATCTCATGTGATCTTTCAAATCGTAAACCGTTGAGAAGGAATTGATGCAGAATTCACAATTGTAGTACAGCAGCTTTTGTTTATCACTATTTTGGTTCACACGCCATGTTTTCAACAGAGTTTTCCTGCAATAGTTGTAAAAGTCTTGGAACGAGTGATTCTGCTTGGTGTGCTGTCGCAAATTGGGCTCGCTTTCAAACGTCATTTCACACAAATCACAAGAGAACAAAAACTTATACGGCTCAGTGTAATTCTCATTTGAGCTAGAGTTATAGCAGAAATTATATAAATCCATGTTGTAAATTTCTTTAGAGTGCTGAGTCTTCGCGTGTCGCCTTAAGCTCTGATTGGACGTATACACTTTGGGACAAATGTCGCATTTAAACTCTTCTTTCTCCCCATGTTGTCGTTCAACATGGCGTTTCAGATTTCTATTATTAGAATACGCTTTGTCACACAAAGGGCACTTGATTAGCTTAAAATTATTTGTATGCATAGATTGTATATGGGCTATGAGAGACTGTTTCCCTCTAAAGCTCCGTTGGCAATCGTTACAAGTCGGATATTCCACACCAGGTGCATGTAACTGATTCTTATGCCGCTTCAAATTCCGCTCAGTCGTGAAAGTCTTGTTGCAAATCGGACACCTTATATCCTGCCTCCCACCTTGCAAATGCACAGTAATCATGTGTGAGTTTATATTCTGTTTCCTTGTAAATATTCTGCCGCAGAGATCACATTCTGGTAAACCTTGGCTGAATCGATTGTGACCTCTCGACAGATGGAGTTGTAAGCCGGCTGGACTGCCGAATCTCTGGTCACAGATATCGCAATAACATGATGAATTTAAATGACAGTTCTCTATATGGGTTTGTAGATTATATTTTCTCGTGAACGAGCGACTGCAGTGATCGCAGACGTAATCTTGGCTGGACATAGTGTCTGGAATAAAAAAAAATGGGAGTGAGATTTTTTTGTCTTCATGTTTTATCCCGCACATGGCAGGGTAGGCAGAGGGAATAGCAGGAACCGTAGGAACCTAGTGTTAAGACACTCCGTTGCATGGTCCCTGCAGGGAATGTCAATTCAAATAATTGTATTCAAAATAACAATATGCAATTTATTTTTTTGAACATCAATAACATTACCACTGGTTCTTTAAAGTTAATGCCTCAGACCTGAGAAGATCCGGCGCAAGAAACTCATTGGAATATTTTTTTTAAAACGGTCATAGAATTTTTTACACTAATTCATTTTTGACAATGACATGTTTGAAACAGACTGGAGCGAGCATTTCATTCCCAAGGTGTGATGTCATTTAAAATATCATTAATTAAGTAATAACCTTCTAACATTAATTAAGTTAATACTTAACAAAAATCTTTTCACAAAATAATAAATAATGTTTTGAGGCTGAGAATGAAGTGATGTACCAAGTTGTGTTACTATTAGCCTTCTTACAAATTTGCTGTTTAAAGCATTCCATTTGAAGAATTGAACTAAACTGATACACTTACTAGGAATGCCCAATGAAAAAAAATGTGTGTGTGTGTGTGCATGTGGGTGTGTGTAAATTTGAAGCACTGTCTGTTATCATTTTATTCAATGATTAATTAAAATAGCCTTTAAAAATTATTTAAAATATCTTTGTCTTGAATTAATTTAGAATATTTTTTTATTCTTCTAACATAAGAATATATTGGGTCATAACTGTCTGTGTATTTTAGTAAAAAGTTGTGAAAATTTTAAATGTCACATTTCTAGAAAATAGAATAGTTGACCAAAAAAATCTTACTAATGTTATGCCATTACTTTTTCCCTTTATTTTTTTTATTCTATATCCATACTGACAAAAGTATAAGTTCTTTATAATTTTAGCACATACTAGCAGAAGCGAGAAAAGCCATAAAAATGGTAAACTTGCATACTTAAAGCAATATTCCACTTGCAGATAGTAATTGAAATACTGGTGTCTTGACATTCTTTTCTTTATGAATGTAAAATCCACCATGAGTTCCATTGAAATATGTTGAAAACCATATAATAGTTCTAGGATTGACAGTTAAAACTGAGTGTATCTTATCTGGATAAAAACTGAAAGACTGTACTAGTTTCCTTCAAAAAGATTCTCAAAGGTTCATATTGACAAGGCACTATCTGACTACTCCACATTTTTTTTAGCTTCACACTTTATCCCGCACATGGCAGGATAGGCAGAGGGAACTGCAGGGACAGTGGGAACCTAGTGTTAAGACACTCCGTTGCTTAATCCCTGCTTTCTTTGTCCCAGCCCCACATTACATTTATAACATTGAGATGTACATTATTATTTTTTTATATTAGTAAAATGTAAGTCAAAAGAACAATACTAAAAAATAACTTTATAATATTTTCCACATAGGCTTTAAAAAATTCAAATGCTATATTTTAAAATGGATTTTCTAAATCAATTTATTTAAAATGTTGTTTATATTTAATTAAGTATAAAACTGATTAATTAACCAATTTACCTATAGCATTATTATCATTAAATTATTATTAGCATTAAAGCAATAATATTTAAGGATACGGATAGTGTTATATAACGTATATATAATATCAAAAATTAAATATCTAATATAACATTTGCTTTAGACTTACAATATATATAGGCTCGGCTTTCCTTTTTTACCTAGGCTCCATACTTATTGAATTAATAACTCCACTGAAGTATTGTTGTTGTATATTAAATTAATTAATAAATACACATTAAACATGCTGATTAATATGTCTTTAACTTTCTCAGTTAAACAAAGAAACTAATTAGCATTTATTTCAATTTATTTTCGTATTCAACACGGTTGTTTGACAGTTTATTGACATTACTTTCCTATTGTAACGAATAATTGGACTGAAATATTTTATTTTAAATTTACTAACCGTACAAGTATCCGATTTATAAATAAATAAATCATAAATTGGAAATAAATATTGCATTGTTGAAAGTAATGTTATTTTACAAACCGAATTATAAAATAATAGGTTATTACTAAAATTATTAATAAAATAATTGGTAAACTGTTTAAATTGACAAACGTTTCAAAAGTAGAAAAACACCACGATTAGCGATCATTTCGATTTTTGACATTATTTTGGCTTAACTAAATTAACAAGAGCATGATTCTCGTAATAAGATAATTTAATTATTACACCATTATATATATGAACTGCCATCTTTGCAAAGGTAAGAAAATATTTATCTTATCATTATTATTTTCATGTTAGATTACATACAATGAATAAAAAGTACAAATTTATAAAATAATCTGTATTATCTCAAATTTTACTCTGAATAAAATAGATCTAATATTACTACATTATATAAAAGCGATCATAATTATTATTTTAATTAAATTAAAAGCAGAGTCTAAATAAACCGTCATTTTGACCGATCTGAAGTTAGTTTATTATTGCACCCGCAACAACTTCAGGCCGGTCGCCATTTAAGCCACGAAGTACGTACGCGACACAAGTTCTGTTATTAGGTTATAATGTTATAATAATTAATTAAATGTGCAACGAAATAACAAATAAAAACAATAAAACGGACAATACTATTGTAAATAACAATACACATAATAAATGTGCACACCGAGTGAGTATATGAAACGTTTAAATAAAATGTATATGCACACGTGCTTTATTAAATCGTTTAAACTGTTATACACGTAGATGTTGTTCTAAATGTATATAAAGATATGTCGGTCAAACATTATTTTTGTTTGTAGGCGGTCTATTTTAGTGCGTAGTTGGCACAGACATTTTTCTAAGAACGATATTGTTATTATGAAAATTCACTTAGAAAGTTTATGGCTTGATCAACTTTTACTTTTGCAGTAGAGTATTATATGTAGATTATTTACATTTACAAATTTTATTAATTATGCTCATTAATTAATTGTTCTTATTAAATAACATGTAATATTTAAAAAAATATATTTATTTAGTCAAAAGAGTTTTATAATACTGTTATATTTGTGTTTAAGTTGCACTTTCACATATTAACTTGATACAAATGTGCTTATAAATTTACATATATATACATTAATTATATACATATATATACATATATATAAATATAAAATAGTGACAAATTTCAAAACTAATTTCTTGTACTGTGAGATTTTTAATTAATAATTATAAAAAATAAACCTGTTTCTTTATAAAATAAAATTTTATTTATGGCTTACATTACTTTATTGAAATACTAAATCAATTAGTTTTCGAATTTTTAATGCTAGTGTGTTAAAACAATGTTCATTTCATATATATACTTTTTTAAACTTCTTTTCTGGAACAGTCATATAATTGGATAGGCAAAGGGGGGAACCTTGTTAAGACATTAGATTCCCTTCTTCTTCTTCTTCTTCTCTTTATTAATGGCGTTTCGAGCGTGCCAGTTGAGCACAATTCACTTCGCCAATGTCATGTTGAATGGAGAACACAAAGATTCCCTAATATTTCAAGATGTCTCATGACAGTTGACTGTTAAGTGATAACTAATTGATCTGCATCTCATATTACTGAAGCGAGGATATAAAAAAATTAATGCAATTTGGAATGGAACTCACATGTATTATTTCTTTTATTTATTATAAAGTATGAAAGATAAAGTCGCAGGGTCTATATTTATGTGTCGATTTTGATTTTATTGGTCTTCTAAGACAGTAAATTGCCATATTATAGTCTTAGGGCTTACTTTTTTATTACTTTAACTATTGAAACAAGGTACATAGTTATAATGTTACAAATTTTGTCTTATTAATAGTATTTTTTAATTTTATAATTAAGAAATGAACTATGCCTGTTAAGTTGTAAATTTAATCATCTTACACAGCCAAGAATTAGTTGTTATTGTTAGTGGAAAATAAAAATGGCTTTTGTCTCTTCCGAGGGTTTTTATTTCACAACTGTTACCATCACATTTATATTCAGAGACTACAAAAAGGTTGCAAGAAGGGAAAAAACTACTTAGGATTCTGTGAATTAACTGTACAAGTGTCTATTGTGTTGTAGGAAGAAGAGCTCAAAGAAGCGCTCACTTCCAATCCAAGTGTAGGTTTAAAGGGGCCCCTTTAAATTTTGCCTCTTACTTCCGCTGTCTTAGCTCCTCTCACTACCTACAAATTCTAAATGATTCCACTGGTGCCACCTTGAAAATGGTTTCGAGAAATTAACTTGTAATAGTTCTCGTCAGGCTGAGATCTATATACCTCTCACGTCTACTTCCACTGCATAGAAATTAAGTCTAAACCTAATTCTTGTCAGTATGTTAGTGAGATTGAAATATTTATAATATTTCTCGATATTTGTTTCCTACACAACTCTTTCTACGTTTCAACTCTAAATTCTGCATTAGTTCTAAATATGTGTTTTTTTACATTATTATTTTCTTTTACAGCTATGAAGACAAATGGTTACAATTATTGACGGACAGACAAGCTACCCAAAAAACTTATGACAACAGTGCCTCAAAGTTGATTATAGCTAGATATTAAAATATATTTTATTTGCTGTTAAATATTTTAATAGTCTATGGTTAGGAAGGATATATTAAATTGCGAGTGTTGCCAGTATGAAAATACCAGAGACATCGGGAAATGTTGGACCTTATTATGAGGAGAATGGACAGTGGCAAGTATGTCATCGTTTAATTAGTATTAGTTCTTATTATTTATTTTTCTATATATATATTTTTTGCAATTTGGATTTGTGTGTTTGCTTACATTATGGTTGTTGTATGGGTTCGATTCCTATTCGGGAAAATTAGATTTTTCATTTCCATTTTCTTTGCTCTGGCAACTAGGCAAAACGCGGCGTTGAGTTACGCCACTCAACACGCAATGTCTCTAAAAAGGTAGACAGCAGTGATTAAGCAACGGAGTGTCTATAATAATAATAATATAATAATAATAATAACTTTATTGAAAAAACATTTAGGCATGACACAATTAACCTTCTTGAACTTAACTTAAACTATTACAATGTTTTCCATTGGTTGGAGTGCATTATGGCTTTAGCAATTTTAAAATTTTTGATTATCTTTGGCCCGTCTAAACACTAGGTTCCTATGTTAACTGCAGTTTCCTCTGCCTACCCTGCCATGTGCGGGATAAAGCGTGAAGACAAAAAAAAATCATCACTTCCTTCTCTGTCATAAACACTTAAGATTTTTTTTGGAAATTCTGTTTAACATAGACAAAATAGTAATAACATCACTTGAAATATATTAATTTTCTTGAGTTAGGATTTAAAGATGGGTACTAGCAGGTATATAGTTATTAAGTAATATAACTGATTTAATAAAGAAGTTTTTGGTAGTCGAAAATGTGAACTAAATTTTTTAATGGCAACACAAAGCATGGTATTTTTTTTTTTTTGCTTTTTTAGCTTCATGCTTTATCCCGCACATGGCAGGGTAGGCAGACGGAACTGCAGGGACCGTGGGAACCTAGTGTTAAGACACTCCATTGCTTAGTCCCTGCTTTCTCCGTCCCCGCTTTCCGCCTTTTTCGAGGCATTGCGTGTTGAGTGGCGGAACTCAACGCCGCGCTTTGCCTAGTTTGCCAGAGCGAAGAAAATGGAAAATAGAAAAATCCATCTTCTCCGACTAGGGATCGAACCCAGAAACCGTCGCGTTACACGCAGACGTTGCGCCTCTGCGCCACGACGGTCCTCATTTCATCAGTTGTTTTTCTTTTGTAGTTAAAACAAAATTAAATAATCAACTATATTCCCACTCGGGGAAGATGGATTTTTCTATTTCCAATTTCTTCGCTCTGGAAACTAAGGCAAAGCGCGACGTTGAGTTACGCCACTCAACACGCAACGCCTCGAAAATGGCGGAAAGCGAGGACGAAGAAAGCAGGGATTGAACAACGGAGTGTCTTAACACTAGGTTCATATAGTTCCTGCAGTTCCCTCTGCTTATCTTGCCGTGTGCGGGATAAAGCGTGAAGCTAAGAAAAAACAAGTATCTCATTTTGCCCATTCTCCCCCCATTTTCCAGCAAAACGGTGTAATCATAGACAGCGGTGTGGGTGGCGGAGTGGTTGGCAGCGGCGACGCTGGTGTGAGACCGGTGTACCCAGTTCAAATACCGAGAGGGCATATACCTGGTATGTACAGTATATATTTATTTTTAGAAAGTATTTACTAATAAGGTAAACTTAAAATGCTTAACTTGAAAAGAAAATGGAACATTTTGTAGATTTAACTAAAGATATATATGTTGTGGTAAGGGTAGAAAAATATTTGAAGAAATCATTTAAAAATTTGAATGCAGCTGGATTTGAACGCGCACCCTCTTGCACACCGTCTAAGCGCTCTGACCACTAAGCCATACGTTCTTGATCACGCCGCGTCGAAACTCATATGCTTTATACAACATGTAGGCTTTGTGTGTTAAGTATTTTTTTGAAGATATATATTATTTAATTTTTTTTTAAGGCTGTCATGGCGCAGATGCGTAAGCGTCTGTCTGTAAACGCGACGGTGTGAGGGTTCGAGTCCCACTCGGGGAAGATGGATTTTTCTATTTCCATTTTCTTCGCTCTGGAAACTAGGCAAAGCGCGGCGTCGAGTTCCGCCACTCAACACGCAATGCCTCGAAAAACGGCGGAAAGTGGGGACGGAGAAAGCAGGGACTAAGCAACGGAGTGTCTTAACACTAGGTTCATATGGTTCCTGCAGTTCCCTCTGCCTACCCTGCCATGTGCGGGATAAAGCGTGAAGCTATAAAAAAAAAAGATATTTTTGCATATTTATATATAATTTAAAATATTTTCATATAATTTCAGGTCCATACGTGATGGCGGGAGCGTATTACCCACCAGGGGCGTATCCCCCACCCCAAGATGACTTTGCAGACTACATGTGGATGGAGAACGAGGAAGAATTTGATAAACAGGTATACGGAGAATTGGTGAATATTTGTTTTTAGTCCATATTGTACTAGAGTTTGCTGGCTTTGCCTATTTTAATTAAATATATATAACTTTGATGTTAAATGTATACTAGTAATAGGTCATTGTGGCACAGGGTTGTGGGTTTGATTCTCATTTATGGTATAGTGTATGATTAAAACTCTTGAAATTTTATATATAAATATAATAATTACAATTATTATTTATTATATGCAGCGCAGCTCTTGTCAAAACTACCTATAGACTTAAATATAATAATTAATTGTGTTTAAATACTGATGACGTAAACATCTCGTACTACAACAATACTATAGAACGTTGTCAATCTGTCGCCTTTCGTTCAAAAAATAACCGAATGAGAAAGAGCTATATCTCCGTCCCGCTCTGACAGTACAGTGTACGCTCGCGTCATACTTCACTTGACTAATGGCGTTGTATTTTGGAACAATAATTTAATTATTTATTTTGTTTGAAACAACATTACTTATCTTTTTGAAAATATTACTTATTTTACAATTTTACCAAGTTTATAAAATTAAGCTAATGCTATGGTTTAAATTAAGATTGTGAGTACATTTTCGGTTAATTCCAGGTCATGCAGCAGTTGGAAGAGGAAGCTTTAATGGAACAGTGTATTGAAGCTATGCTGGAGGATGAGCAGAGGGAACAGCGGCACAAGCCTAACACAAATGGACACACACACTGTCCTATGTATGTGAACGTTATTAAATACCCCCTTTTTTTTCTCTCTATAGCCTGCATATGGCTGTAGGCAGAGAGTTTAGTGTTAAGACACTCCGTTTCCTATTTTGAAGGTTATTAATTAACTATGATATTTGTATGGATAGATGAAAGTAATATTTTATTTGATATATTGTGCTGGCAAATATAGACTGATATATAGATCCCATAAAGACCCTAAGATAGAGTGAATCTCTTTTATTAGGTCTTCACGCTTTATCCCGCATATAGCAGGGTAGGCAGAAGGAACCGCAGGAGCAGGAACTGTAGGAACCTAGTGTTAAGACACTTCCCTGTTGTGTGAATCTTTATTCACAATTTTCATAGAAATATTTGCTTACACTATAATTTTCTGAAGAGAAGTCGTCTGAAAGAGGCATCATGAAGACCGCTTGTGAACCATCATTACGTCATCCTACCTTTATGCTTAGTAGTTATATTTAAAATCTTTTAATACAAGTACTAAGCAGCCCGCTGAGTTTCTTGCGCCGGTTGTTCTCAGGTCTGAGGCATTAACTTTAGCGAACCGGTGGTAGGGTTTTTGACGTTCAAAAAATGAATTATGTATTCTCATTTTGAATAAAATTATTTAAATTTGAATTTTAATTTTGATTTAAATTTAGGTCTAGCAACGGTCAATCGTCCCTGTCTTTGGAGGAAGCCGTTTCAAGATCCACATTGAATCCTTTGGCAGCTGAGTTTGTGCCGAGTAGAGCGAGATCTCAGCCAGGTATTTATATATATAATTTTTTTTATTTATTTCTTTTTCACGCTTTATCCCGCACATGGCAGGGTAGGCAGAGGGAACTGCAGGAACCATATGAATCTAGTGTTAAGACACTCCATTGCTTAGTCCCTGCTTTCTCCGTCCCCGCTTTCCGCCTTGTATATGTAAAATAACTGCAATTTATAAGAGAATATAGTTATTTACACTATCAAAACATAAAATAATATATAACTATTTATAATGGCTGAACCGATTTTTATAAAACTTTCACTTTACCATGGATTTCTTTTTTTTTACTCTTCTGCACAGATTAAATATTGTTTATAAAATGATCATTTTTATTTTTATGCTGTTTTAAAAGTAAGTTCTATATTCTTTTATTCGCAATCCATGTAGTTAGAACAATTAAATAATAATGAGAAGAAACTGCTTAGTGTTCCATGGATTCACCATGCCCATCGTGTTGTAGGAAGAGGAGCTCCGATCAGCGCTTGGGACTTGCGACCCAAGTGTAGGTTTAAAGGGGCCCCTATAAAATGCATTAACACTCACCTTCACTGTCTAAAACTAATTTGTATACTGAACCAACCTCTGTTGAAACGTTTTTATTATTTTTTATACTTTCAAATCGTTAAATAAGAGAGTGCACTTAATAGTAGTGCATATTTATTTTATTATCTGTATATTTTTTCAGAGGAACCTCAAGAAAGCGGTGAAAATAAAGCGAAAGTAGACAGTCCGAAGGAAACCACAGAGCCAATAAATCAAGTTGAGAGCAAAGAGAATGTTAAGCAAGAAGGTGTGTATGTATGAATTTGTAATTTTAATTATTTGTCATAACCTAAAATAAATATTTAAAAAATACTAAAACAATATATATTAAAAATTTGATCAATAACTTGTATAAAGCGATGACGAACGTATGGCTTAGTAGTTAGAGCGCTTGCACTGCATACAAGAGGCAGGGGTTCCAATCCCGCTGCCTTCATTTATATTTTTATCTATATATATATATATATATATATATATATATATATATATATATATATATATATATATATATATATATATATATATATATATATATATATATATATATATATATATGTATATATATATATATATGTATATGTATATATATATATGTATATGTATATATATATATGTATATGTATATATATATATATATATATATATATATATATATATATATATATATATATATATATATATATATATATATATATATATATACATATACATATATATATATATATATATATATATATATATATATATATATATATATATATATATATATATAATATATATATATATATATATATATATATATATATATACATATATATATATATATATATACATATACATATACATATATATATATATATATATATATATATATATATATAATATATATATATATATATATATATATATATATATATATATACATATACATATACATATACATATATATATATATATATATATATATATATATATATATATATATATATATATACATATACATATATATATATATATATATATATATATATATATATATATATATATATATATATATATATATATATATATATATATATATATATACATATATATATATATATACATATATATATATATATATATATATATATACATATACAATATATATATATATACATATATATATATATATATATATATATATATATATATATATATTTTAATTGTTCTTTTTTAAATCGCAAAAATATTTTATATATTATTTATTTATTTTTTTTTAATTTAAAATGCAATTTGTCTCACCTCATAGTAATTGAACTTGTAGCCAGCTTACAAACAGATGGTGACTTTGACCAGATTACTTTTTAATGTTATGTGAAATTGTCATTTGATGTTGAGAAGATGTTTTTAAGGAGTTTTCTTTTATTAATCTGTGATTTTATATTGATCTTTTTATATTGTTTTCACTATTTATTTTACTAATTACAATATTATTTATATATAATGTAATAATATATATATTTTTATTTGAGGACCGTCGTGGCGCAGAGGCGCAACGTCCACCCTTAACGCGACGGTTTCTGGGTTCGATCCCCAGTCGGGGAAGATGGATTTTCATCGCTCTGGCAAACTAGGCAAAACGCGGCGTTGAGTTCCACCACTTTACACGCAATGCCTCCTAAAAAGGCGGAAAGCAGGGACTTATCAACGGAGTGTCTTAACACTAGGTTCGCACGGTTCCTGCAGTTCCCTCTGCCTACCCTGCCATGTGCGGGATAAAGCGTGAAGCTAAAAAAAAAAGAAAATAATATTTTTATTTTATCTATAATGTATATTGTTATAGAAAATTATTAATAGAAATTAGGTTATGATTTTGAGGTACACATTTTTTAAATATTTTGTTGAAAATATTCAATGCTCTATAAGTTAGGTTAAAACTTTTCAAAAATTTTCTTCAACTTTATTTTCTTTTCATTATGACACAGAACCCATACAACCCGCACAACCCACTGATCCACCGGAAGTCAGCGCAGCGGATGTACAGCCAATAGAAGATAAAGATAAGAAAAAAGATACTAAAAAAGATTTAAAGAAACCGGAAACTAAGAAAGCAGTCAAAACGAAACCGATACCTACAAAAGACAATAGTAAAGTGCAGAAGAAGAAAGAAGCGAAGAAAGAGGAATTCAAAGAGGACAATGTGGAAGTTGTGAAGGTATAATTGTTTTTTTTTTTTTTGCTTCACACATTTATATCGAGCCTGGCAGGATAAGGTGGTGTACATATATGTATATATGTATATGTATATATGTATGTATGTGTGTGTGTGTAATTTTTTTATTATAAATGTATTATAAATATTGTTCCGTTCTGACGTCAGCTTAATTTATATACATGTTTATCAGTTGACATTTGGTTTTATGACTTAATGACGTCATATAATGGCGGCATCTATTTGAAGATACAGATTAAAATATTTATGCTTTTGATGTGAATTTTAAAGTCGTTTCTTATCTTAATTAGGTTTTTTTTATACAATAAAATACTTAGACCTTTTGGTAGGTTTTGGTATTAGCACAGTAGTGCACAGTATGCCTGTTAGAGCATTGTTAGTTCGATTCTCGCTTATTGAAATGCGTTTTGTTGTCCCTCTACAAGACAAATTGCGGCGTTAAGTTCCGCCACTCAACACTGGTAATGGAGAGTTTTGAAACTTCGTCCTCTCTGCCTATCATGCTATAGCTCGAAACTTTTAAAAATTTTGCTTGTTCAGTAATTATTTTTTAAAAATATATAAATATTAATAAAAATTTGTAAATGTTCTTATTTATGATATAAATTGATAATAAATTTTATATATATTACTATATTTTATTTTATTTTATTTTTATTGAATTTGTCAGAAAAATATCGTATACTATGAAACTAATAACAAAAGTACTATTTTTTTGCTTTTTTTAGCAACCATCCCCTCCATCTGAAGATTCTCAATCTGGCTTCAAACCCATCAACTACGCAGCAGCGGCGAAAGCCCCAAACCCAAAAAACCAACGTCACCCACTATGGAACCACCCGTAGAGAAACAGAAACCGGAGAAAACGGAGAAGAAACCACTCAAGGAGAAACCCAAGGCGGATAAACCCAATGTACAAAGAAAGAACTCGGCTAAATAATGTTTAAATATGAATCTATGTACAAAACGTTTTCATTTTATTTTCTGTATATAGTTTGTGATATAATTAAGAATTTGCAATTTTTTTTTCCTTTTTTGTGCAAGTTTTGGTGGGAAAATTAAAAAAAAATAGTGTATAGATAATAATCCTAATATTAAATAAATAAGATAAATAGATATGTTACTATTGTTTAGTTGATTCGTGGTATTGTTGTAAAAGAAACAAAAAAGTAATATTAATAATAATAATAATAAGCATAATATTTTTTAATCTGTCAATATTATAGTGTTGTGGGTTCGGTGAGTTTGACATGTGTCAATTGTTTATCTATATTTTTTTAATGTGAATTCGAACCTGCGATCCGTAGTAATGGGCGTAGTTTTTTTTTTTTTGTTATTTTTACAACGACTATCGATTTTATTATTACTATTACTATATATAAAAAAGTATATAAAAGTCCATTAATTAAAAAAAATACATTTTTTTTTTCATTGAAAATGTACGATAAAAAAAATGCACGCGTTGTGTTTGAGGGTATTCTATAATTTAGCACTAAGTTGAAATTAGCATAGAATTTTAGGATGTTTAGACGAAAATAACTTTTATTTTATATATATATGATATATGTTTATGCGGAAATTTAGGCCGGGCGCGGTTTTTTTTTCTTATTTTTTAATAGTTGTATTAATAATTCTTTTAATTTAATATTTTCATTAGACCAATCTATTTTTGTCATTTTTTTTGCTTAGGCTGAATAGGGACAGCTGGCACAAAAAATTTCGATCTTTGTCATATTTTCTTTTTTTTTATTATTATTATTATTTTAATCTATATTTTTCTGACTTTCATTTGACAGTTGAAACCGCGCGCTTTTCGGCCGAATATTTATAAAGTATTCAAATTAATATTTGATAATAAAATTCGGATAAAATTTGCTAGATTTATAAATATAACGCCATATTGGTAATAAATAATAATTAATTATATTATTTAGTTGTAAATTCCCGCCGTGGTGTTTGTTATGGAAACATTTTAGCGCGTGAATATAAAAATATGAAAATGCAAAAATAAATGAAATATTGAGGTAAATAATTTTTTTATTATTAATATTATAGTGCAAGTTGTGTAATTTATATATAGTTTGCATTAATATGTGAAAGATGATTTGTTTAATTATTTAATTCATTAGTTTATGAAATGTATACACAATATATATGTATTGGCCCTATATGTTATTTAGAAATATATTATATTAATTTATGTATATGTGGTTTAAATTTGACATATGTTCAAAAGTACAAAACCTGTCAAAGCAATAAATCACGAGAATTCAATCTCTAATGAAGATGATGGTGAAGATAATATGATGATGATGTTGTTGAATGATGAAGATAATATTAAATATATTCTTTATTTATCCAAAAGAACATAATATATGTAAATATGTATTTTACATAGACTTGCACTAATAGTTTAAATATAAATTAATTGGTCTATATATCATATATAACTAGGATTTCTTTTGCCATTACAAATCCTACTGGTTTTATAATAATCTCCCAAGTGTAATATTGAAATGAAATTTAATTAAATCTATATAGTATATTGTAACACTGCCTCTGCAAATATATATATATATATATATATATATATATATATATATATATATATATATATATATATATATATATATATATATATATATATATATATATAAATTTGATTTCATATATATATAAATTTCAGTAAGTCACTTTATTTTAAGGGTTGTTTATTTCTTTGATTGTAGCAGGTTCGACTCTCGTTTTGCGCCTCTCCTTTTGTTTTGGATTAGTCTAACTTGTATGTTATTAGATAATAGTTGACGTTGCACAATTTTTTTTTATTTTTGTTTTTTTTTTTTTAATAATAATTTGACTTGGTAATAAATTATTGACTATTTAAATCAATTATTTTGTTGCATTTCATGAAGTGGTTAATATACAGGTTAGTTTTTTTAAATATTCAGTGCGACGTCTTAAGCTTTTTTTTTTTAATTATTTTTTTTTTTAAATACAAATTTGTATCCTAGTTATGTCACAATAGTAGTGTTGGTTGGACGATCTGTCAATGTATATGTAAATTATAATGTATACACTCTTCTATTTTTTTATTTCTCCCACAGATTTTATATTACTCTTTTTTAAATTTACTATGATTTTTCATCTGTATGGTGGTGTAAGTGGGTTCGATGCTCGTTTGCAGGAATTTGTATGTATGTAAATGTAGTTTTATACAGTTTTTGAACATGCAGATAATTAAAAAGAAATATAGAAAAATGCCATCAAATTTAAATGGCATTTTGTATCTGAAGTGGTTGGGTTGATATTTTGTCAACAGTGTTGATGAGCATGGAAGATCACGTGAAAAGCCTGTATGTACGTGAAACCTAGTGTTAAGACACGCCGTTTTTCGCTCTCTGCTTTTTGCGGCGTTGAGAGGCGGAACTCAACACTGCGCTGTCTTGTTGTCGGACCAAATGAAACGATTACTCGAATAGATTAAAAAAAAAACAAGTAGTTAAATTTTAGGTACTTTAAATAAAAATATGGAAAGCACATATACCATATGTTTCAAGCGTATTCGGACCGATTTTGTTTAATATAGCTTCACGCTTTATCCCGCATATAGCAGAATCATTTGAACCTAGTGTTAAGACACTCCGTTGCTTAGTCCGTGCTTTCTCCGTCCCCGCTTTCCGCCTTACTCGAGGCATTGCGTGTTAAGTGTCGGAACTCAACGTAGCGCTATTCTAGTTGCAAGAGCAAAGATAATGGAAATGAATAAATCCATCTTCGCCTAATGAAAATCGAACCCACAAACCGTCCCATTTACACGCAGACACTGCGCAACGACAGTCCTCTGGAATTCTACGTAATTGTAGTAAATGTCATAAATTACTTATTAACATCTCAGCGTAGTTCCCTTACAATACGGACCGTTGTCAGCATACAACTGACACGATTGACGTCTTTTCTTTCGTCTTTCGTTCTGATGGACAGGATGCTGTTGGCCCTGTGGCCTCTACAGCGTCACCTTGGCGTGGGGAGGCTGATTTAAAAGAACTTCGACCTTGGCTTGGCTACCACGGAGTGGCGCCAACAAATAAGAGCACAGTGTCGCAAGGGCGTCTCCTGCGAGACTCGGACCATACCTGCACTGTTTTTAGTGGAGGATATTCCCTACTGGGTAGGGCACTTGACGCCCGACACCATTTACATTAATTCATCGCTTTTATAGTCTTTATTATCCAAGGCTACCCTCTTTGAAAGAGATTCCTATTTCCTATAATGTCAATAACATAAACATTCTGCCAAAATTTCTGATGCCTAAAGACCTTTGCAACCAGTTCCGCTCAGGTTATTCAATACTTCACGCGTTATCCCGCACATGGCAGAGTAGGCAGAGGGAAATGCAGGAACCGTGGGAACCTAGTGTTAAGACACTCCGTTGCTGCCCCTGCTTTCTGCCTTTATCGAGGCATTGCGTGTTAATTGGCGGAACTCAACGCAGCGCTTTGCTAATTTCCAAAGCAAAGAAAAATCCATTTTCCCCTCACGGGAATCGAACTCACAAACCGTCGCGTTTACAGGTAGACGCCACAACGGTCTTCGTTGTACGTAAAGTTATTATTATATTTAAAAGATGTGCTAGGAGTTTCGTTCACCATTTCTTCTCCTCCATGACAAAGCACCTTTCCGAAATGGCAGTAGATTCAAAGTTGACGTGCATAAGTGTATCTGTGATACCTATATGAATAAATGATTTTTCATTTTGATTTTTGATTTTGGGTACTTTCCCTATACATGCTCGTGTAAAATCAAGAGGTGGATCTTAAAAGAATATATTAAAAAAAATAAATACAAATCCAACAAACAAATATTTATTGACATTTACAAGTTATTGACATAATAATTGAAATTGCGTAACAGACAGACATTTATATATATATATATATATATATATATATATATATATATATATATATATATATATATATATATATATATATATATATATATATATATATATATATATATATATATATATATATATATATATATATATATATATATATATATATATGTATATGTATATGTATTAAGGGTAAGTTGTATAACCAACGGTTTTTTCCATTTCTCGCATTATCCCGCACTATCCCGCATATAGCAGGGTAGGCGGAGAACCTAGTGTTAAAACACTCCGTTCTTCCTGTATACATAATAACGACTAGATATTTCAGTAAAGCTAAAATATTATCGAAATTTTGTATAAGATTGCCAAAAATATATTTTTTAAAAAATGTTTTTATTAATTCACAATATACTTACATATATAAATAAAAAATGTCCGTCTGTTAATACTGTCATAATTAAAGTGGTCTAAACCAAAAATATTCAATTTTGACACCAAACACATTTTAGAAATGTATATATATATATATATATATATATATATATATATATATATATATATATATATATATATATATATATATATATATATATATATATATATATATATATATATATATATAGCGTTGTGAAGACAGAGTATAGAGGTTCAAATCTACCTAATATTTAGAACACAATATTCAATATATATAACTACATTGATTTTTCTAGTAAATTATCATAACTTTTTTAAATCACTTGTTTTAATATATAAGATTTGTACACGTTCACAGTCAAAACACTTCTTTTTCCCGTTTAATACGATGTGAAGCGAACTTGCTCTTGGGTTTTCTCAATTTTTATGATAACTTACTAAAATCAATCACGGTCATAATTCAAACATCGATTTCACTATTAACTAAGTGGACAAAATTTTTTAATTTTTATTTTAAATATTAAGTATTTAAAAAAACAAAGCCACATTAATTAACCAGCGCTAAATAGTTCTATATAAAATCTCAATTAAAAAGTTATATTGCTAAAAAAACCCATTTATAATTAAAAAAATAAAAATGCATATATATATATATATATATATATATATATATATATATATATATATATATATATATATATATATATATATATATATATATATATATATATATATATATATATATATATATATATATATATATATATATATATATATATATATATATATATATATATATATTATGGTGTTCGTAAGTAATAATAATGATATTAACAATTAAGTAATAATAACACGACTAAAAGCAAAGCGGGATAAGGCCACATTTATCACACAGGGAAATTTTGAAGATTTACCAAAATTTTCGTGAATTTTACACTTACAACTACTTTAGTTTCACACACAATGTATGGAATTACAGAAATGGTCCAACTTAAAAACTATATCGATATATTTTTATGATTTTTTAAAGTGTTAATCCACATCAAGGGTTTTTATGTTTTCTTTAAGTAACTATATTGAAATTCAATTTGAAGTTATAATTTCTTTTATGAGCGTCAAGCTTTATCCTGCACATGGCAGGGTAGGCAGAGAGAACTGCAGGAACCGTAGGAAGCTAGTGTTAAGACACTGTTAACAGCTTTCGGCCTTTTCAAGTCAATGCGTTTGAGAAATTAAAAAAAATAGTATGAAGCGGGATTTGAACCCGCTTTCTGATGTGTTTGCATGCATAAAAAAAAAACGATTGAAAGATTTTTTTAAATATTTCTATATTTAGATTGGTTAGACCACTTTTGCTGATACCATACTAATGCTAAACTAATAAGCAAGTAACCTAAAAAAAGCTTTTTAAAAACAATTTAAGTATTTTTCAATGTCCCGGCTATTAAAAAGGGAAATGTATATATACAATTATATGTTGAGGCGAAAATAATTCCCCCGAAAAGGAATTAAACCTACAACCGTCAATATTAAGATACTATACATGAACTGTTTTAAAATAACTAGAATTTATATATATATATATATATATATATATATATATATATATATATATATATATATATATATATATATATATATATATATATATATATATATATATATATATATATATATATATATATATATATATATATATATATATATATATATATATATATATATATATATATATATATATATATATATATATATATATATATATATATATATATATATATATATATATAATCTATGGCACTTAATATATATGTCAAGTAATATTCAAAACACAATTTTTATAATATTTTATATATACATAACATAATATAACTATATGTTTAATAAAATTCATTTTAATAATCTCTTATTGACAATACAAAGTAATTATAATCTATAATTGCTTACATTTCGTATATTTTATCTGTGAAATTTAGTTACAGATTAAAAATACATTAAAAAAAATGTTTAAAATATTTTACTTTCCATAACTTATATCTAAGTAAATAATATCAAAATAAAGACAAAATTACTCTGATTTTGTTATATTACTAAAAATATTTAAAAAAAAATTACTGGAAATAAGTTTAAGTTACTTTAACTTTAATTGTGACTGGTTTTTTTAAACAAATTTATTGAAAAAAAATATATTATTTAAGTTACTAAATTATAATAATTCCAAAGAAAAAACATTAAATCCACAAATTTGTGCATAGCTGGTGTTGCCGAAATACTCATACATGTGTTGCTATTATAAAAAAAAAATAAGAAAATAAACAATAATCAACAAAACGTTTCGTCACCCAAAATAAAGAAAGTAATGCTATAAAAATCTCTCTTAAATCATATTAAATTCAAAACAATCACTACAATTAACAATAAAAAAATTGAAATTTTAGTTTGACTTTGACAGATGTCATTAATATTAGGGTATATAGATAAAAAATAATCTACAAAGTATAACATAGATTATATAGAAGTAAGACGATGGCACGGATATATAACGGTGACGCGAACTAGGCTAAGTAATTGACTCAAGCGGATATATTTAACTCACTGGTAGTTTTTTCGGTTTTCATCTGTAAAAGAAAAATGTCCAAATTTCAATTTTGTTTTCTCAAAGTATTTTTCTTTCTGTAATAAACACTTAAAAAATATCACAAGGAAGTCAAAAACACGTACGCACGTACACATATATATATATATATATATATATATATATATATATATATATATATATATATATATATATATGTCATGGTAAATCAGTTAGTTTGCCTGATTGGAGGTTCGATTCCCATTTGAGGTAATGAATCTACATAGTCTCACTCTGGTAACAAATCAAGACGCCAAGTCTTAACACTGCATTGTCTCAGGCTACCCTATTTTTAAAGAGTTACCCACAATGATGAAAAATACTTCAAGAAAGCATATAAAAGTTAAAGCGAAATAACTTGTATAAATCATATAAGAATTTCGACACCGCGTGATAAAGAACGCATGGCTTAGCGGTCAGTGTTTGGACGGTTATCGAGAGTAGCGGGTTCAAATCCTGCCGCCTTCATATGTTTACCATAAGTATTTTTCTTCAACACCCCTCTCAACGTCCTATGCCTTAAAGTCGCCTCTTATACTTTTTCTTTCTTTTTGATATTTTTTTCGTTTACAAAAAAGGATCAATGGATTGTCATTTCCATTTAGTTCGCTCTGGTATCTAGGTAAAACGCGGCGTTGGGTTCCGCCACTCAACACGCAATGCCTTGAAAAGGCGGTAAGCGGGGAACGGAGTGCCTTAACACTAAGTTCCCACAGTTCCCTCTACACACTGCTTTAAGCGGGATAAAGAGTGAAGCTCAAAAATATTATAAGTCAGTCAGTTGAGTTTTTTGATCAGTCATTCATTAATTCCTATAAATAAAACAAAAAATTGAAGAGGAGTTTCGAAGGTTTCTGGGTTCGATTCCCACTCGAGGTAGATGGATTTTTCTATTTCCATTTTCTTCGCTCTGGAAACTAGGCAAAGCGCGTCGTTGAGTTCCGCCACTCAACACGCAATGACTTGAAAAAGAAAAGAAAGAGAAAGCAGCGACTTAGCAACGGAGTGTCTCAACATTTGGTCCCTATGGTTCCTGCAGTTCCCTCTGCCTACCCTGCCATGTGCGGGATAAAGCGTGAAGACGTACAATAATAGAACAAATATCTCACCTTTACTTCATAGCAACGTTGCCTCCATAGAAATCAAAGTCCTCTAAGCCGTCCGGTTCGAAAGCTCGTATCTGCTCGAACAGGTCGCTATCCATGAAACTGTTTTCGGTTTGCGCCGGTGTAGAGGCGCTGAAGTAACTGCTTTTTTGTTTTTTTTTCATAATAATGGCAATTTTTTTGACGTTTAAACGTCAATTTTTTGTTTTTTTGTTGTTTATGGCAACATTCGTTGTTTGGTTAAGAAATTTATTTTGTTTCATATATCAATAACAAAATATGTTTTTTTTTTTATTTTTAAAACAAATTATTTTAACGTTAAATCCAAAAAAACAGTATAAATATGATATTTTTTTTCAACATTAAATGTTTTTTTTTAAATTTTAATTGCCATTAAATAGTTTTTTTTTTAAATTTTGGTCATTTTTTTTCCGCCGAGCGCAGTCCACCATCGTCGATATATCGGGAAAAGGAACAGAAAATGCAACACATTATTAAAATGAAGACGGTCGTTGATATAGATAATAAACAAAAAAACCATTTAAATCCGTCGCATAAATGACAGCACAGACTATATAAGGCAAAATATAAAATCATGACAGATGATACTAATAACAATTATAATAACAAATAAAAATCTAGTTAATTTATTTAATATTTAATCAAATAAAAATAAATGTATACATAAAAAACATTGAAACGACCGTCTGTGTTGCATTTTCGCGAAGGTAGAAGAAAAAAATATCTTTGGATTTTCTATCAATATTAGTCAAAAATCGATATTAAATTAAAAAAAAAAAGAAACAAAAATCCATAGACATTTTTTTAAAATAAAAAAAGCATAGAATCTCACGTATAATGTATTATAAATACGTCAAAACATACATCAAACATTCATTGTCATGTATAATTGTATAATTCCCAATAAGACTTAATCCAAGTTTAGGGACATAGTCACAAAATGTCATTATTAAAAAAAAAAGTACAACCATAGATTTCTTATAAAAAAAAAAGAAAAAAGAATCAACACGCATTACACTTAGCTGAACCAAGTTAATCGTTTGATTAAAAATATATATTAAAATATTATTTTTTTAAGAAAAAAGCGTCTGACATTTTGCAATATGTCCAAGTTGCGCTTCTTTGAGCATATTTTTTAATTTTTTTTTAAACTGTATCTATAATATAGCTTAAGCCTAAAACATTGTGTAATAGTCACATCCTTTAACCATCATCGTTGTCCGTTAATTAGTTATTATTTTATCTACAAATTAATTATTATACTTCCAACATCATAAAATACAGAGAGAAAATATCTCATAGTTTTCATAAATTTTAAACTGTATATTTTAATACCTTTGCCATGTCTGTGACATCGAAAGTTAATTTGATAAAAAGATGCCTAAGTATTAAAACAACCATAGACAAAAGAACTTGGCTGTATAAAATTGACATTTACGTATTTTTTTGTTCCTTTTTCAAATAGAGAGCATGTCATCTTGTCTATGGCGTAAACCTTAAAATTAAATAATGTAGCACCCAATAAAAAAAGGAGACAAGCATTAATATTATTATGCTGTAACATCTCATTTCCTAAACAATTTATCTATATAAAAAAAATTAAACAGATAAAAAATGCATAAATGGACCCATAATTAAAAAAATCTTAAACAGATTATCGAATGTTATTTAGGAAATAGTAATTTAAAAACGAACGTTTTCGTTGAATCTATTGAAAATTGGTCGTCATATAGTGTATATAAATTTAAACTATAAGAAATAACAATTTAAATAATATACATTAAAAATATTTTTTTAACCTTTAAAATACGTTGTACATATTTTTTTTTTTAATTTTAACCATTCGTATACTGTGGACAGAAGAGTGTTCTATTTTCAAATTTAAATTCAAAAGAATAATCTATGGAAAGATACCGTTAAATTCGTTGCCAACCCTGAGGTGATTTTTGTCTATGACTCTACGATATGCAGCCGAGAAATTGACATTTTTTTTAATTCGTTAAAAGACGATAATATTATAACAAGTATAGAAAATCGAATCTGTTAAATATATAATTATTATTAGTATATAAACAGATTTTTAAAAAAAAAACCCTAAAAAAAATAAATTTTCGCTACAAAGAAAAAAACTTAAATACTGATCATGTATGAAAAATCTATTTTAATTGACGTTTTTTTTATTTTTCAAACAATTTTTTATTAATTTTTTAAATATTTTATCTAATACTGCTTTTTGAGATAACATTTTTAAATAAAACTTCACTAATAGTAACAAATTATTGGAGAAAACGCAGCATTTTTTCAAACGAAAAAAAAAAAGAACGAGCAAAGACCAAAATTTTTAAAGCCTAAAAATCTTAAATTATCTATAATCACTAACAATATGCGAATCTTTATAAAAAAAAATAGTATTTTTTTTTTCTAAATTTCCAACAATAAGCCTCGTATAACATTGATAATGATAAATTCTAACTTTTTTAATTAAAAAAAAAAATTACATATCCGCCATTTTCCGTTTACAGTTGTAGTATAGTGGTTCCGCAGCTAAAAAACAAAATAATACTAGTTTTTACTTTAGTCAAATTAATTTAAACCTACGAATAACCTATAATTAATTTAATTTAAATGTCATTGTTTACAAAAAACATTATATAAACAAAAGTAAAGATTCGAACCCGTAACCCTTGTTTTACACCAAATTTCCTATATTTATTTACGTTGTTATCATCTCTGTAGGGAGATTTTTACTATTCAATCTAGTAAGGTTCGAAAAGGGGGGGGGGGGGGGGGGGGGGGTTAGTTGGTAAAAAATCATCAAGGGGAGGGGGGACAGTCTAGTAATATATCACGTATATATTTATTATCTAATCTAAGATTAGAAAAAAATGGTCCCTTTTTTTTCAAAAATTTATATTTATTTTATTGCACATATTTTTATCCATTAATAGACATGAGACATAGGGGGAAGGTAGTAAAGGGGAGGGAGGGGCCTAAAAATTGCAAAAAAAATAAATAAAAATAATCAAGTAATTAATATAATATATAGCTTCTGTACTAAGATTAATATTAATAATGATATACTTAATAATTAATCAAGAGTTAGAAGGAGATTAAATAGTAAACAAGGGCCCGGGTTCGAATCACACACTAAATTCAAGAAGTTGTATAAAAAAATATTTTAAAAATATAATTGTATAAGAATCCTGAGATAAATTTTCCTTTAAGTATAAAATAATCAAAATAGTCTATATAGATATTTTGTAAGACCAACGACATTTAATCTGTTATTAAGAATATTATTATTAATTAAACCTATACAATAAAATGAAGATCATAAAACGCATCACACACATGATATAATATATATATATATATATATATATATATATATATATATATATATATATATATATATATATATATATATATATATATATATACATATATATATATATATATACATATATATATATATACATATATATATATATATACATATATATATACATATATATATATATACATATATATATATACATATACCCCTATCTCTAAACCTAATATTGCTTATTTAACTTAAAAAATAATAATAATAAAATATCTAATGAGATTGTTTAAACAAATTTTCAGGAAGCTCACGATGAAAATAAAATATTTAAATAAAAAAAAAGGATGTGACTATTAAAGAGAAAAAAAAAAAGAAACTATAAAAAAAATCGGACGCGTCATTCAAAACTCAATCATGTACCTGAAGGGGAAAAGCAAATAAATGTTGTTAAAAAAAACATTAAACGAAAAAAAAAAAACAAACGTCAAATGTAATGTCAAAAATATGTCAATTGTGACGTCAAAATTAATAAAATGACAAATGAGATGTACGAAAAAAAATAAAATATAATAACACTAAAAAAGCTAAAAATTATGTACTAAATGGCGTTATAGTATGACGTTTTAGTCTATATACTTTATATGTCTGCAAATTACGTGTCTCTGTGTGAGTGCAAGTGTCTCTGTATGAGTGCACGTGTCTCTGTGTGTGTGCAAGTGTCTATGTATGTGTGCAAGTGTCTCTGTGTGAGTGCACGTGTCTCTGTGTGTGTGCAAATGTCTATGTATGTGTGCAAGTGTCTCTGTGTGAGTGCAAGTGTCTCTGTGTGAGTGCACGTGTCTCTGTGTGAGTGCACGTGTCTCTGTGTGTGTGCAAGTGTCTATGTATGTGTGCAAGTGTCTCTGTGTGAGTGCACGTGTCTCTGTGTGTGTGCAAGTGTCTATGTATGTGTGCAAGTGTCTCTGTGTGTGTGCAAGTGTCTATGTATGTGTGCAAGTGTCTCTGTGTGTGTGCACGTGTCTCTGTGTGAGTGCAAGTGTCTCTGTATGAGTGCACGTGTCTCTGTGTGTGTGCAAGTGTCTATGTATGTGTGCAAGTGTCTCTGTGTGAGTGCACGTGTCTCTGTGTGTGTGCAAGTGTCTATGTATGTGTGCAAGTGTCTCTGTGTGAGTGCAAGTGTCTCTGTGTGAGTGCACGTGTCTCTGTGTGAGTGCACGTGTCTCTGTGTGTGTGCAAGTGTCTATGTATGTGTGCAAGTGTCTCTGTGTGAGTGCAAGTGTCTCTGTGTGAGTGCACGTGTCTCTGTGTGAGTGCACGTGTCTCTGTGTGTGTGCAAGTGTCTATGTATGTGTGCAAGTGTCTCTGTGTGAGTGCACGTGTCTCTGTGTGTGTGCAAGTGTCTATGTATGTGTGCAAGTGTCTCTGTGTGAGTGCACGTGTCTCTGTGTGAGTGCACGTGTCTCTGTGTGTGTGCAAGTGTCTCTATGTGTGTGCACGTGTCTCTGTATGAGTGCACGTGTCTCTGTGTGAGTGCACGTGTCTCTGTGTGTGTGCACGTGTCTCTGTATGGTGTGTGTGCACGTGTCTCTGTGTGAGTGCACGTGTCTCTGTGTGAGTGCACGTGTCTCTGTGTGAGTGCACGTGTCTCTGTGTGAGTGCACGTGTCTCTGTGTGTGTGCACGTGTCTCTGTGTGTGTGCACGTGTCTCTGTGTGAGTGCACGTGTCTCTATATGAGTACACGTGTCTCTGTACGTGTGCACTTTTCTCCGTGTAAGTTCAGGTCACCCTATATTAGTAAATTTAATCTGTACAAATTATCTTCGGCTATGTAAATTTTCACATAACTTAAAAAAAATAAACAATTATTATGTATGTTTAGTGTACGTGTATATATATCACTACATTTAGTGTGCGTGTGTGTGTGTATGTGTGTGTGTGTGTGTGTGTGTGATACAGACCTGCTGTGCACGCTGGGCGTGTTGCGGTGCGAGTCCGGCGAGTGCGCGTACGGGGACGAGGACATGTAGGGCGGCAGCGTGGTCACCAGCACCGGCTTCACGTAGCCGTTCTTTAGCATCTCGTTTTCTGGTGCGACACACAGACACACATACATACAAATATTATAGAACTAGTGTGCGCGGAAACGTGACGGGTTGTGGGTTCGATCGCCGTGAGGGGAAGATGGATTTTTACATTTCCATTTAGGTTTTCGCAGCTCCTGCATTTCCTTATGTAATTTGGGGTCTGTGCTGTGGAAGAGAAGAGTGTTTGGACACTATAGTTTTATTTAATTTTTTATACATGTCATTATAGTGTAATAAACCATTTTTACTATAACACAATTCTGACACTGCCAATTTTTATAATTTCCATTACAATTTTTTTTTCATAGCTTCACGCTTTATCCCGCATATTACAGGGTAGGCAGAGTTAACTGCTAGAACCATAAGAACCTAGTGTTAAGACACTCCGTTACTTAGTCTCTGCTTTCTCCGTCCCTGCTTTCCGCCTTTTTCGAGTCATTACGTATTGAGTGGCGGAACTCAACGCCGCGCTTTGCCTAGTTGCCAGAGCGAAGAAAATGGAAATACAATAATCTTCCTCTCACGGGAATCGAACCCTCAAACCGTCGATTTTACAGGCAGACGCTTAGACAACGGTCCTCAAATCCTCTCAACTTCATACTCCAGCAAAAGAAATATACACTCTTTGCATTCTTCTTCTCTTCTAGACAACTCACGCATTTACAATCAGTCCAAGTCATATACTTATATATCAAAACTATTGACTAAACATTACACTGTCTTCACGCATAATCCCGCATATACCAGACTAAGCTTGGATAACACACATACACATCTAGTCTCTCTCACACACACACACACATACACACACACACACACACACACGCACACGCACACGCACACACACACGCACACACACACAATACCCACCAGGCTTTGTATAGTATTTAGAGAACACATCGTCCTTGGCCACATTGGGGTACAGGAACTGCAGCTGTGCTAGGTCCAGGATCCGATCCGCCAAGGATCGCAGCATCAAATCCCGGGACGTGAAGGGCTGTAGACTGAATACTTCGTTGCCCTCTGCGAATTAAAAAAAAAATTACAAATGACAAGAAAATCTCCAATAAAATAAACTAGAAACTAGAATTAGAAAGACAAAGTCAAATTAAAATTTTATATGTATCTGTGGTAAACAGAACGTCACGTGACGTCACTCTCTTGTCTATGGTCTCGTAGAAGTGCAGTCTAGTGTCTATGACTCAACCTCGCCCTTTACCTAGTTGCCAGAGCGAGAAAAATGGGAATGCAAACGTCTGTTCCCCCTCATTGCACTTTTATGTTTCATTAAATTGTTGACAAGACCAACTGACGTCACAGCTGAAAAACATGGCGTCGGCAGCTTTTGTTAAAATGGCGCCAAATTTAATAATATGTAATTAAACGATTTCAATATTCAATTTAATTTCTAAACTTATCAGGCTAACTCTGAAAAACAACTATTTCTATATATATATTTTTTTAAATTTTATTCTACGTTAGTGACCAATCTCTCCACTCACCTCCAACCCATGCAATAGTGATCCCACCCAACTCGGAGTCGGAAAAACGTAGTAGAAAAGTTCCCGGGGGACATTTGGAGAGCATCTCCTCCGCTTGCTTCTTCTGTATGAAGCCCATTATGAGGCTGCAAAGGGAAATAAGAAAGGTCTCATAAAACAATTTCTCTCTTCTAATGAAGTTCTATCAGTTATTGCTTAGGTTTTCTTTTTTTTTCTAGCTTCACGCTTTATCCCGCATATTGCAGGGTAGGCAGAGGAAACTGCAGGAATCATTTGAACCTAGTGGTAGGACACTCCGTTGCATAGTCCCTGCTTTCTCTGTCCCCGCTTTCCGCCTTTTTCGAGACATTGCGTGTTGAGTGGCGGAACTCAACGCCGCGCTTTGCATAGTATCCAGAGCGAAGAAAATGGAAATAGAAAAATCCATCGTCTCCGAGTGGGAATCGAACCCTCAAACCACTTACGCCTCTGCGCCATGACGGTCCTCTTTATGTTAACTTTAAGAATCTTTTCTATCTGAAATGTGGATTAACACACACATGTGACTGAGGCGGCATTCTTCAGTCATTCGATACAATTATTATATCAAACTACCGCCTACTTTATTACGACCACCTAAGGGCGCATTTTCATTGGTCGATATGGCCGGCATTCGGGATGCGGGAGATTTCTGTAACGCATGCCATAGGGCCCGCAAAGAGTTTATCGTTTTCACTGGTCGTCAGGGCCCGCATACGGGGTGCAGGTGATTCCTATAATGCATGCGATAAGGTCGTTATTCCGAATGTGGATATCACCCGCACACGTTTAATCGACCGAGTTATCGACCAGTAGATTTCATTGGTTGTTAGCTCGCATGCGGGTACTCCGCGCATTCGGGCTAACTACCGACTTATCGACCAATGAAAATGCGCCCTAAGTCGTCCATATCAGGCAGTGTGTCTGTATACCTCATACGTTATTAGCCACACACACATCCCCTGACGCCTCCTGACTGGCACTCACCGGTCGCACCACAGCGTGCGCAGGTAGTCCCTGGTGACCTTGACCACCATGTAGAACCACTCCCAGAAGGTGAAGTTCCTCTCGGGCAGGGCGTCCTTGCAGAACTGCGTCCAGCTCACCGTCATGCTGTTCAGCTCCACGCTGTTGAGCGGCAGGCTGCTCCTGGGGGGGTGGGGGGCTGCCCTTTACACGGTATGGCCTTGTGGGGGGGGGGGGGTCGACTAAAACGACCTGGTGGATGGGGTATTAGAGTGGACTGCCAGGATTCTGGGGGTACGGGGTCAGAGCAAAATGGCCGGGACTCTGGGGGTGGGCAAAACGAAGAGGTCGACCGGAATGGCCGGTATTCTGGGGAGTGGGGGAACGAGTGGCGAGGTCGACCGTGATTCTGGTAATTCTGCGGGAGGGTAGGATTCGACCGGAACGGCAGAGATTATGGGGGGTGGAGAGGAGGCGAATGGTGCAGAGTCAACCTTAATGGCCGGTATTCTCGGTAGTGATGGGAACGAGTGGAGGGGGTTAAACGTAATTCTGTGGGGAGAGGAGGGTAAAGTTCGACCGGAATATCCGGGATTCTAGGGGGTGGGGGGACAAAAGGTGGGGGTCGACCGAATTTTAGTGGATAGGAGAGAGACGAGTGGAAGGGGGTGGTTTGGCCAGAATGATATGGGCGTAAAATTAGTCGGCGTATTTTCAATTTTCAGGGGGGGGGGAGGTTTCGTTATGGAGAGAGAAGGGAGAGGGGAATATATGTCAGGGATACAGTTGACGATATTATCATTTATTAAGTCTTTATTTTTAATGACTTTTAATCTTCTACTGATGAATAATGAGCGTTTGTTTTTTTTTTTTAAAAAAAAAACACATTTATATTTTGAATATATGCAACGAATTTTGATACAGTACGTTTATGTAACTGGCAACACCTACAGAACTAAAAAACACGTGCAAATATGTTCAGCCGAGAGTTGAACTCGTGACCGAAGGGTTCCGCATCAATTTTAATAATTATAGTTTGTATCTAATTCATTTTAAATGAAAATAACCTATTAATTAGTCATTCTTTACTTTCTTGTGCTTTATTCATACTTTTAAGTGCAAGAAAAATTAATTCTGTAATGTAAGTGTAACTGTGTTCGCAGTTTCAATGTAATATATGTTTATAAGGAAAACGTATAACCTGTACGGTTAGCAGGAGGGCGCGGGTTCGAGTCCCGCTGCGTTCAAATTTTTATATGTTTTCTTTAAGTATTTTTTCTATCCTCAGTGTGGATTAACACTTTAAAAATCATAAAAATATATGTTTTTTTTTTAAAAAAAACGCCTCTCACCTAAATATCTTCTCAGCCAAGAAGCGAAGGTTGTCTTCGGACAGGTCTCCGCCCGTCGCCGAACTGAACTTTATGCGGAGCGTGTCGGCGAGCTGGCCCCACGTTACCTGCACATATGTATTTACATATATATATATATATATATATATATATATATATATATATATATATATATATATAATATATATATATATATATATATATATATATATATATATATATATATATATATATATATATATATATATATATATATATATATATATATATATATAATATATATATATATATATATATATATATATATATATATATATATATATATATATATATATATATATATATATATATATATATATATATATATATATATATATATATATATATATATATATATATATATATATATATATATATATATATGACGAACTTCGACCCCCTTCCTTCTTAGTGTGAATAAACACACAGGACCTACATTGCGCAGAGGCGCAGCGGCTGCCTGCAAATGCGAGTTTGTGAGTTCGATTCCCATGAGCGACGGATGGATTTTTCTATTTCCATTTCCTTCGCTCTAAAAACATGCAAAGCGCGGCGTTGAGTTTCGTCACTCAACACGTATTGCCTCGACAAAGGCGGAAAACAAGGAACGGAGAAAGCAGGGACTAAGCAACGGAGTGTCTAAGCACTAGGTTCCTATGGTTCCTGCAGTTCCCTCTGCCTACCCTGCCATGTGCGGGATAAAGCGTGAAGCTATATAGATATGTGTATATATACATATATGACAAACCCTACAAACCAACCTTATCAGGCACAGCAAAAGGCACCCGTCCCGGGGGACTGAACGCATTGTCCCAGGTCACAGTGGCCCACCCGTGGGGCTCCTGGTTGCCGTGCACGATCACCACCACGGGCAGAGAGAGGGTCCACACCTGGAACACCAACTCTCCGCCTCCCACGTTGAACTCTGACTGGAAGAGGAGAGTTAGCTTCTCGTCCATCACGCTCTCTGTTCCTTTTTTCTCTGCACGCTTTATTTTACGCAGTTGCATGTTGCTGTTGAGTGGAGAAAACGTTTATATATATATATATATATATATATATATATATATATATATATATATATATATATATATATATATATATATATATATATATATATATATATATATATATATATATATATATATATATATATATATATATATATATATATATATATATATATATATATATATATATATATATATATATATATATATATATATATATATATATATATATATATATATTATATATATATATATATATATATATATATATATATATATATATATATATATATATATATATATATATATATATGTGTGTGTGTGCGCGCACCGGAAGCTCACGCTGAGCTGCCTGCTGGTGGGCTGGTACTCCATGCAGCCGCTGTTGTTCAGGATGTCGCCGCACTCCGCCGGCTGCTTGCCGCGCCCCTGCGTGTCACTCTTCAGCAGCAGCTGCGCCTGCTGCTCGGAGATGATCACCACCTGGACGCAGGCGAGGCACTTTTTATTATTTATTCAAATACAATTTGCTCTACAGCCACTTGGGTTTCAATATTAATATTAATACACAATATATAGAATTAATATTTATCATAGAGAACTCCTATATTTTCATTTTTTTTTTAGCTTCACGCTTTATCCCGCACATGGCAGGGTAGGCAGAGGGAACTGCAGGAACCATAAGAACCTAGTGTTAAGACACTCCGTTGCTTAGTACCTGCTTTCTCCGTCCCCGCCATTTGTTTTTCTATTTAATATTACTTATAAAGGCAAGGTAATTAGAACTAAATTAGTTTTTATACTCCAAAATACTAAATTACTAGCAAAGAGACACAAGATAAACAATAAAAATCTTATAAACATTCCAATATTATCTTTAACGTACTAAACCCTAAAAAAGTGGAAAAAAAAAATTAAATACTCACAGTTACTCGTGGCGGCGTCATATGGACATTGAGTTGACCTCCCACAAGGAGGCGGACAGTAGCCGTGAAGCTGGAATGTGAAAAATATATATATATATATATATATATATATATATATATATATATATATATATATATATATATATATATATATATATATATATATATATATATATATATATATATATATATATATATATATATATATATATATATATATATATATATATATATATATATATATATATATATATATATATATATATATATATATATATATATATATATATATATATATATATATATATATATTATAGAAACACATAATCAATCATTTATTATTGAAGTTTGTTAAAAATGTTCAATCAATCATATTAAATCAATGGAGATGATAAAAATTATTATATAAATATATAAATTTAACAGCTTAAAATTATAATTATTTAATCTAGTATTTATATAAAAGGCAAATGTAAAACTCACAACACTCCAAAAAAAAAAATAAAAAATTATCAAGATACAAATTTAAAAATAGAACTAAATTTAAAAAATTAACTTAAACTTTAAAAAAGAACTTAAATTTTAAAAAAGAAAACTAAATTTAAAAAAAGAACTGAATTTTAAAAAAATAACTTATATTTAAAAAAGGAACTAAAATTTAAATACAGAATTTAAATTAAAAAAAAATAAGCACAGATTAAAAAAACACCAAAACCGCCAACTCACCGCGTGTTCGTCTTCATGACCTGCGGCGGCTGCTTCTCTATCACGAAGGTGGAGGTGACCAGCGTGGACAGCAGGCTCGTCACCTGCGGAGAGAGAGAGCACCGTCACTCCACAGGTGGCGCGAAGTGTATGAGGTGTGTGAGAGTTGTGGGGTTTATGTGAGGTTTGTGAAGTATGTGAGGTGTGTTAGGTACATGAGGCCTGTGAGGTTTATGAAGTTTTTGGAGTTTATGAGGTCTGTGAGGTGTGTTAGTCTCTACTTCCCCCTGAGATCTATGAAATCCGTAAGGTCTGTAATAGTCTCTAATATCACTGAGTCTTGTGAGGTCTACAAGGTATGTGAGGTCTATTAGGTTTGTGAGGGTGATGTCTGAGTAATGTATGAAGTCTAAGAGGTCTTTATTAATCTCTAGTTTTACCGAGTCTCATGAAGTCTTTGAGGTACGTGAGGTCTATTAGGTGTACGAGACGTATGAGGTATATTAAGTCTGGTGTAATGGAAGTCTATGAAGTGAGATGAAATTTATGTCAGTTTGTAGTTTTCTCAAGTTTCACGACATTTTAGGTGTGTTAAGTATATAAGGTATATGTTTAAAGAAAGCATAAAAATTTGAACGCAGCGGGACTCGAACCCGCGCACTTCTGCGAACCTGCACGGTTTATTACGGGCGCAGGAGGGCGCGGGACTCGAAGTCCCGCTGCGTTCAAATTTTTATATGTTTCCTTTAAGTATTTTTTCTATCCTCAGTATGGATTAACACTTTAAAAATCATAAAAATAAAGTATATGTTTGTCTCTAATTCTACTCAGTTTTGTGAGGTATATAAAGTATATGAGGTGTATGGAGTATAAGAGTTTCGTGAGGTCCATAAGGTTGATGACATATGCGTGGTATATGAAGTATACGTCTCCAGACCCCCACCTGCTTGCCCATGTCGTCCAGCATCTCGGCCAGGTGCGGCTGGCGCAGCTCGGCCACGGTCTTCCCGTTGACGCGCGCCACGTTGCCCACCTGCTGGCGCGTGCTCCACACCAGGTCGGCCAGCAGCTCGCACCACTCCTGGATGGCGTTCAGGTTGGACTGCATCATCACGCCGTTGCCGCTCAGCTGCTGCTCGCGCTTCCACCTGGACACGGGAATTGCGAACTGAAGGAGAGAGGTGTTGCTGACACGTATTAATAATATATACTGCTAACACATTTTACAAAGGCGACAGTTCT